>JANEYF010001414.1:0-42500 GCA_029963845.1 Rhamnusium bicolor
GTTGGGGATATCTCCGCCTTCCTCCTTGGACTGTATCTTTAAATTAGTTCTTGTTGTATTTCAAAAACTATCCAATTATTCTCCAAAATTATTATCAAAAAATTTATTATTCTGACATTTTACATAATTCTATTCTCAACTATATTGATTATTTTTCATATAAACAAAAACAATATATGCACTTTCGTTGCTTAGTAAACATTCTCCCACCTTGAAAGGAAGTCTTTCAACAAATTTAAAATAATTTATACAAAAAAATAAATAAACAAATAAATAAATTTCAAGAATTATTTCTAACAGTAGGAAACCGACAAATTTTCGATATCGCACGTTTAAGTTCTCCACATTTGGTTTTAATAGAAGCAACACGACATCTTTTGTCGGGTCCTGGATGTAGCGCACTAATTCTTCCAAGTTTCCATTGTAATGGAGGAATATTATCTTCCCGTATTAAAACCATCTCTCCTATTTCCAGCGTATCTTGTTCGTTTTGCCATTTTCTCCTATGTTGAAGTTCAGTTACATATTCTTTTGACCAGCGATTCCAAAAATGCTGGGCTAACATTTGAATATGCTGGAATTTTGACAAACGGTTTGTCGAGATGTCTCTTAGGTCAGGATCCGGAATTGATATTAGTCTTTTCCCGATAAGGAAATGGGCAGGAGTTAGAACGTCTAAATCATCAGGACTCGAAGAAAGTGGAACCAATGGACGCGAATTTAAAATAGCTTCCACTTGAACGAGTAGAGTATAAAATTGTTCAAAAGTAAAAGATACGTTTCCCATTACTCGCTTTAAATGGTGTTTGCATGATTTTACCCCTGCTTCCCAAAGACCACCGAAGTTAGGTGAATGAGGTGGAATAAATTTCCAAGTCACACCTTCATTCTCAAAATATTCCGACAATGACTTAGACTGTTTCTTTAAAAATTCACCCAATTTTTCTAATTCTGTTTTAGCTCCAATAAAATTGGATCCATTGTCCGAATATACTAAATTCGGTTTACCTCTTCTAGAAGCAAATCTTCTAAAAGTTGCTATAAAAGCCTCGGTTGTCAAATCCGAGACCAATTCGAGATGTATCGCTTTGGTAGAGAAACACACAAACAAACATCCATAACATTTTGATATTTTGGCTCCACGGCCTGGTCTGTCTTTAATATAGAAGGGGCCAAAGTAATCAACACCAGTGGTAAAAAATATAGGCATTGGACGAACTCGCATTTCAGGCAAAATACCCATAATCTGACTTATTCCTGTTGGTTTTACTCTAAAACATTTTACACATTGAAATATTACTTTCTTTGCTAAATTACGGCCACCAATTGCCCAATAATTTTCTCTTATGGAACTTAATAACATTTGTGGTCCCGCATGACATAACCGGTTATGTTCAGCTTTAAATAATAGATAAGTTAAATGATGCTTAGATGATAATAGTAGAGGATGTTTCTTTGCATAATCCAATTCAGACAATTGGAGTCTACCTCCCACCCTAAGCAAACCAACCTCATCAATAAATGGGCTTAAGCTACTAATACTTCTCGATTTGATTGGCCTTTTCTTTTTCAAATTATATATTTCCTCAGAAAATATTTCCATCTGAGCCAATTTTATCAAACATTGCAAGGCATTACTTAATTCTAAAGCTGATAAAGAACCATTTATCGGCTCTAGAGAATGTTTACAATTATATGCGAACCTAAGGCAATAGCCTACCGTCCGCTTTAGACGACTCAGCAGAGAAAAACGACTAAAAGGAAATGAGTCATCAAGTTGAACAACCTGACAAGTTTGGGTTTGTTTTTTCATTTCTGGGAGGTTTTCAACAATTTGAAAAACTGGCTTTGGCCATAAATTTTCATTAAGTGAGAGCCATTTCGGACCCTCCCACCATTTTTTACAATCAATTAATTTATCGGGGGTTACGCCACGTGATAATAAATCAGCAGGGTTATCCTCTGATCTTATATGATGCCAGTTGTCTGATTTACTCAAACTTTGAATTTGTGATATTCTATTTCCAACAAAAGTCTGTAATAAATGAGGAGAAGTGGCAATCCAACTAAGTACCACTGTAGAATCACACCATAACCTTGTTTTAATGAACTGAAGATTAGTACTCTGTTTCAGTTTAGACACCACTTTAACCAGAACTAAAGCTCCACATAGTTCAAGTCGTGGAATTGTCAATGATTTCAGTGGGGAAACCTTCACTTTAGAACAGACCAATGACACTTGAATACTGCCACTTACATCAATACTCCTTATATATACACAGCCACCATAACTGTCAACACATGCATCACAAAATCCATGAATCTCAATTTCAACCGGTTTACAGCAAACAACATGTCTTGGTATTTGCAGATCATTAAGATAACAGAATAGTTCTCTCAATTTGCCCCATTGTATTTGAATACTAGTAGGAAGACTTTCGTCCCAGTTTAATTTCAAAAGCCATAGTTTTTGAAGTAACACTTTTGCTAATATTATACATGGACCCAATAAACCAAGGGGATCAAAAATTCTCGATATCTCCGATAACATAGTTCTTTTTGTTATTGTGTTAGAACTGGTAGAAAAATCAATACTGTACATTAAAACATCCATTTTAAAACTCCAATATATTCCCAGAGTTTTATTTTGATCTTTTTCACCGAACTCTACGTTATCTGAATTTACAGAACATGGAGACATTTGTTGAAGAACTGCTGAATTATTAGATACCCATTTTCTCAATTCTAAACAACCTGTTCTGAGAATTGATGACACCTCATTACATATTTGAATTGCATCTGCACTGTTATCTGCACCAGACAACATATCATCCACATAAAAATGATGAAGAATGACATGTGCAGCTCTTGGATACTTTTCCATATTTTCTAATCCTAGCTGCTTCAGACACCTTATTGCTAAAAATGGTGCTGATTTTGTCCCATAGGTCACGGTATTCAATTTATATTCACCTACTTCTTGTTCAGGGCTAGACCTCCAAAATATCTTTTGTAACGACCTTTGATTTTCATCTACTAATATCATTCTATACATTTTGGCAATATCTGCACAAACAACCACATTATACTCACGAAATCGTAATAAAATTGACAATAAATCATCTTGAATAGTTGGTCCTTTAGCCTGGATGTCATTAAATGACACCCCTGTATCAGTAGGAGAAGATCCATTAAAAACGACCCTCAATTTCGTTGTCAAACTGTTTTCATTCAAGACTCCATGGTGGGGAAAGAAATATGAAATTTGTTCATTCGAAGTTGAAGATACTAACGACATGTGACCCAAATTTTTATATTCTTCGAGAAATTCCGTATACATTTGTTTCAATTTAGAATTTTTGGCCAACCTTTTCTCTAACATAAAGAATCTCTTTAATGCATATTGCCGCGAATCGCCCAATCTCGAGGGTGACTCTAATAATGGAATTTGAACCACAAATCTTCCATTCTTACATCTTTTGGTTGTATCTACAAACACTTGCTCACATTTTTTATCCTCATTGGACAAATTTGAAATAAAATTTGGTGGATCTTCTATAGCCCAAAATTTCGCCATTTGTTCTTGAATATCCAAATTCATTGTCAAATTGCAACGAAGAATTTTACCACCACCAACTGGAAAAACTGAACCTGAAACTATCCATCCTAAACGCGTCTTTTGAAGAACTGGCTGATTGTTACCTAAACTAATTTGCCCAATGCAAAGAAGATTATAGAAAACATCTGCCCCTAATAATATGTCTATTTTACCTTGTTTAGAAAATCTAGGATCAGCTAATTGTATATGAGTAGGAATTTTTAAATGAGACACGTTCACGTTCTGACTTGGCATAGACTCGCTTATTTGTGAAACCACTAGACAAGAAATAACTTTTTCAAAATTATTTTGTAGAGACTGAATATTAATAAGACATTTAGATTTTATATTTGATACCACTTGATTGATCCCAATGATTGCAATCTCAATATTTTCAAGACTTACATTTAATCTTTTACACAAACTTTCTGATATCAAGTTAGACTGTGAACCAGTATCAAGTAATGCCCGACACGTATGTGAATAACCATTTGAATCGATCACCTTAATTAAAGCTGTCGAGAGTAACACTTCACCCTGAACATTTTCACAAAATGCAGAGTGAATCAAAGACATGTCTGTTGAACATCCTGCATCGGCATTGGGTGTATTATGTGTTACCATTTCAGTAATACTAACGTTTTCATTTTCTTTCAAAGGCCCAATACCTTGATTAGTATTAGAAGTTGAAACTTGTTTTTCAAAATGTAGTAAAGTATTATGTTTAGAGCCACATTTTTTACACCCGTTTAATTCACATTCTCTACTTATATGCTTTGCTCTTTTTAAGCAATTCAAACATAATTTGAGTCGTTTAGCCTGTTCAAATCGAGAATGAATGTTGAGTTTTAAAAACTTTTCGCATTGCCCAATATAATGTTTGTTATTGCAATATGAGCATACCATAGTATTAACGAAAAATGATTTATTAAATTTTGACTTCAGTTGACTTGCTTTATTATCACCTTTACTGTTTTCTAAACATTCTAATATTTCTGCCCTTGATTTTAAAAATGTTTCAAATTCATTTAAACACGGTAACCTATCTCTAGGTTTTTCCTCCTCCCATTCACGCTGAGTTTTAAAATCTAATTTTCCACTAATTAAAAATATAATAATTATATCCCACGACTTAATGGGCTGTCCAAGATTCTCAAGAGACCTCAAATGTTTTGTCATAGAGTCTAAAAGTTTTCTCAATTCTACAGCTGACTCCTTTACCAATGACGGCAATCCAAATAATGCTTTTAAATGATTATTAACTAATAATGATGTATTGTTAAACCTATCACATAAAAGATCCCATGAAATTTTATAATTCGCTGCAGAAAATTCCAAAGAATGGATTATCTGTTTTGCGTCCCCCTCCAAAGCACTTCGCAGAAAATGAAACTTCTCAATGTCTCCAATAGAGTCATTTTTGTGTATCATAGATTCAAAGGTATCTCGGAACTCGAGCCAATTATTAAATTCACCATAAAATTTAGGAATCGGAATTGGAGGCAACTGAGGCTTTGACTTCAGAGCCAAAACAGAACCAGAAATAACACCAGAATGATGAGACATTAAGTTCTGTGACATATTGTCATGATCGAGGTTTTCCTCATGATCAGACAATATCTTTTTGCAAATAGCCTCGACTTTATAATAAGAATCCTCAACATCATTATGTATTTTTAATTGATTCTCAAACTCAGTGTCATCAACTGACATTTCAATTGCATTTTGACATTCATTAAATTCTGTGAGAAAACTGCTTATTTTATTTAGTCGCGATTCTACTTCAATTAATGTGACTTGATCCAAGGCTTGACCATCAACTTTAAGATTTGTCACTCCATCTACAAACTTTTTAAAAAATGTAAGTTTTGCTTTTATGCATCCACGTTTTTTTATCAAATCTTTTAGTTCTTGATCAGCCATTATTTACTTTACAAAATTAATATTAAAATCGTTACTCTACTCACTCAAGTTAGCTAAATAAAATCAATATAGAAAATCTGGTTTTAATCTCACTATTCTTCTTCAACAATATCAGTTTTCCAATTAACTTTATCCTGACCTAGAACCCAATGTTCTTCAAAACAGAGTTACAACCAATTTATAACTCTATCAATCTCCACTCCAAGCTACCAATTCACCAATCCGACTCGTCCGGACCAATATGTTGGGGATATCTCCGCCTTCCTCCTTGGACTGTATCTTTAAATTAGTTCTTGTTGTATTTCAAAAACTATCCAATTATTCTCCAAAATTATTATCAAAAAATTTATTATTCTGACATTTTACATAATTCTATTCTCAACTATATTGATTATTTTTCATATAAACAAAAACAATATATGCACTTTCGTTGCTTAGTAATATTAACATTAATAAATAATAACATCCTGAAAAAAAAATGTTTCTCAAGCACTGGACTACGAAAGCACAAAAACGGAATTAAATAATGCAGTTGATATCACAAAATTCACTTCTTCATTTCTCATCACTTCACTTTACCTCATCTCGCATTGCTTCTTTCTCTGAATATTCGCCCTTCTCTCCCTCTTCATTTTCAGATGAACCACTATCCTCGTTCAAATTTATAATAAATTTATTTACACTATTTATATGAAATTTGTCAATTTTTAAATAACCATCCTCAATTGTAATTACTTTCCTAATTACTTTTTCCCAATCTTCCTTGTTAATTTTCGACACTTCATTTTGAATTAATTCTACGACTTTTTTATCGAATTTCGGAAAAATATTTCCTCTTCTGACATTTTTCTTCAATTTACACCAAATTAATTCAATTAGATACAGAAATATGGCGGTAATCTCAACACTTTGTAGCCATATCTCTCCGGTACATTATCTATAATATACTTGTCATAATTTTTCGTTTGCAGGACTTCCAACAGTTGTGCTTTATTATAATTTTCCTCATAATAGAGATCATGTTCCATTAAAACAATTTGTAACTCCAGCTTAGTAGAACTCTTGTTAGAAATTTTATACAATTGTCTCGAATGGTACTTTGCATTGTCGAGAACAGTAATGCTATTCGGTTTTAATTTTGAAATTAGGGTATTTTCAAACCATTCCTCAAATATTTCTCCCTCCATGTTCTTGTGGTAATCCACGTTACGATTTTCCATGTTTTTTCCGCACAGTTTCAATGCATTATCAACCCATTCATCAACTGATCCACAGTGTAATATATTCAACCGGATCCCTTTATTAGGGGGCAAATGAGATTGGTTGACATTTCCTAGATCCATCCTTTTTTTACGGTGTCATGAGTATCATACCAAGTTTCATCTAGATAATGAATTGGTCTATTTTCCCTTCTGATTTCTTTTATCTCTTCTAAATATGAATTTCGCCATCCACTATTCATCTATTTTCCATAATCGCCATGCGTTTATTAATAGTTTGATATTTAAATACAATTTTCTCAGCCAAGTTCCTAAAGTTCTTTTGATATATTTTAGATGATAACCCATTTCTTTTAATTTTCTTTCTACCACGTCAATAGTTGGGATTTCATTTTTCTGATGCATGTCGTAAATTAAAGTTCTTAAAAGTTTTGCTAACGATGGATTCAGAGTTTTCGATTCACCGACGTATCTTTGTTTTCTTGGGAGGGCACGTTCTTTAACCAGTTTGTGTATTGTGGGATGGGGAACATTAGTTAGAGATGCTGTTTCACCTAGTACATCTAAACCATACAAATTAGGGTCATTAGCTCGTTGCTTCAAAAGATTATTGTAAGCATTAAGGCAAATTTGTTTCCCTTGCTCGTTCAAATGTAGCCGATTTTTTCTTGCTGAAAACACTAATGGACTTTGATTTTCTTTATCACTATCACTTTCATTTTCACAAACACAATAAGATGTAGACGTAGTGGTCTCCCACGGTCGAAACATTTTTGCATCAAATACCTTCTTAAATTATTTTCAATAACACACCCGCAAATTAACAGATATAAAATAAGTATTACTTTTATTACACTATTACACAACTCACTGCAATATGATAACCTTCTTAAGTTATTTTCAAAAACACGCCAACAAATAAACAGATATTAAATAATTATAATTTGGCTTATAATATTATACTTACAATATATCAGGATGCTAGAACGATTCGGTAACAAAATTAAGTGCGACCCTGAAGTATCCCAGCATGTAAGCTAAACTCCTCCTCGATCGCGTGCCAACAATAACAATCATCGTTTTCGCTTTAATGTAAGCGGTGTAAAAGACGGAAGATGTCATGTATTAGCATATGTTAGTCACTATATAGGTTTCCGCAACTATACCTTAATAGTAATAGTTATTTACGTAACAAGACGGGAAAATAATTCTTTACTGGGCGAGCTGGCAATGATTCCAGAAATAAAGAAAGAATTTTTTATTCATCTTTGGAAGTTTACACAGAATGTATAGAACTTATCAGACTAGTCATTAACTCGCACACACAAAAGACTTTTTAAGGGTGTAGTTGCGTACAATATTTTTTCTGCAACTGTTCTTTTAATCTCAAAAAGCATCGTAAACCGAAATCTTTTGCAAACAAAATTCATAAAATTCAACTGACAAATGACAGATATCAGACATTATTGTCTAAAGTGCTTAATTCCTACTCTACGGTTATCAACCAAAAGTAACATAAGGTTAATCGGTAAAGACTTTACCAATGTCTCGCTTTACTGGGCTAGACAGTTAAATATATATTTTCCACTAAAAAATCAACCAAAAACAATTAACTTCCCTAGGGCGGTTGCGGAATAAATATATGAAATTTGAATTTTGAATTATTATCTCATGTAAGTATCTATTGTATGTATATTTTTTCTGGCTAGTTTATATTTTGGCCCGTTGTTTTCTTTAAGGGTAAATCGTTATAGAAATTCAAGTAATAAATACAGTTTAAGCTGAGATACTGTAAAGATCACAGCTCTCTTATTAATGATTATAGTATTTTACTCGGATAAAAAAGTGCAAAATGTGTGAAACTTCAGCTGAAGAGGAGGCTGACATGGAATGGAAAAGAAAAGAAAGGAAGAACAGATGAAGGCAGATTAAGATAGTATGGAAATTGAACAAATTATAGAAACAAGTTCACAATTAGCACAACTGAAACAAAAAAAATACCATCAGCAAAAAAACAGAAATGATAACACCTCTAGAAGTGACAAGAACGCAACAAGTAATTCCACAAAAAACTATTTATTAAAAATAAAAAAAATTCTGAATAGGATTTGCAGGAAACAACTACTCAGCGGAAAAAAGCCCCGACTTGCATTGAATTGAACTTGCAAATCTTGGTTTGGTAGCAAAAATCATTTGTCATTCCTCACTAGACATAGACGTTCGCTTTTTATGTTCTCGTCAGTATGCCATAAGTAATGGAAAAGACCAATAATAATAGCAAACCACTGCCTTAAGCAAAACAGACATAGTGAGTGATAAGAAATTGTAAAGAAAAATTTATTCATCATCATTTTACATAAACACTGGAGAATCTATAAACTGATTAGATATGGTAAATATTTGGGAGGCAGAAATTCCAAATTCGGATGATGTGATATTAAAAACAACAAAAGGGTATATATTGAAATCCAGCATGGATAAATAAAAATTATTAGCAAAACTAGCAATGTCGATGGAAAAAAAAAAAATTATTAGCTACAAAGAAACCACAAACAAAAGTACAGTACCCAAAACAGCTCCTGTATCATCAGATTCTGTGGTGGTCAGTTCTGTTGAATATTGAGGATACTACAATAAGTGGTTTCCTAAACTCGCAAAACATAAAACATAGGTACAGTTGATTTCAAACAAAGGTACCTAGCAAAAGTGATTGATATTAAAATCGTACATACCGGAACTCCACCCCCTTACCACTAACAGACATATGACACAACTAAACTATTAAGATATCAATACAAGAGTTGTACCAGTTTTTTTTTAAATGTTCTGCCCAAAAAATGTGTCACCAACTATTCTACAAATTTAAAAATCGCCATTATCCAGTTTATCCAAGTATCCCACCTCAACTTGTACCACTACCATGTAGAAGATGTGGTCAATACAGTCACATATCTGAAAAGTGTGACTAACCACTAAAATGCGAGAAATGCAATGCAAATCACCACACATCAAAATGCACAACAGACTTGCTACCCAAATGCCAATTTTGTGGAGGCCGAGAATCACAAGGCTTGGTCTAACAAATGTCCCAAAAGACCAGCCGAACCAATTCAGGGAATATCTAACGCATAAAACCACTTAATAAAAAAAGGGATGAAGTAGATCAAGAAAAAACCAAAAACAATAAAATTCACCCGGAAATAAGTATACATGATTTTATAATAAACGTATCTAACAAAAATCAAGAGAAGAGCTCCTACAAAAACTGAAAAAAAGGTACATTCAACTTTACAACATAGACACAGTAGCGGTATTTTCTGGTAATCACATGTGCAGTTTATTTCAAACTTATTTGCAACAGAAAAAAACGTCGGCTTCATTGATCCCTTTACCGTCGTCAAAGAAGCCGACGTTTTTTATGTTGCAAATAAGTTTTTAATACATACTTATGTTTGACTTAGATAAACCTTTACGTACGTCACCCACAGAACCACTCCATGGAGAACAGAAAAATTCCATTCATGTCACAAATTAATAAAATCTATAATAATATAAACAGTTTTAACAAGAAACACTAAAACAACAATATAAACTGCATAATGTTAGTCGAAACAAAAATTAAAGAAAACACCAATGTTTCTTACAGAAATTGGAATACTATTTAACAGCATGGTAATATAACCAATTATACTAGAGATGGTAGCCTAATTCAGTCACATCCAAGTCTGCAAATGGAAAATCCAATGCTCCAAAAATAAATAATATTCTAAACGAATGCCTACATTTTACAATTCCTTTCTGGGGAGAACAATTGCATATTTTTCAGGTATATATCCATCCTAATTCCAAAAGGAAGAAAATGTGTTTGTTAAAGCTTCTTTGTACAAATATGCAATTATAGGGAATTTTAACAATCCTAGTAAACAAGATTTCATTGAGAACAGTGAATTCGAAAAAATTGAGACATCGCCGCTTTTTTAATGCCAAATAATCAAGACACAACTCCTGATATACATACACAAAACATAAAGAATTTTTAAAATGTTGAACCAATTCCAGACCTAGGTTCAGATCATTTAGCCATTAAAATCGTATTCAACATCAACGAACCTCCATCAATTGTGCAATCAAAAGTGATAAATATGTACAAGAAATGTGATATTAATAAAATAAATACAAGGATATGCTCCTACATAGAGACTAAACAAAACAAGGTTGAAAGAATAGAAGATATAAAACAGTTTAACATAAAAATATCAGATGTATATAATATAGGCTAATACCCCAGCTATCAAAACACAATACTATTCCTATCAACTTTCACCATTTATTATTAAAATGATAAAAACCAATGCCATACAAATCCAGGCCTGATATAAAACAAAAAATAAACGAACATAACAAAGTTATTACAGTATAAGACACATTTTTTGGCTGCAGGCTTGTCAGGGAAGGCTTTTTTTACCAGAAAATAAATTAGTATCTAAATACAAGTCCATACACAAAATCCCAGAAATCGCGGAAAACGGCCAAATATTCAAAAAGGATGAGGACAAGGCCTATCTTTTTGTGAACTACTATAACCAACAATTTACAGAAAGTGAAAATGCTAATTTTGATCAAGATAATTATGAAGAAGTAAATAGTTGGTATCAGCATTATTTCAGCAAAGACACTCCAAATATTAATATAGAAATCGATGAAGAAAAATACTTTAATATCTTACACAAACAAAGGAATACAGCCCCAGGAGACAATAGAATATCTTGGACAGTAATCAAACAATTAAGTCATGAGGTCCATCTTTACATTTTAAAAATATACAAGTTTTGCTTAAAATACCATATGTTCCCCCGAAAGAATGGAAAAAGGGGTGATAATAAATATACCTGAACCAAATACTAACCACAAAAAAAAATTTACAAATACCGGCTAATTACTCTACTCTGCCCGTACTTGGAAAACTATTTAAAAAAAACATAAGAAATAAATTAAACGATACGACCAAAAACAAAATTCCTAATTATCAGTTTGGATTTAAAGAAAAGTGTGGGATCATTCACTCACTAACAATTCTCACCTCGAATCTACACACTGCCAAACGTGATAACTAAGAATCTGCAGGTACAATGTATTCCTAGATACCAAAAAGTCCTTTGATAGTGTTTGGCATAAAGGACTACTATACAAATTAAAAAACGCCAACATCAAATTATCTATTACATCTTTTAAAAAATTATCTAGAAAATAAAGCTCTTCATACAAAAATGGGCAATGATACATCGGATGAGTTTATACCTGAGCAAGAAGTACCGCAAGTGTCACCGCTTCCTTCCTTACTATACAACGTGTACTGTTATGACATCTTAATAACACAAAATCCATCAGAAAATTCAATATACATATTACAATATGCTGATGACACAACACTGATAGGGCATTACAAAATGTAATTCCACAGTTGCAAACAACGATGAATGAAGATCAAGGATGGTTTAACAAATGGCGGTTGATTCCTAATTATAGCAAGTCCCAATTATTATTGCAAACCAAAGAATAAATCCAGCTCCTAAAACAAAGTATTTAGGCATTACTCTACATCAAAAACTATATTTTAACCAACATATAGGTATAATATAGAATACGGTCATTCTCTATGTATTAATTGTCAAAGACCAGCTCAAAACAACTTAAAAGTTGCTGAAACCTCTTCACTACACATTATCACCAAAATTAGACACCCTGCTAACCCCATCCACGACCCATCTAATAACCTGCTATACCAGAAAACCGATATCCTGCCAATCACTAATAGGCTTCAAATGTTAACAAGCAAATTTGCAAACCAACCACGCAATATGCAAATATTGTCATCTAGAACTCCCAACAGAAGATCGAAATTTAAATATCCTGAGAGGATACTAATTGAAGTACTTTTGTCACTAAACCAAACCTAAAGCATTACAATTCTGCGTTTTGGCATATGTATGGATGAGTATAATTTACATGTGTATATATGTATAATAGAAGGATAGAGTGTATCATAATATGTAGATATACAATAGAATTTGTTCTTTTTTTTTCCATTGAATGTATTCATTTTTAAGTATTACAGAAATGTTATATTTCAACATGAATGTTGTAGAAAAAATTGGCTGAAGTACCCGGTTGATAGCCTTTTGGGTATTTATCGTATATTTATCCAATAAAAAACGTTTATTAGTTTTATAATTAATTATTAATGTTTAAATTTCATATTTAGATTCAAATGCTTGATAGTTAAACCGATTTTAAATAAGGGATTATTTGTGATATCCTATAACTCATTCTTATTCTCATTTAAGAAGTGTGCAGATATTGCTTATATATTGATTTTTTTTTTGCAGGCTCTCAGAGGCAACTTTTTATGCATTTTTATAACGCAATAAGAAAGAAACCTATACATAACTTCTGGAAAGATGTGCTCGAATCACAAGAATATTTGGATCTCACGAATGAAAGCAAATTTGCAGAAACAGAAAAAGCCAAGGAAGAATCACCCAAAAATGATTCGCTCTTAGTTAAAGATGAAATTAACTCAAATACACTCTTAACTTTACATGATATACCTATGGATGTGGACAATGATCGTTTAAAAGTGCCCGAAGAAAGTGCATGTGAAGTTCATGATTCTGACAGTGAGTGCGAAATAGTAAATGACAGTTTACCCAAAGACATTAATTGTGATAGTTTTAATTTAAAAATAGAACCCGAGGATAGTGAACTTTTTTGTGTGAAACGTACATTGGGAACCCAAGACTATATAGGCCAACGAGTATTACAAATAGCTACTATTTTAAGAAACCTCAGTTTTATAGAGGAAAATGTACCGGTTTTAGTAAAAAATACTTCATTCGTAAGGTTTTTGTTATTGTGTTCAACTTCACAATGGAACGTTTTGAGGAACCTGGGCATGGATATGCTCGGCAATATCGCAGCGGACTTTATTGTAAAAGACTTGGCGACTGACCTTTTAGCTTCGAATTTAATAAAAATTGTTACGAAAGGTTTAGAGAGTCAAGATAGAGCGTCTTGTATTTCGTCCCTAGAAGTATTAAATAAATTGAGTCAAAATGAGCAAAACGAAGATGTTCTGCTTCGTTCGTTAGAGTCCCATGTATATAGAAATGTGTGTTCGTTCCTTACAATACATGACGTTATGTTATTAATTTATACATTAGAATGTTTATATTCGTTATCGTCCCTTGGTGAGAGATCTTGCAATTTAATTGTGAATAATCACGGTGTTATTGACACTTTAGTGTCTCTGGTAACTGTAGAAGGTAAAAGTTATGGCCCTAAAGCATGTATAGGAATGAAATTAGTTGAGACTTTGCCTAGTGGTACGACGACTAGCCAGGCTCAAAGCCAAGCTCAGACACAGCAAACTACAACACCATCGACAACTAGTCCTGCCAGTAGTACCGTAACGACAACAACTACAACTACTAGTACTCCCATTGTTACTAGTGCACCCGCCACTAAAGCAGTAACTCCAAGTACTCCAGCTCGGCCTGTACAAATTGCACCTCAAAGACTAATTACTCTTACACCTACTTCAACTACAACCAGTAAGTACAACTTATTTGCATTTAGATTAACATTTTATAAAGAAGTAGTGAAGCAGTTTTTTCCTGTAAACTGTATTACCTGCTTTAATAGTTACAATGAAGAAATTTACTATTTTTTCACTCTTGTGTTTAAATACTTTGTTACTTTTTTTGTCCTAGATTGTATCAAAACTTGCTTTTTGTGTCAAGTGAATTTTAAGTAAATGCTCTTATTTTGGAACCACATTAATACAAATTGATTTATTTATAAAGAACAGATGATATAGGTTCAGTTAAAAAAATAAACATCGCATTAATTGAAGTTTAATGTCAAAAAAATATGCAATAAAAATCATTACGTTTTAAACTCTTCAAATTAAAATCTAAGTTTATCTTCATTAGCTGAAATCAATATTTCTTGAGTGGTTCTCTCAGGGAACCGATATGTAGGCCTATATTTTTTCTCGTTCTCAGGAGGGGTTTTATGATAATGAAATCGTTGGGATGTCATACAAATCTTATGGGGGAGCATAGTCAATCTATCCGGAATAGGTTTGATTTTGGTTTTGTGATATAAATAAACATTTGACGGATGATGAGGAGGATTCCTGAGATGGCGCACCTTTGTAATTGTTCTCAGAGCAGAAATTTCAGCAGTTACTTGGATAAATTTCATAACTGCTTTGCAACAATTTAGGTACAAGATATGTCCAACTCTAGCGTAGGTTGACAGATTGATTTGTAAATTTTAGCGGCAGATTTCAATGAAATTCCCTCTTTTTTATAAGAACGATAGTGTTTTGATCTTTTTATTATCCTTCGTTTAAGGAACTTCATATGTTGTTTTAGGTTACATTTGTGGTCAAGTTCTAGTCCTAAGTATCTTACCGAAGTGGGAAGTTTGTATTCTTTAGTTCAGCATAATAATCGAAGATGAATTAATGGACACTATGGTTAAAGACTAGAAAACGGATTTTAGAAGGATTTGATTGAAGTCTCCATTTTTCAAACCATCTCCGTCACTGATCATTGTTAGCAGATTTCTAATAGTTTTGATCAACGGTTTGGTATGAGAGATTAATACGGTATCTGCATATTATAACCGGTATGATTTTGGATCTGTTTGGGGCGAAATAATGTCATAACGATATATATTGTATACAGTGTGGAAATTAAGAAACGCATAAATTCAGTAATTCCGTTGAAATTAATTTTTTGGAAAAAAATCTCGAAGGGGTATAGCGATTTTAACTTCAGCAAATATTGTCAGTCTATTTTCAGTTTCTTATGTCATTTATTTTTTACGTTATGACGTCATCAACTTTTTTTTAAATAACATATTTTTTTATTATTGATTTTGGTAGTAGTTTTCATTCCGGTTCTGACCGTATAAAATTTTCAATATGTTATTATTTGAAAAAAATTGAGAAAAACAGTCTTAAAGTTCAAATAACAAAAATTCATTAAATTCGTCTGGTAACGAATTGTTTATTTTGACGAATAGTTTTCTTCTTAAAAGTATCTCAATAAATAAACCAAAAAGTCTGGAACTCCTAGTTTATTTAATTGGTAAAGCAGATCAAAGTACCACACACTATCGAATGCTTTTTTTGATATCCAAGAAAATAGCAGAGGTAATCAAATTGTCTAATTTAGCTGACTGGATATTGGACATAAATATAGGAAGTGAGGAATGTAAAATGGAGCAATTTTCTTTAAATCCATATTGATGCATTGCAATTTTGTCACGTATGTAAGTCATAATTTTGCCTTATAATTTCTTCTAATTATTAGTCCTTGTTTCCATTCCGCAGGAAAATGATGATGGTTAAAATAAATATATTTTTATTATGTATTTCAAATTTTATCTTTGACATTTGGTCAGTCAGCAAATGATTCTAAGGTTAAGTTAACTTAGTTTCATGTATATTTCCGAAACTAAAACTTTTCGTGTATAGAAATTTGTACTAATTCAACTCTAATTTGTTATTTTAAAGTTTAATGTTGGTTATGTTATATTTTTTACTGTCTACAACAGAACACGAGTAGATAAATAGGAGGAGGTATATCTCGACTTGTAATTTGATGGTTTTTTTTTTATGAACTGAAATATTAGTTAATCTCATCTTAGTTAATCTCATATTAATGTGAGATGTTGGGTGGAAAGAATGCACCTATTGTCTAATTTCTGTGGTGTTTATTATTATTATTATTATTATAGCTGTACATTAACGATAATTCAAGGTCACAGCATGCATTGTTTCTGTGATTCAAAAATGTTGGTTTAAATGGGATGTCTGGCCTTTGTGCGCTCCAGACTGCAATCCTATAGAGCTTAGTGATTGTCAATTCGATATCTTTGTCTAATCAATCCATGATGTGCAATAGTGGCAAATGTAGCATATCAGCATGTGTGCAACAAGAGAGAATTGATAGTATTTGTGATTCCATATATAAATAAGAATATTTATATTTAACCTAAAACACTTATTTAGTTCATTTTTTTCTTGAGAAATTACATGCCGAAGTTGCAGCAGAGCATTATACCAAAAGTTACAGTTACACCTCGAGCTAAAATAATCTTATACAGGGTGTTCATTGTCTTGAAAACTCACTAAAAAACATTGTTGAATAGAACACCTCATGGATAACTTTTCCATTAAAAACATCAATTAGCTATAAATAGACGAATATACAGAAGAAAAGTATTCAAAAATGGGATATGCAATTTAAAAGTTCAGATGTCAAAAATTCACTATTTTTTAAAACGTTCCCCTTCAATTTATGCAAAATTTAGTTAAATGAAACCTTGGTTTACTCATTTTATTAATGCACCTAAAATCTTAAATACCAATTTATATATATTTTTTTTTACTTATTTCTCCAACATACAATCCTGCAAAATGTTTTGACACCCTGTTGTTCATTTGCTGTAAATATAATTTTTTATTTTTAAGCCACATCTGTGACAGTCAGCCAAACAATAACTCCATCTATGACTCCACAACAGCTTATCCAACAACAACATGCCCATCAGCAGGCCATCCATGAGAACGAGCAGTTCGCTTTAGCGTGGCTACGTGCCACTTATGAACCTTGTTCTACTGGTAAAATAGACCATCAAGAACTGTACAAGCATTACATGAATTCTTGTTCGAAAATTGGAAGGAGAGGCGTCATCTCCCCCCTACATTTTCCAAGATGTGTTAGGTATGTAATATTAACGTTAACATTAATGTTGATGATTTTGGTTTTGTATGGTAGGTCAGGACTCTTAATTCAAAATTATGATATATCTCTTTCGTCCAAATCCGCCTGACAATTGATTATCTCCGAAAGAAACTATTTGCCATTATAAAAAATCTGAAAAATAAAAATAAATGTTATTAAATGTCCTACACGGAGGTATGCGCATGTTTTGCCATAGAAGCAGCGGACTTGTTGAAAAGCATTGATAAATGACATCATATATCATTTTTAGTGTTTATATAAAAAAATATGTGTATTTATTAAAAAATATATATATAGGTTTTCTGTTAACAGGTTGTACATTTGCTTCGCCAAAAATCTGCTGTATTTTTATGAAAACAACTCTTTTTTCAAAAAGTCAAAAAAAAAATTCAAAGGTTTGGAAAATGACCAATATGTGGTGTCTGTGTAGTATATGCATAACCATGTTAATTTTCAGTGTCAGTAACAACTACAGCTGTCGCATTACAGTGCTGTTATTTTCTTAACCGCCTCTCAAGTTACCGAAGTAACTCCCAGAAAATCCTAGAATTTGTGTTGGGTAGAGAGAGACGAGGCCCCACAGTTTATTGTGGAGTCCGAACCACATCTAGAGCATCGACAATTCCCTCTCCCATCTTAGTCAGAAACATATTACAAATAAAATTTCTAACTTGCTCCAGGATGAAATCGAACCATCGATCTTCGATATCGAGTAAATAGCTATAAGTGTTTTGCCCGCTGTGCTACCATGTTATTGTAGTATCACTCTTATTAACAGTAACAATAACAGTTAAAACACTTGTGTAATAATTGCAATTTTAATCGTATGATATTTTGTGTATTTTGAGGTCCATTCAGTGTTCTTTTGATCATTCATGATGGTTATAATATACACTGTCTTTCTCTGAAAATATTTTTGTAATGGGAGAAGGATCATTTAACATCAATAGAAGTAATATTCACGAACACGTAAAAACAGTCAGTATTATTTACACAACTTTTGGAGACAACACTTTGATGAATATAGCCAGTTTCTCATAATCAGGATTTTATTCATCAAAAAAAAAATAGTTTTTGGTATACTAATTTGCCAAGTGTATCTGTTAATTTTTGAGATGCTACTTGCACATTATCGATTATTAGTCTCTGCAACACACAAAATAGAACGTTTTCTTTATGGCTTCTACCAGAATGTTAAACGTTTCATGTATAACCTTCAGATCGGCTTCTATTTGTGGGTTATTAAACGTCTCCTGGTTGACTTTAATGGCTTGAGAGTCTTGCGTATTTAGTTTTATAATTACAGCCTTAACATAATGGAAATATCGATGATATTAAAATTTTGGTTGTAACCAAGTACCCTATCGCATTATTACCGGATGTGACGGGTGTGGAATTCCAGGACAATTCTTGCAAAACGGTTGTGTACCTTATAACTTTTGTACATTTTTTTTTTTTTGCATATTCGCAATTTACGACGTCTGAGTAGTTGCACCTAATTGTTTCTGCTACGAGGGTAATGCATGAACAATGCAAGTAACATACATATATGAATAATGCTGCTTCAATTCAGTACCTGCTTTTCAAATACGATGCACGCTCAGTTACTAACAGCAGTACTTAAGATGCCAAAATCTTAAACCTCTAAAAGCATTGCTATTACATTTTACAATTGTAGACGCATTGCCATCAGAAAGACATTTATTGACTAACAGAAAAGATATAACATTTCTACTGAAATGGATCGTGTAAAGGCACATTTAACAAATGTCCTTTAACAAATTTAAATCAGCTTCCAAGTTTTAGGCGAAACAAACCTAAATATATGTTATATACATACTGAACAATGGACATAGAATAAAAGATATATTTATACAGTTTTCGTCAGTTTCCTCTAAAGTGCAGCACCTCCCAGTGCAATTATTTCTGATAAGGTTTTTTTAGAAAGTTTTAACAGGAAACATGAACATTTTTACATGTAACTTACAGTTTATGTATAAGTTGTTTTATGGCTTTAGCATTTGATTATGGCAAATATTCTTAACAGACACAATATTAAAGTTGAAGAATTTTCCAATTTTTTTACGTCCACATAACCATCCATTCTATATCTAGTTTAAATTTTATATGCACACGCCCTCAAGGAGCATTTATCTAGGAATTTAAATTTGAAAGTTCTAGTGTAACTAATACGGCAGATATGGATTTTTAAATACACCCCTGTTTTGAGTGCCCTGTAAGGGGCTGTTAATATTTTTCATCACTAGTTCTATGGCAGTAGGCAATTGCCACCTGACTTGCTGAACCATTGGTAATTTTCCATTTGAAACATACTTACCCCTAAAACGCATCGCAATAATATGATTGTTTAAAAGTGTGAAAGGCATCGCTAAAGAACTTAAAATAAAATTTAGTTTGTGCACTAGTACGTGCTGTTTACATGTACTACAGTGTACAGTACTCCCTGTCTGTAATAAATTTTGGATAATTCGTTATAAAGTTGAATTCGTGCACATATGAAGCACGACAAAATTCATAACGTTTGCGCTGAGAATGTGTCGCGAACTGGACAGGTTGGACTCATCTGGAGCCTGTATTCAGCATACATATAAAACATGTACGCTGTTATATCATGCAGTGCCCTCTGCACTAAAACTGTCAGTGATTGAAAATAATTAATAAAATTGTAAATGACAATGAAATAAAGTCAGATTGTCAGAGATATCTCACTTTAATTTCAGTGTGTTTTAATCAAACATTTTTTTTGTACAACATAACATACGACGCTGTTTCCCTGGGAGTGCAAACCTATAATTTATTTTTTATTCATGACTTTTGACCGTATTATTTTCTCACATACTCCATTTGCTAATCACATGCATTTCTTTTTATCTCGCTCTCAAGTTTCCTTATTGTACCGTTTCTGAGAAGTTAGCAATAGTCTGCTTATTTGTGGATTTTCCCCAATAATTTTATGATTACACGTGCAATTCATTATCATCCACATAACCCAGAAAACCAACCCAACATTTCTTTTTCTTAGGTCAGTTCAGATTTTCTATTAACAATTTGTTACGAGATAAATTTCAAACCCTTCCACATTCATTTCTAAATTAAGTTGCAGAGACCAATTTCCGCAATATCAGCCAAATTTCAACTGAACTTCGTTTGGTACGATTGCTGTAAAAATCATAACCTTGGATTTTAAACGAAGGTTAGTTGAACATAGACTAATCCATATCGATACAACAAGCCCTTAACATAATACTAGTTGTCTTCTAATTGTTACACTTAATCGTGGAGCATTTTCTCCTGTCCAAAAGACAGTGGTGTGTCCAAATACAGGCTGAACCAGGTCAGTAATAAATAGTTGGTGAGCAGAACTGCTCCCATCACTATCTTATGAAAGAGATATAAAGCTGCCCTATGTTGGCGATTGGTAGAAGAAATGGACCGACATTAAAAAAGTGATTAAAAAAATTAACAGAATAACTGTGTTTTAGCATCTACGTAGATATGTCATGACCTTTATTTACAGCCTCATACTTTAAGAACCTTCAGATCAAATTCTACATATACTTATCTTTTTCTTAATGTGTCCAAGTTACTCTATTAGTTGTGCTTTACTAAATGATGTTATATCAAACTGAATAATAGCGGAACGTGTGTTTCTGTTTTATTTGTTTATCGGTTTCTTGTGTGGATATTTTTCTATTCTTATTAAACTGTGAGCTCGATTATGGCATATTTGACATTTCATTTGTGATATTTCGAATTGAAATTTCACCGATTGATATTTCAATTATATTTTGAAATTTCACTGGCTAATGAATTTTTTCTGTAATATTGGTATAAAAATAAATTTAGCTCTAAATGTCAATTATTCTAACCTAAAATTGGAAAATATGTTTCTACTCAAAATCAGATAAAGTGGTTAAACGAAAGAGGTTTTGGATACATTTTTCAGTAATGAGAGGTAAAAAAAAAATTTTTAAATGAGATTTTTGTCATAAAGAAGTATTTAAAAATGTAGCACGTATGGAAAAACATTTGCTTCTTTGAAAGAACTGGGTTATTGGTGGAAATCTTTTACAAAAACAAGTAGACCAAATCCTCAAATTTAAAGGGGTATCTAGATCTGGGCCGAGGTCCGTAAAGGAGTGGGTTACCTCTTAACTTTTGACCAATAGAATTAATGGCGGGAATACGTCATCAGTATGCCAGGTTAGAAATAGCGTACATTTTTATGCTTTCGTTTAGAACTTTGAAGTTTATGAATTATGTTAATTTTATATACTTATGTTTAATATTTAATTTAACATCTGTTTTAATAATCAAACCCTATAACTGACTCATAATGAAAATAACTGTGGAATATAAATACTAATTATTGAATAAACTTGCATACGTTTATTTTCTTGGCGTTACATGTTTTGTGTATGATCAAAATAAAACTACTAGTCTCATAAATTTTTTGTTGTCGATTATAAATTATCACTAAATTTAACCATTTTTCTTTAACAAATCCTCACAAGTTACAACATACCATGTTTTAGCATGGTTTTTAAAATGTGCATGTTTAATTGTCTTGTTATTTGATGATAATTTACTCCCCACGATCTCGAAAGGCCAAAGATATTTAAATGTAAATTCGCATATAGTTTTGAGCAAAGACGGAAATACAAAATTACGTTTATGTGAGGTGGTTTAAGAATGCCGACTAAACAGTTCGAAATTATTATAATTTATAATATTTCTGGCATGTTCCAGTTCATTAATTATGATTTCCGATAAAAGAGATTTTCACATGTTATAGCTAATATGCACAGGGTGATCCTTAAGTACATTCATCGATAAAATTCAGGAAATGATTCCCAAACCTATATTGACGAAAAGCTGAAATCATGTTTTATCAATAAATTTATTTCTGAGATAGTGAGTTGATTTAAAAAGAAATGCTCTAAATGTTTACAACAAAGAAGTCTCTAAAAGTACAGCAAGTTTGATAAAAAATCTTCAAGCATTTCAGCAGTTTTTTTTTTTTTAAACAACACTCCAAAACGAAGCAGTTATGGGCAAAATTTCATTTAACTTTTCATCTCAAAATAGGACAGTGGCATAATAATCAAAGAAGGTGAGAAAAAAACGTTATAGGATGCCACAAATAAATAACTATAGACGTTTCAAAATATACAGGTTCAGGAATCATTTCCTGAATTTTCTCGATGTACTTATAAGGATCACTTTGTCCTGTAACCAAGTACTGATTTCAGTTTTGTAAATAACCCATAGTCCTTTATAAATATTATGTGGAAGAAGGAAATGGGAAAACTAAATGGACCTATTCTATTTTTCCAATTAAGTATTTAGGAAATATTACCACACTAACTTGTATACCAATATAAAAAATAGCTAAATACTTTAGAAATCAATCTAATTTAATTATTAACAATAACATATTACACTTATTTTTCTTCTAATTGACTAGTAACAAATTTTGTAGTTTATTTAGCAGTTAAATAAATGATTTTAGTTATTTTCCAAGTAAACACCAAACGCTGATTGTTTACTGAGCCTTTACTGGAGATGCTAGCTGAATAAAAGCCCAGTAAAAGTCCATACTTTGATGGTTACTGAGATTATATTATTTATTATTTCTTTCTTTCTTTCTATGCGGAAATAATTATTGAAACCATGTTTAAAATATTTTATTAACAGTAACGTATTTTACATTAAGACAAAAAAAAGCCAATATATAAAGAATTCAATCTCTTTAATACATTGACTGCCATAACTCGGTCTAAGATCGAGTGTCATATTTGTACAGTACCACCATCTCGATCTATCAGACAGAGTCACGTATTCGAGATCCAGACGCCTGCTACGTGGTCTGGCATACTTTAACCTACATTTCTTTTTACTCTTGAATTTGATTGTTCTTCATATTGTTCAAAAAATTTTTGCAACTCGAATTTTCCTTTATTTACAAAAGCAGGCTGTTTTTCATTTTTTTGATTTTTGCTTAAATTCTTCATTCTCTAGCAGGAGGACATTATAATTACGTAGTAATTCTTCATATGCACCTTCTTGGGATTTCTTTTACTTGTGGATGGAATGTTTTCCACATTTCTTATAAACAATAATGGACTTAAAATTTGTTTAACGATCTCTTTACATTCTCTAGTTTTACCACATTCACCTTTTGCAGTTGGGCTAGACATTTTTGTCAAAGTTTGAGGCAACAAATTAAGTGATGGACTAGCTAAAACAATAAAATTAGCCACAAATTATTTTTCAGTAGATAAATTTTATATTGCCTACCAGTTTTTTTTAGTTTTTTTTTTTAGCAATACATTTTTCAATTTTGATTTCGTTCCATCTTCAAAATCATCAATTGTAACATGTTTATTGCAAGGTATTTTATTATCCGGGCTAAATGTTCCTTTTCTTTAACATTTTCTAATCTACTCTTTCCTAATTAAAATGTCAGTAGGAAATGATATTTTTTCTCCATTCTTCTTTGCCCTCTCAGCTCTCAGCATTACTCTGACAAATACCAACACTGCATATAGTTCCAGTTAGCTTAATACAATTATTTATTATTAACTGGATATTCTCAAAATAAATGTACTTCATCTATTGTACATACCGCTCAAAATAAATGTAACTTAAACCAAATATTGTCCTTTATATAAAAATCCAAATGACTTAAAATGTCAAAAAAGCACATAAAACTATAAAAAGAGGTCCATAAAAATATAATATAACATAATAATAACTACATATAAGCAAAATATCAAAATAATAGCAAATAACCACACAAAACGATTATACAATGAACAGAAGAAACGTATGATTCACAACACGGCATACACTATGACACATTACATTCCCCTTCCGTCTCTCCTCACCCAAGGTAAGAGGTAACCTCCTTCTTTCCGGACCTCGGATCTGGGCAACAAAGCTGCTACTAAGATGTGCCATATTGGTTTATTTGCTTTTAGCCAAATAATTTTTTGGAATAGACAAAAAAATGTGTGTTAATGAAAATAAAGATAATGCAATAAAACAAATGAAGATGAATTCCAATCTACATTTAGAAAATTCTAAGAACTACAATAAGAAAGAAAAATGATAACGATAATAATATGCATACAAGGGGGTATTCATGTTATTATCGTCATCCTAGTTTTACTTCAGTACCTTCACAATTTGATTCACATTTATCAAAAATCTGTAGTTTTGACAACTTTATCAAATAGCAAATTACTAGTATCATTTAAAATTTACAATTTTCTTGAATATTTTTCATGTTTTCTTATCCACTTTTCTTGGGCCAATCTGAAGAAAGAAGAAAATTAACAATTTTCCAAGGTCACTGAAAATTTCAAGTGAAATTTCATGGCAATAAATTTCACTCAAATTTTCATAGTGTTTTATCATATTTCTTTGCTAATTTTAGTGGAAAGCATTCTTTGATATTATTGCTTTTCAATCGTTAATCGTGTTGTTAATAATATACATTGAAAATTAATTCTTCAGAATGTAACATTATTGAAACAAATTTTTCGTCCATTTTTATTTCAATAATTCGACTTTATTTTTTAATCTATTTCAATGAGGCAAAAAGTTTAGTATTTTAAATTAATTTGTTGAGCTACCTAAAGATCCGAATTTCTTTTTAAAACAAATTTAAAAAGTATTTTATTTATTTATTTGTTTTTCAAATATGCTTTTGCTTCTTTTTTTTTTTTAACGTCACAGATTCAAACCTGTATGCCTGTCACTTTTTTTTCAACTAAATAATCCAATTTTTAATCATACTTGCCTATTTAGGTATCTAACATAAGGCAAGCCCACTTTGGTATGGGTTTTTTTTTTCCTAAAAAAATTGGTGTCCCTAGTCAAAATAATTAATTCAGTAAACTCTGAGCAAGAAATTCAAGTGCAAAATTTTTAGAGAAATTAAATGTCCGTGTGGAAATTAAATGGACGTGGAATCAATGTATTTTTTATAAATAATATGTTTGTTTGTATGCAGGTCGGTATTTGGTGGAACAGTAGGCCCTAATCCAATGAAACCAACGAATCCAAACGACCCACAATATTACGAAGGGATAAAGGTGCGAGCACAACCTCTCATTATAAGTATCCAATCAACCTCTATTCCCAAAACCAACTCATCCACAAAAGGTCAACAAGTACGTCGAAAATCAAATCAAACAGTAGTTGTAACTCCCACCAAGTCACCAGCCCTCACAGTCGTGGCAGATAATAACGCCACCGACAGCACGCCAATATCTCCCGCCTCACCAATCCTCAAGGCGCAGCTCAGTGCTCCCCCTAAGCAGAGGGAGAGCGTTGTCACACCTATCACTAGTAAAGGCGATATGAAAAGTCAGGTAATAAGTTGTAAAACTAAACCTGTCCACATTTTCATTATTTCATTTCTGGAAACTTGCTTTTCCTTTTTTTTTATTAGGCAATACAGCTTAAATATACCAGAATTTTTTTCTAGTTGAATATTAATTAAAAATTTCAAAATATATGAAGAGTTGTGTTGTCTTCCTTGTGGTTGGGTATTTCTTTTCATATCATCCTGTGCTTTATTGTAACACTAAAACTCTGCTTTTAGATAATTAGGTGTTGGCTCTCACTGTTTCTCACTTATACTTTTTATTTTTTATTCCAAATACTTGTTGAAAATGTGCCTCGTTTAAATGTTCAGGAAAACAATACAAATTGTAGTTACATTTTTCTTATGAAAAATAGCAATTACGTTGTTAGTTATAATGCAGTTTGTTATTATTGCAGTTCCTGGCTTATAGTCCTATATAAAAGTCAAAAATGATTTGATTCTGAACAAAAGCCCTATATAAGTAACCTAAAATATTTAAAGATATGATTTAGTATGTCTTAAAACTTTTCATTTGAATATCTTATTTTATTTTTTAAGTTTCACAATGTTGGTTTGTCATTTATGAATCAACCTGTAAATCTAAAGGACCAGTAATGTATATGAAAAAATTTTGGGAGAAACAAGGTACATGTCCCTCAAAAAATGATCACCCGGTGTATCATTTTTGGCAGGAGTTCCACAGCAAAGTTGGTCTTGTAAAAAATTTACCATAATTAAGGTTTCATATTACAGAAATTATGGAAAATGAAAAATAAAGTCAGGAATAAAATGAAATATTCAGTCTCAGAAACGAAAAGCTTTAGGACATCTTTTTATTATAAAAAACAAAAAAGTTGTAGGTTTTTTACAGTCTTTATTGAATAAAAAAAATTAGCTGAATGAAGGTAAATACTCCCAATTTTAGAGGATGGATGAATTGGTCAATGTGGTTTTGATCCAGTCTCTTTTAGAACGTGTTTTCATATTTGCACACTACATACGGAAGCAGGGTCGTTGAAACTCATATATTCAAGTAAACGGAAGAGCATGGACGCATGACTGCCACTGTGGCAAATTTACAACAGTCAGTCAAATTTTGTATCTAAAGGATTACACAAGCTCAACCAAACGCTTTCCTATGTAGTGTTTTGAAATGAAAGCATGGTATATTGGCTTCCATATGTTAAAAAATTAATAATAGGTCTACTTATTGTTTCTCAATAATTAAAAAAAGTTGTGTCTGTGCACTGGCCATACTCGAGACCCTAATATAAACAAAATTAGGATCAAAAGTAATTGAACAGACGCAATTGCTTGTTATAAAACCTCAAACAAATCAGTTTTGACTTTCAGTGTGATTATATGAATAACAGAAAGTATAATAATTATATACATTTCTTATATACCTGGTTACATTTCAATAAAACGAGATTTGCCTTTCTGACACTTATTTTAGTTCAGTTTATATCATATGAATTTTAATCTTTACTAGGTTTTTATTTACAAAAAAAAAAATACTAACGATCCCAATAGAAAACTTATTTCCTATTTTGTTTTTGCATTTTCTTCCTATACATCTGAATGCTGTTTTAATTCATTCTTCCAGTCCTTAAATTCTTGTTGACCTAAATTAATGTGGTGGAGGTAGTAGGATATGTTTGTGTATTATTTCTCTCTCTTCATTTTAAATATTGTTATTCTGTAGGGTAGAGTTGGAAATATATTAATTATTTATTGATAGTTAATTACCCTTATGCACCCTTTTGTTACTCATCTTTAGAAATTAATTGTGAGCTTAGATGAATCGGGTGGATACAGCCTATTGCAGGGGGGAGGCGACATACAAAAAATTATTAATATACTACACAATATTAGATTTAATTATTCTCTAACAAAAAACAGTTAAAATATGCAAGATCTGGTTTCAAAAGTGGGGGGATCGCCCCTGTGCCCTCCCCTGTATCCGCCCTTGAAATGAATTATTTTTCACAGGAGATGAGTAACAGGGAATTAAGACCATTTTGATATAGTTAAAGATGGCGCTAAGAAGTTTATCAGTTCAAAAATTTGAAACGACAAAGATTTTCGAATTATATTTTATAACAAATAATTTATGAGAATATACAGTGTTGAAGATTTGACTGGTGAAATGTTTTGGTCAATTAACCACTATTTTTGGCTGGTCATTGACCAGGATAAAAATAATTTTCTGAATTTCATTGAATTCAAATTCACCTCAACAAGATGAGCATTTTGATATTAAATACATGATGGCACAACCACTGTCTGTGATGGGTAGTCGGAAAGTTACCCAGGAAATGGAACTACTCTAATTCCAATCCCAAGTAGTATTTTTAGACACAATTTCGAAACAAATTTGGTAGTGGAAAACAACTGTTTCTATTCTCATGGGAGATACAAAGATTTACATTAATTTCCAACATTTTTGTGAAATTGTTATCGATTTTTTAACTTTTACACATAGCACAATAATGTTATGAAACAGTTTAGTAACTGTTTCCACCGTTTAGGTACATTTTTTTCTTTGGAACAAGTGTTTGAAGACATTTTCGAAACATACTGCAGCATCTGTTACCTCATTTCCAACTGTAAACTTGTGCCGATACATTATTGAAATTGTATAGAACCACATTCTTATGTATCCAAATGTTTCCTTTTTTTTTCATATGTTTATAGAGTTATTATAACCTCATTTTTTATGAGTATTGTTATTATGACTTACCATAGAAAATACTTATCGGAGTTTAGAGATACAAAATGAGAAGAACCAAACAATTTAAACATTCTTCCTGGTATAGTATACAAGAGATGTGAAACCAACAACGCTTTAAAAGAAGTTGGTGTGGGATATTAAAAGACAAATAACAAATTAACAAATTTTGGAACTGATGCACCTACAACGCTGTCCGATAATACGGCAAAAATAGAAGAATTTTCTATCTCGATAGAAAATATGGAGAAGATAAAAAGTTGTAATGAAAAATATTTGAGGTACATAGTGATGATAGAGATACTTCTATTCGGAACCTTTCCGAAACATAGAAAATATTGTTTCTGTTAGAAAATGGTTATCATTTCTTACAATAGTTTTGAAACAAGTTTCTTTCAAAGGCAATATGCTGCAGTAATCGTTACTAAATGGTTACATTAGAGAAACGAATTTTATTTCGTAAAATATTATCTAAATTTTCAAAACAGAAGCACGACTGTTTCTGTACCTAGTCATTTTGGTTGTGCGTGTTGGGCAGTGTTTGGTATTTTAGCGGCCGTTATGGACAATCTTTTTTTAAAAGGAATGTTGGTTAAGTAAAGGATTATGGTAAAGGAATTATGAAAAAGAAATATAATTTGATGTTCGGATTACGTTACTAATCATTTTCATAAAGATAATTATGAAAAAAAAAATTTTTAATGAAAAGATTAAATTAGAAACGTTTATATTTGTAAGGCGTATTTAAAATATCGAAGTATATCCATAAATTAATCTATAAAATTTTCGTCATATATATTTTTTCATGCCAGACATCTGCTAAAAATTTTGTTGTAGTTCTCACGCTATTCAAAATATTATCTTATACGTTAATAAACTGTTTCCATATTAAAAAAATACTCACGATATTGAAACATTCTTATTAGATATCAAAGATAATAAAACTCTCAAACTGACTGACTGCACACATTTTGTTCCCAACAATGTTGTAAAAACATTAATCAATACAAAACATAATAAAGTATTGATACATTTGCGAAACTGTGTACAAAGCAACAAGCTACAAATTTGAAATATGTTTCTCTTTATTTTCGAACCCAGCAAAGAAGTGTGCAGTGTCATTACAAAAGAAACATGTACTACTGTATAATCATATGAAATTATGTATGTATTGAAAATGTATCGCAACATGTTGGAAACAGCTCCCATTAAACATGGTAACAGGCCCGCTTTGTCAGAAACGTTTGCAAAAAATGTTCCTTAAAATGCTACTTGGGATGCTTCATACCCGGGAATTTACCCACCACTAACCACTATACTACTATATAACAGCGTCATTAAAAAATTACGTGACCCCTCATGTAAAATATTGAATTTCCTTTGAATATCAAGAAATTTAAATTAACCCCACAAGAAATATCAAGAAGTATCAAATCTGGTAATTTTGCCAGCCATTCTGTTGGTCTATGTCATCTGGATATCTGTTATCAAGATATTGTCAAACCTGTCTGAGGAAGAAAACCATATTGTTCGAATGCGTAATTCAAATTAATGATCATTTTCCTCGCAATTTGAGGTAAAATGATCAATAATATCCAGAATTACTCTGCGACCAACCCAAATTCATTTTGTGCACTTGTTTACATTCTAATATTAAAATAGTTGATTGAAGATGAAGTTACTCCATTTTGATTTAAAAAATTACAAACCGTTTTTATTAACACTGACGTAGTTTTCCACAAAACACTATATGCTGCACTCGACGCTCGTTTCGCCAACAAAGTTGGCATCATCTGGAGTGCTTTTTCCTCCTTCATTAAAGTTATGATACCAACTTGGTTGGAGATGATTAAAACTGCTTTAGTTTTAATCATATCCAGATGATGCCAACTTGGTTGACGAAAAGCGCGTCGAGTGTATCAGTATATAGTGTTTTGGTATTTGGTGGGTTCCAACCCACCCTTTTTATTGTCTAATTTTCACTTTATTTTGTTAACTTGAAATGTCCGAATAGGATGAAACTAGTTGTATAAATAACAAAATAAAGTGAAAATTAGACAACTAATAAAAAGTGGGTAATTTTTTAAATTTCAATATAATTCTGTATTTTACATGGGTGATGCATATTTCAGTAAAACTTGTGGTAATCAAAACATCTCTGGGATCAAAGTCAATATGACAAGGTTGGATAGGAAAATGAAAAACGTTTCAAATTTTCGAGTTGAACGGTTGGTTGGTGCCTTTTTTGAAATAGTTTTTCATTAAGAAAGTAGCATTTTTGATCTCGTGTTACTTTTGCCCAATCTTATCCGACTTCGAGAGTTAATGAGGAAAGTGGGTCTAATTGATTCTGTATTGTATAATTTTTTAAGTCATTTAGGTACTAGTTAAATTTGGAAATAGTCCCATAGTGACCATTGATTTTTACTGGCCATATATTTTAACAATGGGGTTTATAAAATTGATAAATATCAATTAATACTCCAACTCTTCCATGCAGAATATAAAAATATTATTTATTATTAGAATAGAAACACTTTTAATTTTGAGAGCTGTCATGAAAAGAATGGTTTTGTTTTATATAAACTCTGTAAATTTGTACTATTTACATTAATTGTCACAATGATATGTTTATTATTTCAATTAACAATAAAAGACAGAGATTATATGAATCATTCTTTAATAATTGTAGGAATCACAACTGTATATGCAGGTTAAACTAATGTTCCACTATAAAAGGAGTATTTTTCATTGCCAATCATTTGGTACAAAGTTTTTATAAAATCCTAAAAATATCAGCTGTTTGGGATTGATTGTTAAAGATCTGATAGCATTCAATTTAAAAGTGGTATTTTGTACCTGCAAGAGCAAAACATAAAAAGCAATTGGTAAGGCACACACAATAAGTGCCATTTTTCTACCACCAATCTCGGCTAATCTAAGTTTTTTTACAGTTGCACTGCATAAATAAAAGCATAATTTCATTTGATGTAGCCTCCGGAACCATAAAACTACTTACATTAACCGAGATTGGTGGCAGAAAGAACACACCTATATGAAAGTTTTCAAATGACTCATACACATATCAGTTACTTCCATAATAACTTCAGTGATCAAAAGTCGGCTATAATAAATTTCTTATAAGACAAATAATTTTTTTTATGGTGGGACATGTTTAATAAACTTTCTGTGTGTAGTTTAGTGGCAGCATGGTCTAGGCATTCTCAAATATTCTTAAATAAATTCATTGTGTTTAGTAAATGAATATTTACATCAATCTAATCGTGACTTGTGGCTAAAGGTGATGGCACATCCACATCTGAGCCAAGCTCTTCTAGGCAGCACGGGTACCACATCGACTACGACAATTACCATGTCGGCTGGTCCCAGTAAGGAAAGCCAAGCAGGTCAGGGTAGTAGCACGTCACTCATCAAAAGCCTTCTGGCGACTAAGGTAAACGATTGCATGTCAACAGTGAGCATGAGGACTGCAACAGACTGCCAAAATGTAGCTCAGGTAACATACTAATCAACACTAGCCTTATTTAGACCACCTTGTAAGATTTTTTTAAAGTATCAAGTTCATTTTCTCGATAATGTTAAGTTTCCGATATAAAAGCTTTGTATTATTGATAATTATAGTAAATACATATTAGTAATAATGATTTTGAAGAATTTTGACTGATCCTCAAAATATTTAAAAGTTTTTAGTCGTATTAAAAATAAAGATAACACAAATAAACCATTATTTAAAGTAAACTGCTTTAGTTCATGTAGATATTACTTAATATTAATTGCAATTAACTCATTTTACATACAGATGCCACACCCAAATAAACTGAAATACAACACAATTAATAACTACAACAGTTTTAGATTAGGTTAACACGAAAGGCGGAAAAATCGATCATCGACCGGCCGAACACGAAAGTCTACTAATATTTAGTGGTCAGTTGGTCATTGGCTATAGTCAAAAACCTTACTTGTATCACCACTTTTTAATGTACATATTGATATATAAATTTACCGTTTTCAATTAAATAGTTGTACTGATACATTCTTAACAGACTTATAACAGTACCTTATAACATAATCACTAGGCAGCGAAAATATATGCCATTTTACAGAGCCGGCAGTTTGATAAAAAATTCAGTTTTTAAAAAGCCTTCATATAATTGAATTAATTGATACATCATTGATATGTACGCGTTTATTTATATACCTGTGATATATGTAACCAGCTCGGTAACCCGTATTGTGACAGGAAGCCGGGATAGACGTGGTATATTAAACGTAATTAAGCTTCTGTTCCTCAGTATTTAGCAACACGTTCGCGTCCGTTATTATTATTATTATTTGTTATTATTGTAACATGTTGGGCGCATTTATTTATAATAAATAGTATTATGTACTAATTTTTGGAGTGTTTTATGGTTTATTTACTTTACAAATAGGTAACGACAATTACTTCTTTAAAACTTAAACTACTACTTTTAAATTATTTCACACTAAGCATGTACCTATACAGGGTGTAACAAAAAAGCATGTCATAAACTCAATGGCAGATTCTAGGCAACAAATAGTGACGATATGACTTAACTTACCTCTATGCGAAAATGCTTCCAAAAATTTTTATGGGCCTTTAAAGTCGAAAATAAAAAATGAAAAATTTGTTCTATGAGTCCTTGTAAGATATCTTCTGTAAATTTGGTACAATCTAGCACTAGTAGTAGTTTAATATTTTAAGTAATTATGATCATGTGACCCATTTACCCATCCCCCTTTTTTTTATGGGCACACCAATGGCAAAGAATAAATTTTTTTGGAAATAAAATCTAATTTTAAAAGTTTTTTTACTCTTACCTTTTTTTCACGTGCTTTAGTTTTCAAGCATTTAGCTTATTACGATAATAAGGAACAAAATATCAACCCAACTTCAAACATTATATCAAAATTGCAGTGTTTCACCATATTAATCCTCAATGATTTATATTGTTTTTTTTTTTTTGCTTTTTTTCGGGAGACTTGCATGTTTGTAAAAATTTGCAACAATACTTTTTTGAGATATTGCTTCAGAGGATCCCAATTTTAATTCGAAAAGGGATAAAAACATTATCAAATTTATCACGGTGTTAATTTGTATGAATAGGCCTCTTGTGCTGGCTAGATTTTTAAAATTAATTCATATATTCTGATATAGTCTTATTAAATATTAGCAATTATCAAACCTATTTTAATAATTTCTACCTAGAAAATTTTTTAATTTAAAATTAAACTTCCGGCAATATCAGATGCTAGAGGCATGCAAAACGCTGTCCTATTGGCGCGACGTCACCAGCCACGATATCTCCGGGTCATGAACGGTACGGTACCTAAATTTATTCAGACGATGTACATATTGCAAACACCTACTCAAACATTTCCATACAGAAAACCGGACATTTATACACCATGATAAAGTGAATTTTATATCATTCTAAAATGTTAATACGTTAAGTACCTACTATAAGAGTCAAATGTGTCGAGTCCTCACTTTATCTGGGATTTTCTCAAAAATGGAGAAGGGGAAGAAATTTAAAAAATAATGTGTCCATTATGTACCTATTGTAAACCACTCAATGACATTTTAATAACTTAGGTTAAAACGTTACGAAGATTCTTTAATTTATACTAATAAATGTACTTTTTTTTTATCGATACTCTCATCATATTAAACTTTAAGTGGTCATTTTTTTGGAAATAACATTAGTTGTATGTAAAATTTTCTATTGGTATTTTTTTTCACTCCTCCGTTTTTGAGATATTCGCGGTTAAAGGAGAGCTCAATACATTTGAATCGTATAGGAGTTTTATCGGGAAAGCGTCACAAAAAACAAAGAAGTTATATTTTTACACTAGACAAATTTGGGGGTGACCTCACAATATATTTTTTCCTTATAATTCGTGAGCGGCTGGAGATATCTAATGCCGTTCTGGTTCCTAAATTTTTGTTTATAGATAGAATTAAAACCCCCAAATCTATGTATTTAAATGCTTTATTATATTGTATATAAAAAAATTACCTTTTTTAGTTATGTGTAAGAATTTTATATAGACGCTATATGTATACACTTAGAAAAAATATTTTTGGACGTCTATCATTTTCAAGAAAAAATTGTAACTTTACAATCGAAATCTATTTAAATAATAACATTTGCTAAAAATGAGTCTCATCGCAAAAGGGATAATTGATAACTCTGTGTCCGATGATTTTCAGTAACATCCAGTAGACTCAAAAATATGCACAATGGAAAATATCTTCATTAATATCCCAAAATAACATAAAACAATGAAAATAATCATTCGAAATACAGGATACCTGTTGTTATCTTGCAATATACTTTACATACACATTATTTTTTATTGCTTGCATATATATTTTTAATATTATTATTTTCTTAATTACTCTTACTCACATCAAAAAGATCCATGCTTACAAAAATGCTATTTGTTTTCGAAAATTCCTTTGAATCCCGTTAACCATCTTTATCTAAACTTTTCTGTTTTTCATTTCTTAGAACTTGGACAAAAGTTTTTTCTGGCGTTTTTATTGAGGTATTTTCACATATCTTTACGATGCACCTATAAATGATGATAATTTAGAAGAATTAATCATTTTAATTACCTCACTTAAAATTTTCACAACACAAATCACAAATACTACATGTTTACATTTAACAACACGCTTTGCCTGCTTTCTGCGCTAGAACTAAAGTCCTATGACGTCACCGCATCGATTTTCCCGACCGGCAGTGTTTGCGTGCGAAATAGACTAATTCAAACTTTAGTATTAAATAACTTTTGTAAAAGAAAAAAATAAAAAAAGTCCTTTACACATTGTTTTTGTATTAAGTAAAAATTAATTCCAAAAATGCCAAAATTATATTCTGTGCATGGGGCCTATTGTCGAAAAGTCATTATTCATGTAAAATGATGTTAATTAATAAGTTAAAGTGTGAACAAATCTGTACGATGTCAATTAAATTAGGAACGAGTGTAAGTTGAGGATTTGTGACAAGTCTATAGACGGCTTTACTAATAATTGTAATATAGGCATTACCACATTAAATATTGCAAGAACATTAATAAAACATGTTTTGAAATTATCGAGTCGTTTTTCAGTTAATTAAAATAAAATAGTAAAATTACAAATTTTCTTGTTTACTATCAAGTACAGTTTTAAAGAAATCTTACAAAAATATGTATTCTTTTTAACCTAATTAATATTTATATACCCATTATACATAAAAGAAATCACACATCGTTTTTTATGGAATAATCTCTAATAATAAAACGTGTACAAAAATATAGGATTTTTAAACTTTTACTTAAACACAGAATTACCTAATTTTTTAAGTAAAAAAAAGTGTAATGTATGCATATTATTTGTTTTGAATTAAAATTCTTTTTCATATCAATTGAATTATTTCTAAATATAATTTTGAGTAAAAGTTATATCTATTTATTGCATGACCTACCTATTCTGTTGTTAATTAATGCTTTAACAATGGCTTCATTGTTTAATGTCTAAATTTAGTGTTGTAACTAATATTACAAACTCAGATACATAGATTTTGTATTATATGTTACCTAGGTTATTACTTTTTCATTTGTTTTCTTTCAATATTTAACAAACACAATTAACTCCTTGTTTCAACAGCAACCTTTTTCGTTTTTATTTATGTGTCCTTGAACTGTTCAGGTGGCCGCAAGACAACAACAACAACGACTTTTGGCCCAGCAAGGCAACACTCCTGATTGCCAACATAGGACTGTTATAAAGACGGAAACTCCAAAGACGTCTAGATTAAATGGCGCTAGGCAGCTGTTTGTTGACAGTGATATTGGTGATCCATCTGTCTCATCAACCACCCAGTTTGCAAGTACTATAAAGGGCAAAAAGGAACCTCCTCAACCTCCCCCTCCTCCTTTAGCACCTTTAAGCAATAATGTTAAGGGAAAAACGCACAGGATTGATAACGAGGATAGCGATTCCATTGGAAATAACTCGTTGGCATCTAGTTCAGGATTGGGTACAGTAGGAATCGGTGGAATATCTTCAACAGAAGATGGCGATAATTCCCTGACAAGCTTTGAAGGACTGTTGAATGGAATTCCAAACATGGAAAATCCATTAAATGAAGATAGTAATTCCAAAGATTCTGTAAAAATTGTTAGTAGTGAGATATCTATAAATAAGCCCCTTAGATTAGCTGATCTCTTAGAGAAAAAATTTGAAAAAAGTCCGCCTATGTTAAATGGCGTATTAGGTAAGGAATTAAGACTGGGAGAAAGAGCCTTAGACCTAGTTGAGAATCACATTGAAAAGGCGCTCAGTAGAGATAACGACATTCATATTGACAGATGTATTGAGAGTGACAGAAGACTGGAAGAGTCGACAGAAAAGTTTAATTTAAAACGATCTGCCTCGGAGGAAATTGTTGAGAGTGAACCGAAAAAATTGTTGTTATCTTCAAATGTGAATGGTTCTTCTAAGGCAGACTCTCCAGCACCTGAATCTGTGTCTAGTTCAAATAGCGATGAAGCACCCACGACTGTTTCCACCGCTGCAGCCAAATTATTTGCCGATATGGCAGCAGATATTTTAGAGGATGAAGATGAAGAACAACTTCTTCAAGAGGCTCAGACTTCCACACAAATTATGGAACCTGCGTCAGTTCAAATACCAACACAAAGTCCCCTTCAACAGATCATCGTAGATAATAATCAACAAGTTCTTTTAACTCAACCCAGGCAGATAATCGTTTCACAGCCACAAATGCAGCAGACAAACCAAGTAGTTATATCAGCAGGTAATATTTCTGCTAAGGAAAAAGTTTCAAGTTTGTGTATTCGTAAAAATATTATTTATGTCCTTAAAACAATTTTCAATTTTTAACCAATTTTCAGAACAGGACCAAAGGATAAGAACAATGCTATCTTGTGTACGTTTTGCTTATTCAGCTATGAACTTCCTCAGGGCTATAACATTAATTAATAATGTCATTGAGCCTTGAAGAACTTTATAGGTGAGTAAATGAAATATAGGCAAGGTAGCATTTTTTTTCTCCTTGGTCCTGTTTCAAGAATTGTTGGAGAAAAAGAGGATTCTGTAATATATCATTAAATTTCAGGTACACAATTAAAAACTCAAACTGGCCAGACGGTCATAGTTCAAAACACCGGTGGGCATCAAAGACCGGTTATGCTTCAACAAGCGAATGCGGGTCAATTTTTGTTATCCCAAGGACTACAAGGGCAAATGCAGATAGTTGCCAGTTCACAACCAGGTCAGTATGTTTTGCAGACTAGTGGGGCACAAGGTACTTACATGGTGGCTCAGCCACAGACAGCGGTAGTACATGGGCAACCTCAGGACGGTACTCGTAGCTCAAACTTCGCAACAACAGGGAACTGGAGCGAAAACCATAATCATACTACAACAGCAACCAGCTAACAGCTCTGCCACACACCACCAGAAAGTTGTGTCACACCCCAAAGGTCAACAAGTTGTTGTTACGCAAGTTCCAAGACCCATAATGCATTCGTCTTCGGTGACAAATAATATTGTATCTTCTACGAAGGTTATTAAGTCTGTAGCGGGTGCAAGTTCTTCTCAGACTGCCAGTACTAATGGGGTAACTGAGAAAAAAGCAAGATGAGTCTAAGAAACATAAAATTGTAAGGGACTTGACAACACCATTCGTATGTGAATGGGGAGAGTGTAATATGTAAGTAATACATTTTTTGTGTGTATGTAAAAACCTATATTATTACCAATGGTATATAAGTATACCATATCACCATTCTAAATTGATATAATGTCGAAAATTTTTCCAGAGAAACAAGATTCAAATCTGCAAATGAGGTGTACCTCCACGTGTGTGCTGCTCACTGTCCGACAGGTAGTGAGGAAATAACTTGCCAGTGGGACAGGTGTGATAACATGAAGAGAAAGCGATTTTCTCTAATGACACATCTTCACGATAAACATTGTAATACTGAGGTAAATATCATTAACTGAGGTAGTCAAAATATGAACGTTAACATTTTCTTTGTATATTGTAGGCGATGAAACAGGGTTTAGTAAGGCGGAAGCAGTCTGCACATGGTGCAAAAGTGGAACCACCTCCTCCTCCATCGTCGAATCCCCATCCTGGTTATGCACCTGATGCCGCCCTGCATGCTATCAAGAGACATGCTCTAGAGTTTGTCAATCCCAAGGAGTTGCAAGTAAGATTTTTTTTTAAGTCTAGCTAGCCATGTATACAAAATGTTAATAATAAAGAAGTATTGTAAACTGAAAATGCCTTAAAGACATACATCGACATCACGAAAGATTGTCGTTACGTCATCGTTATAATTCATATCAACCAAATCAACACTGCATTAGTCTTTACTTGCTGACAGGTGAAAAAGTAAAAACATAACCTACAATTTGTCTTTCACAATAATTTAAACATAAATGCATCCTTCAAGTATGGAAGCCAGCAGTAACAAAAGTCCCTTTTCCTTTTCTTGTTGAAAATAATTTATTAGTGATAATACTAATGCTTGAGATTGCTAATTAAGCTGTTTCCTCTCCTCTCGATGTCTCAGAAAATCACAAGAAAAAAAAATAAAAAAACTGTCTAATGGTGTTCTAGAAAAACGATTTTGTATGTATTTTTAAAATTCATTAAACATTGAAACACCTTTTGTTTTGAAGACTGAAAAGAATTGTTTTATAATTTTGTAAACAAAGTACTCTTAAACAGCGTGTATTGTAGATTATAAATAAATTTGTGACATAATGGTAATCTTTTGTGATGCCAGTAGTACTAACACTTCTTAAGCAACTTACAGTTCATGGTCAAAATAAAATTTTGTAAATTTATGACATTTTATGATGTTATAAATTGTAGTCTTAATTTTTAAATACGTAAATTAGTCACCCGGCTCCAACATAACATCCTAAAAAATATAAAATAAGTTTTCCGTCAAAAAATTATCATCTGGGGTCAAGACTTTTGGGAGCCAAGTAATAAGTCAGTTTTGACATATGCAAATGGGTGGGGGAGTGTGTTGGTCCAAGTAGGTGATTATTTTTCCGGTGCTTTGAGGTGGGTACAACCCATTGCCACATAATATTTATTCTCAAATTTCTTGGCAACTAGTTAACATTTTTTATTTGTCTATTAAGTAAATTTAAAAAAGCACCAGGCAGATAGTTATTTTCCTAAATCCGGATCTAAATCAACATTATCCCATTTGGATAGGTAAGAGAGAACCTATTCAGTGGCCTCCAAGAAGTTCAGATTTAAACTCACTGGACTATTTTGGGAATTTTGAACAATAAAATTCTAATGTAAATTTGACCGTCAAAAATGTTTTGGACAATTATACTGCCGGTCATGACCCAGGCAAAAATATTTTTTAATTACACTGAATTTGAATCGTTCACTTCAAGACAAACATTTTGACACCAAATACATAGGTGATAAATAAATCCTGAATAAAGGTTAATGCTGATATTTATATTGAAAAAAATAAATTATAATCAAAGTTTCTATTTTGGACAGAGAAATAAAAAATATACATAGAAAAGTAAAACTTTAGCCATTTCTTTATTTAACAAATACACTAGTTTACTAGTAGAACTATGCAATATTCATTATGGAGCAAAGTGAAGCCACCACCTTTACGCTTGTTGAATCATTAGTTGTAACCATGATTAAAACCAAATTAACCAATACTATATTATATAGTAAAGGTAGTGACTTCACTTCTCTCCATTTACCAATGCAATACTAGTAACAAATGATATCAAAAAAATTAAAAATCACTGAGTCAAACTCTAAACCTACCCAACATGAAATAAAAATATATGTAATTATTTTAGACCAACAAAGAATTGTTTTAGGTAAAAGGTCCACTTTTTGGAAAACTGGTTTTAAAATTAATATTATCTTTCAGGGCAATTCAAAATTAATTTTCAATGTACTGCATAAAAATACATAAAATAGCAGGAAAATGTAGACGAATTTTGTACATAAGCTTCAAAGATGCTTGCATTATTACAATCGTACTTTACCATTTGCTAGTTGTGAAGTTCGAATAAGTTATTTTCTATTGAAAATTACGTTATAAAAAACGTGGAAAACTTAAAATTTAGAGCGGAAAAATACAAATGTCTGTTTTTGACTATTTTGACCATAAATTCATTTTTGATTTGACTAATTTTTGACGTTTTGACCATTTTGTTGACCGGTCAAAAAAGTCATTTTCATCTCTACTATTCAATTTATGAATTTTGATATGAAAATGACTGACCTGTCAATAAAATAATCCAAAAATTGGTGATATCAAAAATGGTCAAAATAGTCAAAAATATAAATTTGTATTTCCTCGCTCTAAATTTTAAGTTTTCTACGTTTACCAACCTAATTTTCAATAGAAAATAACTTATTCACTTCACAACTAGCAGATGGTAAAATATGATTGTAATAATAAAGATACCATCTTTGAAGCTCATGTACAAAATTCGTATCTACATTTTCTTGCTATTTTATGTTATATTTTATTTTATGCAGTACATTAAAAATTAATTTTTAATTGCCCTGAAGATAAAAAAATAAATTTAAAACTAGTTTTCTAAAAAGTGGACTTTTACCCAAAAATATTCTTTTGTTGGTCTAAAATAATTACATATATTTTTATTTTATGTTGGGTAGGTTTAAAGTTTGACTATGCCTTTTAATTTTGTAATCTCATTTCTTACTAGTTGTAATAGAGAGAAGGGAAGTCACTATCTTTGCTATACAATATGGTATTGGTAAATTTGGTTTTAATCATGGTTACAACTAATGAACCAACAAGTGTAAAGGTGGTGGTTTCGCTTTGCTCCATTATGAAGAATGCCGCATAGTGTATAGGTACTACTAGTAAACTAATGTATTTGTTAAATAAAGAAATGGCTAAAATTTTACTTTTTTTATGCACATTTTTTATTTCTTGCTACCCAAAATAAAAATGTTGATTATAATTTATTTTTTAAATATAATTCACCATTAATTTTATTCAGGATTTATTTAACGCCTATGTATTTGGTGTCAAAGTATTTATCTTGAGTGAATGATTTAAATTCAGTGGAATTAAAAAAAAATTGACTTAGTTCAATGACCGGTTAAAAATAGGGTCAATTGGCCAAAACATTTTTTACCGATCAAATTTACAACATTACTAAATAGATTAGGAATGTGCTGAGAGTCGATTGTTTAAAGAGCCTCTGGTAAGGGTGGTCAATCTAGTTTTTTGATATTGCGCTCTCTCAAAAATCTTAAAATTTGTTCACAGTATGGTTGAGCATTATCATTCGCAAATAAGAGGCTGGCACTGATATTTTAAGCATAAATAACAATATTTGTTATACACCTATCTCTGTGAAGCATTCATAATTCATACTTTCCCCTCTTAACAAGCAATTTAATTATCCCATTCGTTATGCCTCCCCAGACAGTTACCCCACATTTTTCAAATGCCACCATTATTGTTTCCATATTCTCGTCCACATTCCGTTCATTTCATAATAGAATCCGCCCTATTGATGGGTACAATTTGAACCTACTTTCTTGAAAACAAGCACTCAATCCACTCTGCCATTCTCCAGTTCAAATATTCTTGTGGCCAAATCCTCTGTGCTACCCGATGTTGCTCCTTCTACAGATGGCAGAAGACTTGTCTCCTTACGCTTAAGTTTTAATTCATGTAGGTGCATTCTCGCTGTCTGGTC
>JANEYF010001414.1:47500-111489 GCA_029963845.1 Rhamnusium bicolor
ATTCTAACTCGAGACGTTTAGGAATAATTTAGTTCCAAAACGTTAAAAGTCAAACAGTATCGATTTTATCAAAATTTGTTCGATCAATTCGACAACAAATTTTCAATAACCACCCCTAGGCCTGACTCTTGATTCAGCAATAGCAAGTTTAGATTATATTTGGTATATTTTTTATAGCCCTTTTCAATATTGTCACAATTAAAATAGGCCTGTGTAAATTATAAACGAGCTACAGCGTTGCCAAACATTTATTTCTTCAAGCTGCTGATGATTTTTGATGGTTAGTTCTCTTCAATTTTTATTTATTGAATCAGCACATACAGGGTGATTCATCTGGCTAACAGGTTGGTTTTGGGAAACATTCAAATAGCAGAGGAATTTAATTCATTTTTCATTGGTAGTATTGAGGAAATTACTAAGGGATTAAACATGAATAGAAATTCTGAAGAGATTTTAAGCAACATGGAAAAACAAAATTGTACCTTAGGAAAGTTTAAACTATTAGAATTAAGTGAGTTAAGAAAGATTATTAATAAAATGAAGAATAAAAATAGTAGTACAGATGGAATAAATACGAAAATAATAAAATTATCTTTTGAAGCAATAGGCGATAAATTTCATAAATAACTCTTTGGAATTTCCCCAGTAAATGAAAAACATCAACTATAATACCGATTGAAAAAAAAGTCAATACTGATAAATGTGAGGAATTTCGACCAGTTAATATGATCCCAACTTATGAAAAAGTACTAGAACTTACAGCTAATGCTCAAATTGTGGAGTAGGTAGAGTCAAATAATATACTAGTGAAGAATCAAGCTGGTTTTTGCAAAAATAATTCCTGTGAAAGTGCTTTGCAAACAATTCTAGCTCAATGGAAAAGTGCCTCAAATGACAAACTTATAATAGGTGTTGTATTTCTTGACCTACGTAGGGCTTTTGAAACTATAAATAGAGAATTGTTACTATTAAAACTAAAAAATATGGGATTTAGTAATATAGTTTTAAAATAGATGATTTTCTTAAAAGCAGATACCAAAAAACTAAATATGGTGATACTACTTCTACAGAGAAACGCACACAATTTGGTGTATCACAGGGGACGGTCATCAATCCTAATTTATTTATACTGTACATAAATGACATTGTGAAATCTGTTACGAATTGTAACATACAACTTTTTGCGGACGATACATTAATATATTTAATAGGCAACAACGTGGACGAAATATTAGGAACTCTAAACAGTACGATGGAAAATTTAAATAGATGGCTGGGTGATAATAATTTAAAATTAAATGTGGACAAAAGTAAGTATATGTTCATAAAAAACAAATAAAACCTGTTGCAATCAAGTAATAATAAAGGTGTGGTAACTGGAGGTGAAATTATTGATCAAGTCAAAGAATACAAATATTTAGGAGTAATAATCGATGAAGAGTTGAGTTTTTTAAATCATGCAGTGTGTGTGTAAAAAAGTAGCAAGAAAAGTGAACCTACTGGGTAGAATAGGAAAGGATCTTAGCCAATGGACAAAAATAACAGTTTATAAAACTATCATACACCCACATTTCAATAGTTGTTCGACAATATTATTACTTAATGCTACTCAAATTTCCACGTTACAGAAAAAACAAAATCAAGCGCGTAGGGTGATACTTAAATGGGATAGATTTACTAGTCTAAAATGTATGATAGATAGGGTACGAATATTCAGTGTTAGACAATCTATTATTTTTAATACTTTTGTATTTATATATAAAATGCTGCATCAATTACTTCCTAAGCATTTAATAGAAAATTGCACGTTTGTTAGAGATATACATAACCATTATAAAAGAAGTCAAAATAATTTTTATGTTCCAACTGTTAGTACATCATATGGTCAAGATAACTTATTTCATAATGGTTTAAAAGAATGTAATCGTTTGCCAGATGAGTTAAAAAAATAGTGCAAATTTGTTGATATTTGAGAAGCAATGTGAACATTATATAAAAAATTTTATAGATGTATGATTCTTTTCGTTTATATATTGTTGTTCTTTTTTATCTTTTCTATTTAGTACATATCTCTTTTAGATTGTATAAATATGTGCAAATTGATAGACATATATATGTATGAATATAATTTGTTAATTATTTGTATTTATTTAGCTTTGTTAATAAAGATTACTACTATTACTTTTACTACTACTATACAACATCTAAATTCAATTCTTACACATGGATACAGGTGGACATAAAGTTACTCATACATCAGTATCACAGAACAACTCATTAATTTATCATAGTTGGTACAATTATGGCTTATAAAATTGCTTACCTTTTATTTTTATTGTGTGGAAGACAACGACTCAAATACTCCAGGGGGGAACATTTGCATTTATAACATAACTTCCATGCTCCGTCCAGACAAATATCTCCTTTTACCCACGCTAAAGCTACTGCAAATTTTTAATGATCAAAATAATTTTAATAAATGGGGATACGTCCCTGTTTTGAAGCTGTTAATATGTGTATTTAAAAGATAAATATTTTAAAATGTATCCACTGATAATATTTGCCCTGAAATTAACATAAGCTTGGTGTAATTGCAATGCCGAATTTTAAATTTTGCCATGCCTACCCCAATTGCAACAATATTGATATGGACTATCAGAAAAAATATGTTTTAAAAACAATTTTTGTCATCAAATTTAATTTATGGATTTATATTCTTGAATAAAAATGTTTAGTATAAATCTCACCGTTTGTACGATGAAACCGTTGTTGATTACCTTAACCTGCATATCAAAATTATAGTGTAGAAATGATTTGTATTTTAAGTTTTATTATTTTAAGATGTTTTGTAAATCAAGGCATGCTTTAAATATTATTTGAAATAATGTACAGCGTGATCATTTTATTTGCCTCACTCGATTTCATTGCTTCATTTTTCACCTAGGAAAAAAATTCATAAACTGTACTTATGTATTTTTTTTCTGAGGAATCCAAATTCGAAAAGGAAAAAACAATTAAACGTCAAATAAAATAGTATGGCCAAAAAACTGAAAAATGCAAAAATTTACACCCTGTATGTTAATGCTAAAATGAACATGTGTAATTCCACTGATCATAAATGCGTATCACATTTATATTTATTGACCAAATTCTCTCTACATCTGCTTAAAATAATTGGGTTGTTAATTCTATTTCTTGTTGAATTTTTAATTTGATCAAACGCCTTTGGCTACATTTGAACAAAATAGTAATTTTTCTGAACATTTGTTGTATTTTAGTTTCTCAAATATATAAATTATTTAAATGGCTTTGTTTTTATGGATGACCTTGTTTTAAAAGACATGTTGGTGTTGTTTTAAATTTATACCCCAATATCTTATTAAATATGAAAGATAATGATAGTATATCATATGTAGCTGAATTTAGAAAGAAATTTTCTTTAAATTGAGCTAAATATACAGGGTATATGACTTAAATTAAAAAAGTTGAAGCAATTTCCAGTTAAACTGGAAATGGAAAATGTGAATGTGATACACATTTATAATCACTGAAATAGCATGTTCATTTCAGCATTAATATACAGGGTGTTAATTTTTGTATTTTCAGTTATTCAGCGATAATTTTTTAATTTGACGTTCAGTTGTTTCTTTCCTTTCGAATTTGGATTCCTCAAAAAAAAAAAATACATAAGTACAGTTTTCGCACTTTTTTTGCCTAGGTGAAAAATAAAGCAACGAAACTGAGTGTGGCACTTAAAATGATAATATGTATTTATATTTGACTTACATTTTTCTTTGTTTGTAGGATGACAATGAAGGTCCTGTTACAAAAAGTATTCGTCTAACAGCCTCTCTAATACTAAGGAATCTCGTGATTTACAGTAGTCATTGCAAAAGGTAAGTTAAACATGTTAATCATCAAGGAGCACAAAAAATACATCATACAAATTTTTAGGTACTTAAAGTCTTACGAGTCGCATCTAGCTAACGTAGCCCTCAGCAATGTAGAATCTTCTAGAACAATAGCACAAGTATTGTATGATATGAACGACGGTTCAACCCACAGGTGACCTATACGCAAAAGTGATCAGTTTCCAGGGACACCCAGTGAGATGTGAATTGTGAATAAAAAAAACTGTGTAAATTATTCAGTGGAAGTGTACAAAATGTTAGTTCAATAGGTTTAATTAAGAGCCTAATTGTTATTTTTATATTATTTACTAGTGTAAACAAGCTTCTAAAATTACGCAAATTTGTTTTGAGTCTTCATCGTAAATAAACATAAAAACAGTTTTATATCTGTGCAATTTATTTTGTTGGCTATAATAAAATTAGCGATATTGTAAATAATTCCAACTTGTATTTTGGATAATTTTATTCATGTCCATTGTACATGTGATATAGAGAGCACATCATTTTATTTAACATTATCAGTATTATCTGAAGATGTAATGTTGCTTTTATTTCTTCAGTGAGGTACCGAATCTCTAGTTGACTGATTTTTGTGTGTATGTGAAAATAAGTACTCTCTACTAATTTTCATGTGCTTATCATATCCATCTTTTCATACTTACCAGTAAACCTGTAAAATATTTACAATAATGGAAGAAAATAAACTGCATTTAATGTGTGTGTATTTTTAATTGTGTTATTTTATTTTTCTTTTATGCCCACTTTACACACCTTGACGATAAGTTGTCATATAAAGGTCATTCAGTTTCTTGTGAGCATATATTTAAAAGTAATTTCTTTGAAATAATATAATAGTCGTATAGGAAATCTCCATGTAATAGAATTTTATGGACATGGTTCAATGCTTCATACATGGTGTTCAGTGTCCTTCAGATTTTTGATGATGTCTATCAACAAGGTTTTTTATAAAATGCTGTTTGTTCTCTAAAGAGACCCATTTCGTGAAAAAGAAATTGTAATTTAAATCCATTGTCATGTTTCAAATCGCTTGTTGACGTGATATATGACATAACCTAATCTTTTAATTTTATTTATTTTATCTATTGTATGTTGGGTACAAACTGGGAAATCCATAAACAGTTTTCCACTAATTACAAATTACAATGGATATTGACAAACCCAGATATTTAAATATGATATTGATTACAATACTTATGTAGAATTACTGTCGACTAATAATTGGACACCACAACTCGGGTAGTCATTTAGCGAATATCGGAAGGGAAGTCAGTTCGTGTGCGAACACGTTATTCTCATGTGCAAAAATTACGATACAAAACAGACAATAGATATATCACCTTACACTTTTGATGGGTGATTTTTGAAATGTCCAATATTAGATGAATGCCGAACATTTAGCAAAAAAACACCATGCGCTATAACAATTATATTGTGCCGCAGGAGTGAAAGTACAGTTGAACTTCTCTAACTCAAATCTCCTAAATCCCCCCAAAGACTTCAAAAAAATACTTCTAAAATGAAGTATATGTATATCAAGGGCACAGAAACATATTCTGAATATGAAAATTCGAATTAAGTTTCGACTATTTTATTATTAATACTTGTTCTAAATGATATGGAGTTAGATTCCGTCGCCTGTCACTAAAAATCCATTTACAGTTTGAAAACAACTGTTCCACATCTATAGACGTAACTGTAGCACATTTAAAATACTCAAGGTTTCTCAAAGAGGCCACATTTACATTAAGATTAGAAAAGTCCACATCTTTGTAAAAAGATCCACTATATGACACATAGTATTAAATCATGGTTTATTATTCAAGACTGAAATTTTTGTTTCACATGGTCCGCAGTAGTTCCTGCCTGATAAATCGACATAGATTGTACACAACATTCATTGTGTTAAATAAACAAAATTGTGATATTAGTTGGCACCCAAAACTGTATATGGCTGAGGGAATTCGGGAAAATTTTCCATATGTATAGGCCAAATCCATAAATGCGCAATTGTGATTTATGTAGGTGGTGGAGGTTCTGTTTTACACTTATGGCTACATGTTTATTTATTTGAACTGCGACATAGATGCTTTCAAATTATAACACCATTTACGATAGTACAAAACCTACATTTAATGTAATGCTTTGTTATTAAGTTTTAGGCCTTAATTAAGGAATATTTATTATAGACGTTTTCAGTATATTTGTAACATGACGGCACCCACATTTAAAATATAGTTTTTTATTTCTTCATTTTTTTCAATTAAGTACTCTCTATGAATTAGCAATATACAATAAAATAACATGAGAGAAGGTTAATTAATTCCTGAAAAAATCTTACCAGCAACTAAGATTTTCTGTGCTTCGCACTTACGAGCTTTTGATATCTAGGGTGATTTCTTTCAGAACTTGATTTGTCCCAGGCTACTAAAGGTAGGTTTTTTATATTTGGATTAATAACAAGCATTAAAATCAACGAAGTAAACAAATCGTAGCTTTTAATCTATAAACGGCATTAAATTATAATTACAGTAAAACTTGCATATAAAGTACACTCAGTTATAATGTTCGCAACATTCTGGTCCTGGCTTAGTGCAATCTCTAATAATTTTTGTATTTTTATGATGTATCGTTTATTATATACTTCTGATATAAGGTCAAAAAAAAAGTCCACCTTAATGTGTAATTTAATTTTTAACATATTTATTCTATTAATAAAAATAAACAAAGTTCTTGGAAGTTTTGTTTGCCGTGCTGGTCTGCTTTCAAATTAATTTTATGGTTCTTATTACAGAGTCCTTCAAAAAGATGTTACCACTTGATATGCATAGATTGGCATATTATTTCTTATTTAAAAATAATATTTTCAGATTGTCCAAATAAAGCTAAGTTAAACTAGGCTAGAACGGGTACGTTATAAACGAAGTGTTAACTAATGGCCCTACTTTTGCATTACTCATTAACAAATAGTGCTTAATAAAGTTCTTAAATGGCAAATGAGAATGTTGCTAACTTGTGTGTCACTGGTTAATAAAATTATTGACCTGAAAATTCATGATGACATCACACACTGAAAAGTTTCTAAACAAAAATATAATTCAATGACAGACATCTGCATGTGTAGGTTTTGTGATGACAGTTTAAAAATGTGAAAAGTCACATATACATAGTATAGATAAGTTGATAAAATTATCGATATTTTATTAATCCGTGTAGAATATTTTTATATTAATTACATACACAACAAAGAAACACTAGGTTTCTCTAGTGTATAGAAACTTTTCAGTCTTATTGCATGCAAATTGACCATAAATGATCACTTCAGTTACATAGCCATTAAAGTGTCTGTTCATAGATCTGTGATAAAATCAATAATATTAAGGAACCATTTAGGGGCGTACGTAGATCACCCAACAATACTCTTATTCGATATGAAAGTTAAGCAACGGTAGTCGTATTCAGTAATTTGACGATATCAAGTGAAACTCGGCGACCTCGTCCCGCCTTCTAGCGGTTTGTATATCAGCGTATACGCAGAAGTTATGCAATCTTAGACGAGGGTTGTGTAGATGATATACCATCCTTCGGAAGGAATGTAAAGCAGTTGAGAAAAGGTTCGGCAAAATTTCCAGGTTGTGGGTAGCTCGTCTCATGGCGTCAGTGATTGGCCTGGTAGCGAAAATAGGCAGACGCGATGTTAAATAAATAAAAATAAAAAAAAACCGTTTTATACATTGGTGATTTCTTGTACTTGAAATTGTCATTGCAACATATTTATTAAGGCTAGTTGGACAACCATGGTTTAGCTGAACTTGGTATAAAATTCAAAATTACGATTGTTAGAACAATGGTATTCTTGGAACTTAAACCAAGTTCGAACTTTGACTGAATCATGTTCATACAACTAACCGTATGGGCAAGTTGTATATGGACTTACATATTTCTCCAGTCATATTGTTTGTAAACTTTTCAGTGTATGACAACACACGTCAAAACTTTTTTAGGTCCACTGATCACTAGTAAATTGTCTGAAAATGTTGAGGACACACCCTTCGACCATAAAACCTTATGCTAGACCACGGTTTATAAACAAAACGGTTGTCGCATTTAATGAAATTATGGGGGGGGGCACGTCAATGACGTAACAAAGGTCTTTTTTCGCTTTTCGTTCGAAGTGTTTATTTTTGCATTTGTGTTATTTTAAGTGATGCTAGACCCAGCATAAATAGAATTTCTTTTCGGTTCAAATAACCTCTGTGGATAGTAAATAAAGTACTCTTTGTTGATTGGTCATATTTAAATATTCGCAGATAGTCGGGTGTTGCTCGATTACAGTCGATGTCTTTGTGTGAATCAGCTGTATGCCATATTTATTATTAACTTTTATTTTCTATTATTTTGTGCTTATAAGCGGTGTTTCTTTCTTTAAAATAAGTATCGAGGCTATAAAATATTAAAGAGTTGTATATTGTGCAAAAAGGCTTTTATAAAAGGATCGAATTGCTCTTTTCATAAGTCATATAATGCATGGGCGCAGATATGGGTATATTGCTTATAGATCCATGGGTATATTCAACTATTTTGAAAATTTATAAAAGCTATTTTGTTTTTTTTTCCATAGATATCCGACAGATATAATATGTCTTCAAACATGAAAGGCAATTTCTTTTACATGTGTAATTAGTATAGGTGGATATGTAAATATTTATTTGTAGTTTAAAGTTATAATTTATAATACATATTTTTACAATACCTTTTAAAAGTCGCTGCCAATTACGTGTGGTGGAGTTTATAAATTTTTGACGTTTCAAAAAATTCACATTTTTTGACGTTTCAAAGAAGCCACATTGATGGAATGTCACTAACATTTTTTTTAGACATTGGGACCGATTTTGTTCATCAACGAACTCAATCTCTTCCTTGACCTCTAGAATGTGTGTACCAAATTTGAGAGCTTTATCTCAAAAATTAGCTACTATCACAAACCACAAAGACAGAATTTTTTTTTCTGTCTGAAATTTTGTGTGTCGTCATAATTCATCGAGATTCGTCCAGAAATGCAATAATTTTCAAAATTTTTTCACGAATACGTAACTTCCTCACTTTGAGGGGTGAGGAAGTAATAATTATTTATAAACCATATTAATCTGTGTCATTAAAAGTAGGTAATTATTAATTTCAAAAGTAAACATTTGCATTATTCAAAATAACAATAATTAAATTTCAATAATCATTTGCTTAAAACGTGTTCTTTATAATGTAAAATCTTTTATTTATATGCATGTGGTTGTAATGTACCTAATGCTCGTTTTTATCGTTATTTGTAAAAAAATAGATAAGGTAGCCTGATGTTTTTTTATCCCACCACTAGTAATTTAATATGTTAATAGGCGTTTTTTTTTCGCCCATCATTCCTGTATTTAGTCGACATGCACTGCACACAAATTATGACAGTGACAATTGGCGAATTGTAATCGTCACAGGATGGCTTTTTATTTTGATTTTCATTGTGTTCGCTATTTATACCTATTTCTTGAATTTTTATCATTAATAATGGATGATATTTATGTGCTTGTAAGTACCTTCAATTATATTACCATAAATTATGAAAAAAAAACGTGGACCTAATTCTGTATTTGGTATTTGATTTTTTGGGAACCCCTTCTTGACTGTAATTATAACCGACAAGAAAAGGCGATGAAGTACATTTATTAACGTAGATAACTGATATTTAACGACAAAGGACCAGTAATTTTAGTCTCGATTAACACTAATCGGAAGATAACATGCAAGGAAACTATTGTAACAATGAAAGAGAGAGAGAGAGACAGTATCATTCGATAAGTGTTAACCCAGACTGAAAGTACCGGCCCTAAGTACACATAATATAACAATTCAAAATCTGGACAACCTTTTGTACATTTTTTTCTCCCCCACTTATGTGATTATACTACTCACACAATTTTGTCGATCAGTTTGCTCAGTTGCAACTGATTATAATCACTTCAAAAAACCACTAGCTAATATGATTACTATTAAATAAATCAGTTTAATCCATTAAATCAATTCGAAAAAATACGCCTAATAGCCTCTGTATGTTGAGAATTTTTTATTTTCAAATTTTAATATACCATCTCTTCTTTAGTTATAAAAAAAAACTTTGACAAGATGATTAATACATATGTATACAAATACAGCCATCATAGCGTATTGTAATCTCATAATGTCTCTTATATATGTATACAAACGATTAGGACCATGATGTAGGTATATTTATTATGAAATAAAGCCCGCCTAAAATGCACGGCACTGTTGAAAAGTACTTTGTTTATATTTTTTAAACCCCTCTACACCCCGTATAGTACCGAAAATAGCTCATAATATAGTGATTTGGGGCGAACATGAATTAACATAAATATTTATGTTTTATCTTGATAATTTAACGTTGTCACGAAAATGGTTATGTGAGGGGAAGTGATTATGACATCATATACCAAATGTCACGAGATAATCAACATAACCTGTTCTAGAGTACTTTATGACGTCAATTGTCAATTATGTGAGTTGTTTATGGCGCGTAATATTGTAATATATAATAATTAATAAACCTAACTTCCAATTAGGACGCAAGACGCAATAAATTTTTCCGAACTCACAACGGAGCCTACAACAGGAACGCAGAGATGTGGATATTGAAATCAATGTAGGGAAAAAGATTTTCTAATCTCCATTAACTTTAAAACCGGTAATGAATTGCGAATGTGTCAGGCCAGAGGCATGGAATATTCTCTAGAATATACGAATTAATCTCAACCGAAGCTGACATGTGATAATTTGCGTGTTTTCGCGACATAATCCCATTACTTGGTTGCTAGCACAGAGAACCTCTGGTTGCTAGTTTCACAATTTACATATAAGTATGGAGATAGAGAAGAGGAAGAAATAAGGTGGTTATGATTTGTGTGCTCTACATTGTATAACGTGCTTTATTTATGATTGGCTTTTAATTCACTAAAGAATTTATTTGAGTTTAAAGATTATAATATATTTATGTATTTGACATAAAAGGTTATTTATATTATTTAGTGAAATACTATTGCCCAGTATTATGGAAATCGATCTCTCAAAATTCAACAAGGATGCTGACAATGCAGTAAGTATTTAATATACCTACTTTTGTATGGTATTATTTATAGGTATTTTTGAAATTTACAGCAAGAACAAATTAATATATTGAAAGAGAGATTATCAGAACTCAAACAACATATTAAAAACAAGTCAGTACGGTCTACTGATGATCCAGATTTGAACAAGGTGATAACGGAGAACATAAAGTTAAAGCATAGGTTGACGATTTTAAACAGGGTAAGTATTCATTAGATTTATTATAAATTATTTTGTTAGGGTTTTATGACTGTAAGATGAAGGTCATTTATTAGTCGCTATTAACAGCTGTGAATGACACATGGGAATTGGGATAACCACTAACGTAATATGTGGAACACTTGCCATATAATGTTGAGAAATGTTATGTACTACGGAGTATCGTGATAATATGTACTGAAATGGAGTATTATACAGGGTGGGGCAATAGTGCATTTGACTTCAATATATCGAGTTCTATGACAGCTAGAAAGTTGATTTAAAAACAAGTAAACTAGACAAAGAAGTCTGTAACCGGAAATTATTTTCGAATATACAGGGTGAGCCAAGATGAATCTACAGTCAATTAACATTTTTTTAAATGGAATGCCATGTATATCAGAACATTTTTTGAAACCTCTTTGTGGCCTCTTTCCACTGCTGTATTATTATTGACTCTCTCCCAACCACTTGGATGTAATGATTTTTTTTTGTTGAAATTATGCCATTTATATTAAAAAAAATCACTAGTCACAATTATTGATTTTAAGAAAAAATATGTTAGTACCATTTATGAGATCTATGTGATGATACTCAGCCATTTTCACTTCCTGTATACTTTTAATACAGGATGGCCAAAAATAATTTTTAAATTTACAACTATTTGAACTGATTTTCTCAGTTTTTTTCAAATGGAACACCCTACCCTGCATATTTTTGGACGATGTGATGTAGAATTACATTTTTTGTACATACATCCCTATGGCGATTTGTAACCATTTTCGATTTATTGAATAATAACTGCAAAATTCAGCAATAAAAATTAAAAATATAATTAAAAGCATTATACAGGGTGGGGACCCGTATAATGTTTTAGCATATAATGTAATAAGAACCTATAATGTCAATTCTAATGTTCATTATCTACTCTCTTATAATGTAGTTTATGTAAGGTGGCATAATTAATGGTCAATAATTATGAATATTGTAGTGTTGTCATAGGTAAGTTTGATTGTTGGAAGTACCTCCTTTCTAACTGCTGATATAATGAAATATCATGTAATTATAGCATAGTATTGTAGAATATTATGTAGTGTCATAGGTTACAGGAATTGTTTCACTAGTGTCCATATAGGTCGTGTGCGTTTACGTCAAACCTTTTTGAGACTAAAAGAAAACAATGTGATCTGCTGAGTGAAAGTATTTTTTTAAGTGTTTGGTTATTTAACATCTAAAACAATTCTTATTGTTTAATTTGGTTAATTTTATGTGCTCAAGATAAAGATGAGTTTGTATTTTACTTTAGGATGCTGGATTTTTGATTTTTTTTTTTATATAAATCTGTTTTTTTTTTGATTTAAATAAATAATGTAATTATAGTAATTTTAAATTAATTTTTAATATCTATATTTTAACATTTAACATCAATATTAATAATGACTTGACATTCTAAAACAACATCAAAAATCAGAACTAAATGAAAATGCAAGTTAATAAAAATTCTTGACATGCTACGCACCTTTTAAGAAGGTGAAGAATCACCAAGTTAGTGGGCTGCAGCGTAGGTGCGTAACAAAAGCTCCACGCTAGCTCAGATAATCTGGGGGTAATATTTATTTATTTAGGTGCCACTGGTTTCCCACGCTGACCTAAACCAGCAGATCACCTTGACAGGAACCCACTAACTAATCGCATTCTTGTTTCACATATTCACATCAAGGAAGGAAACGACTTGCTTGTTACAACAATTATTTAATAAATGTCCAATAATAGAAAACCCAGAATAACAAGTTACCCTAACCTAAACGCCCCGATCTTGACATCAAGCTTGGTTCACAAATTGTAAATAAAAACAAAAGAAAGGAATATTGTCTCAATAAAACAAAATAATTTTGAAGTGTCTTCAATAACAATTGATTAAAATTTTGCTTGCATCAGCCCTAGTTTTACAATTAGATGAATAAAATTTCTTATTTGGTTGGCACTTATCTGGTTAGCAGCTCCAAAAGTCTGAGAATTCAAATATTTCAGGTTCTAAATTTCCACTCTTATAGTAAAATGAACTCTCTGGGTAGACCCTTAAATACAGAACAATACTTATTAAATTTATTGAAGGATATCAAACCACAACATTCTCACCTCTTCTCAAGGGTATCAAATTGCAATGAAAATAATTTAGTTGTAATTTTTATTTCTCCATTAATCCAAAGTTTAGTTTATTTCAAATTTATTCAACCTAAAAGTGTAACTGTAAGTAGATGTCATTTCAAAACGTCAAAAAAACATACGATTCTTCTAGAAATTAGTAAATCCCTCTTACAAGGTACAATTCAGCAAATTGCCATACAACCAGCACAATTGAATTAATATTTGGTTTTAAAGGGTAGATCCGATTTTCCCTAATTGATTAATTATTTCCCTTTTAAACTTTTCTTTCTAGAATAATAATCTCTTCCCAAGTCATTCGAACAATCCTTTTTTTTTTTTTAAACCGTGCTTACTTATACAAGAGGGGAAGAAAAAATATCTGATGTGGCCAGCACATAACTTTCTTATACCATCCTGATCTAAAAAAAATCATTCTATTTAATTTTTCACTTACCTCAATTCAATTTGAATAGCGTACCTTGAAATTTTTAAATAATTAATTATCAGCGTCATTTGAACTGTCAATAATAATTCATGTCATATATTTTAATAATTTTTTGTTATTAACATTGACATTTTTGTAACTAAATTAGACCTTTCAAATGTCAAACTGTTAAATTTATCCTAACCCCATTTTATGATTCCAAATGTGTACAAAATTTCAGTTTACATCAGCTTTGTTTAAGTATTTGGAAGATATATTTTATTGGTTTGATCTGGTAGACATGATTTATAATATTTCATCAAGAATGTATTTTTTTGTAGTCAAATACAAAAAAGTTTGGGTCCCGTGGACCCTCTTTCAGCTGACCAATTTTGCTCATCACCGAATTTTTTATTGTCTTTGGCCTTTAGAACAAGTGTACCAAATTTGAAAGCTTTATCTCAAAAACGATGGCTGCTATCGCGATACTACAGACATGCGGACAGATTTTTTTTTCAGAAAGTTATGTTTTTTCATTATAATTCGTCGAAATTCGTCCAGAAATGCAATAAAAATTTTTTATTTTTTTTCCCGAAATCTTTCATTCATTATCTCTTCTGGTGGTACCACATTCACTAAATTTAATGTGTCACCTAAAATATTGTTGACAATCCTAACTGCCAAATTTGGGAAGTCTCCCATTAGTATTTTTTGAGTTATCACGGATACACATACACACACACACATCCACACAGACACACACATGTACTGACAGACATCATTCGGAAAATAGTCAGAAATCTCGAGGTCGAAAAAAATCACGATTACTATTTGATTTTGAAATCAGTTAGATTAGGCAACCAATAATACATAAATGTATTGAAGACACAAATTGGAAAAAGTACTGTTACAGACACACCAAATCGAAATATGTAGGTAATAGTTGTAATGGTCGACATTTGATATTCCTCTGCTTAATTTATTTTTTATTATAGTATTTCAGCAAAAAGACCAGTTTTAAGTGATTACTACTTTCATTTCCTCACAGTTGAAAACTATTTATGAGGAAAGTGATTTAATCAATCAAAGGGGCTAAGTGCCATTTTAGTGAAATTGAGTTTGTCTAGTAGAAAGGTGCTATATACAAGGGAAAACAACATATAATGAGTTCAAGTGCCACAATCTTTGCTTTTTATTTTTTTTTCTACTCAATTCTAGATAATACAACATGTAAGTCTCAATGCAAGTTTTAAAGGGTTTCTTTTAAATATCTCAATAATATCGTTTAAATTGTCAGAGAGAAGTACTGTAAAAAAAAACAATTTTGACACTTTGCCTCTTTGATATTTCAATTATCTTTATATTTTATATAAATGGCCCAAGTGCCATACCGCAGGGGAGAACAACACCAGATATTAAAAAATATAGCATTTTTGACTGACCAACGATTAATTAATTAGTTACAGTAAAATTATGCAAGCCCACAGTATCCCATGCTGTTTACTTGCATAATTTTCCTAACAAGAAGAAAATTATCGTTATATTGTATAAGGAACAAAAATTAAGGTATGTAATGTGTACAGCTTATGAATCAGCTACTGATTCTCTCAAATCTATGATGCCATGTAACAATGAGTAATATCAAGTAATTTTATACAATATGTAATAATGGTATAGAAGTGGTTACTCTCTGCAGTATGAAAATTACACCGTAAATTATAAGCCACTGTGTAATTTTAGTGTAGAAATTTTGAAGAGCATTAAAGCATACCTATTATCAAGTTATTCCAAGAAATATTCGCCTTAAAAATCATATCCTATTTGATGATTGTGGGTTAATTACAAACCTAAATTTATCAATAAAAATAAACAAACTTGCAAGTTTAATTTTGATTTTGTTGCATCTTCCTCAGTACCTTAGTTTTTTGTTGTCACCTTTTTTACTTATATTCATTTTCATGTTTATGGCCTCGAGTTAAAACTAAAATCAAAATGACTTTTAGATAGTTCTGGAACACGTATGAATATTCACAGGCAGTAATAATATTGGTTTTAAACATTTTTTAATTTATAATTTATATTACCATTTTAAAAACTTATCTTTACCCTATTTAATTTTAGGCAATCACAGCTCAGTCCATGAATGTTCAACCAAGAGATGAAACTAGGATGCAAAGTATTACTGATATCATAACTGATACATTTTCATCAGCTATAGCCGCAGCATTTCCTGATATTACTGATCCTCCTGTTGTTATTGCTCTGTCTGGAAGCAATCCTAAATTTGGAGATTACCAATGTAATTCTGCCATGCCCTTAGCCAATATTTACAAGCAGTTAGGTAATACCAGTTTGAAATTTCTTTGCTTATTGCTCAAAATCTTATAAAATATGTAAATATCTACCACAGCATGATTTATTAATTTGTATTGTGCAGCCCTAATCCAAGCTGGATACGAAATATAGCTTGCCACTTTAAACAGCTTAAAGAGTATTTTGCATTGATCGTTTTCCTTATCGCTGATCTACTTGAACTGACCACCAGCTGTGACATTTAAAATAATAAATTACTTTTATAGGGAAAAGGATTGCCCCAAGGGACATTGGGCAAAAAATCATAGAAAATGTACAGCCACATGAACTTATCGAAAAATTAGAAGTGGCTGGACCTGGTTTCATAAACATATTTATAAGTAAAAATTATGGAACCAAAAGTTTAGCAACAATTTTTGAGTACGGTGTCAGGCCTCCAAGTATCTCGAAAAGACACAGAGTTCTCGTGGACTTTTCATCGCCTAACATTGCAAAAGAAATGCATGTTGGGCATTTACGTTCAACAATTATTGGAGAAAGCATTTGTCGCTTGTTAGAATATTTGGGCCATAATGTAATTCGCATTAATCATGTGGGTGATTGGGGAACACAGTTTGGGATGTTAATCGCTCATCTTAAGGATAAGTTTCCTAATTATAGTGTCGAATCTCCTACTATTAGTGACTTACAGGCTTTCTATAAAGAGTCAAAGAACAGGTTTGATGAAGATGAAGAGTTTAAGAAGAGAGCATATGCAAGTGTAGTTAAACTACAGTCTTTTGATCCTGAACATAAGAAAGCTTGGGAACTTATATGTGATGTTTCCCGAAAAGGTAATTGTAATTGTCTTGTAAATTTTCATTACTTAGTTATGACAATTGACATCTTTCTATATATGAAAGGACAGAAAGACAAATTTTAATTAATACTAGACCTATTTTTGCAGTATAAATGTCATATAATTGGTAATACTGTCAGTTGACTTTTAGGCATAACAATTTTTGAGGTGATTTTTTTTACCTCGCATAATATTTTTAATATAAAAACACTTGTTGTTAAATTTTATGTACACCCATCTCTAGAGTTTCAGAAAATTTACGATCGTCTTGACGTAAGATTAACAGAAAGGGGTGAATCATTTTATCAAACTAGAATGGAAAGTATCGTCAAGGAACTTGATGCCGCTGGTTTTCTAGAGTTAGATGATGGGCGTAAAGTGATGTGGGGAGATGGTACTATTCCTATGACAATCGTAAAATCTGATGGAGGTTTTACATATGATACCTCAGATATAGCTGCTATTAAACATCGATTATATGAAGAAAAAGCTGACTGGTTGATTTATGTGACAGACGCTGGTCAAGCAACTCATTTTCAGATTTTGTTTGGCTGTGCCAAACGTATTGGATTACTGGATGAAAGGATTCATCGTGTTGATCATGTCGGCTTTGGTGTTGTCCTTGGTGAAGATAAGAAGAAATTTAAAACTCGCTCTGGAGATACCATTCGGTTATTGGATTTGTTAGATGAAGGGTTAAAACGAGCCTTAGAGAAACTAAAAGAGAAAGAGCGTGATAAGGTTAGTAATTATTATTGTAATTTCCATTTTCTGGATAATAACTTATTTGTTTTATAATTTTTTAAGCCGAACTTTTCAAATATTTTTGTTTTTGATTTTCTGGCTGATTAAAACTGGAATATTAGAAGTCCCAATTTGTATCAGTATTGATGTCACACTTGATTATTTTTCATTAGGTCATTAGGCTTGAATAATTTGTCTTTAAGGTTCTCACTCCCGAAGAATTGAAAGAGGCTCAGGAATCTGTGGCTTATGGTTGTATTAAATATGCAGACTTATCCCACAACAGAAATCATGAATACGTGTTTTCATTCGATAAGATGTTAGACGATAAAGGGAACACTGCTGTTTATCTCCTGTATGCTTTTACCCGAATAAAATCTATTGCCCGTAATGCTAACTTTACAGCGGAGAAGATCAAAGAGCTTAGTAAAACTCATCAGATATCCTTGGAGCATGAAAAAGAGTGGAAGCTGGGTAAAGTATTACTACGATTTCCAGATGTTTTATTAAAAATTACAAGGGACCTATGTTTGCATCATTTATGTGAATATGTTTACGAAGTAGCCACAACTTTTTCAGAGTTTTATGACAATTGCTATTGTATCGAAAAAGATTCTTCAGGAGATATTGTCAGGGTTAACTATGGAAGAATTTTACTTACCGAAGCCACCGCTTTGGTTTTGGAACAAGGTTTTTATATTCTTGGTCTAAAACCTGTTTCTAAAATGTAAATAAAACACTCAGTGAAAATGTTTAATTGTTTTATTTATTTTCATTAATTCCATATAGAGAGACTACATAATATCAACAATAAAATTTTGTAGTATACATAAATATATTAAAAACAAAATATCTCATTTAAAAATTATATTAAATATATAGTTTTTTAAAATGAACAATTTAAGTTAAAGCATTTAAACAATATATAGCAGTTCGATATTATGCAAACAAGATTTTGTATATATTAGGTATTTAATAACATGTAATATAAAATGAAAGTTCAATAAAAATATACGTATTTTATCATTATGTCGATGAAGAAAAAAATAAACTAGATGCTCACAGAGGAAGGGTAAGTACCTCTATTATTAACTATTGTAAATGTGGGAAATTGGCTGAAACAAATTCCATAACTTTGCTGTTTATGACTGAAAGGACAAGAAAGGTAAATCGTAAATAAACTACAAAATTTAAAGTTTCTTGTATAAAATTTTATATGTGGTATTTGATATTTTATTCTTAATCTGGCAAAAGAATGTGTAAAATAAGCAGTCTTAAACTTTTCTCTAGATAATCATATCTGTATGATTTGCTTTAAAAATATTGAGAAATTTACCATAATTTAATTTGAGTGTTTTCTACAAAACAAAAAAAAATTACTTTATTTAAAACGACTGTTTATAAAATTGAGAACTTATATTTAGCAGAAGTTACAAAATAATTATTTTTTTCTTGTTACTAAATTAAAAATTTATTATTTTTTTTTTTTTTTTCAAAGAACAGCAGTAGATGTACTTCCATCGAACTAATACAAAATACTGGATCATTTTAATGATATCAAAATTTTCTGGTCTTCATCTTATAAGATTTAAATTAGGGATTTTTCTGTTGTTGCTAGAAATTGCTACAAACAACCGGGAACATACCTTAAGAAACTAAGAAAATTTCATGTTTTAAATTGTCCAAATCAATGCAATATGTTAAGATGAAATAATTTTATATTTCAATTATTATAGTACTGTTATTCCCAAAAGTAACAGTAATACAGATTTGTAAAAAGCATCTGTCAAATTTTTTCTAATAAGGACTAAAAAAAGTTGATTTTTTAAGCCAAGCAGATGCTAATACATAACTCATTCTCAATTATTTTATAATGAAAAATTTGCATTTTCTGAGTCATATTCTTAAATGAGAACAAGAGTGTTGAATGATTAGCCCTACGAGTAACCAGAAGTATTTAATTTGAGTAGATGTTATGCGTACATAATGGCTATTCAACAATTTACCACATTTAGTTTATGAAAACAACAACATTTTCAGTTATCAGTAGACTACTGAGCCAAATTCCGAGTAATTCAGAGGAGGAACACATATAACATATTAAGTACACATGAAACATACAAAGGTGTATCGGAATGCTCAAGTGGGTAGGCAGTCTCACCTGAATTTTTACTTGCAAGTAAAAGAGTCGAGGCCGTAAATGCGAAACTGTAAGAAGTCTTGTTATAACATCGTTGAAAGAGCAATGGATCTTACTAGTTCACAAGTATTAATGCTAGCGACTGACGAGTAGGGTATATACTTAAAGTTGGCCAGTTGCTAAAAGCTGTCTTTCCACATTTAATGCATGTAACAACATGTATGGTCCACCCCTCCATTTGGTAGCAGAGGAAATTAGAAAAAATTACAAGGGTAGGCACACTAATTTCAAATACAAAACAGATTTTAGTGAGCCACTAAACGTGTTAACCATTTTTGTGCGGCCTGTACCCCAACAACTGCCACCACAACAATTTTTACATGTTGGGGGGGGGGCATTGAGGCAATTCTCTTAAGCTTCTGTGCTTCATTTAAATCCTGGTGATTCACTAGTCATAAGCCATTTCTAAGGCTAGGCAATTATTTAACAAATCAATATATTGCGGATGATATACACCATATTTATAACAACTATAATGTATTGGACAGCATCCACAAATTAGAAAGTTCTTTCGTGTCTCTAATATACTCTCTTGAACTACTTGATAGTGTACAAACTATTACAAACTTTGACAAATGTCTCCGGTATGCAAGTTAATAAGAAATTTGGTGACATTTTACAAAAAAGATCCAGGGTATGCAAAATTATGTGATATTAATAAGTCTCGGTAAGAAACATCTTTCAGTTGATAATTTACAACTTTTTTTTAAGTTTACTAATTTTAGCTTCCTCAATGTTGAACGATCAATTTTTCTTTACACAAATGTGTTTACACAATGAAGGAGACATTTCTTGGAAGGAAATATAGAAACTGTGTAGCTCATGAAATGTTCTCACGTACCCTCTGTACAGAACAGTGGAAAGGTAAGTACTTTTTTAAACACTATGTAACATTTACTATTGTCATTGTAACCATTGCGGACAAATTAGTGCTCTGTAATCGAAAAATAAATGCGTGTGTCTTTTTACATATGCGCTAGCTCACTTATAACTAGAGTCCAGATCCGAATATTAGATGATGTCAATATACTTTCCACTAACACAAATTTGCAGAAATTGTTTAAAATGAGGGTTATCTAGTTTGGTCCATGAAATGTTACACATTTTAACTAAATTTAAATCAAATTGTTTTTGTGTTTCAGTGGCACTCATACTCTTACATGTATTTTATTATTTTCAATTGCAACATGCTGTAAAACCTGTGTGTTCACTGTTCGTAACAGTTTTTTCTCATAAATATTATACTGAAATTTTGTAGCATCAAACTCTAACTCCTGAAAATCCTTTATCTATCATTGTACAACAATTCTTTGAAGGAGAAGTAAACGTGACATTTTCAAAATGTGACACAACAATATCCTCCAATTTAAAAAAGTATGCATACTAAAATTTTAAATCACTGTTAAACTTTTTCTATTGATGAAAACAAAAAATGGAAACAGATAACTCATCTTATATACCATATGAGTTTAATCTCAGATTTAATATATAAAATTACAGGCAATACTGATGCATATTTTTTTTTTTATTAATAAGAAATAGGTATATTTGGTATCACTCTATGAAACTGAATGAATAATCGTATTTCTTATTAATAAAAAAATATGCATCGGTATTGCATGTAATTTTATGTTAGATCTATATGATATTTAGGATGAATATTTGTTTTTGTTTTTTAATATTACTAACAGAAACATATTAAGCGATTTAAGCTAGATACTTGGTGAAAACGCACTCCTAACTTGACCTAGATAAAAATGTCTTAATTTTTATTAATTGACTAAAATTTATACCACTTTATTTTGGATTAAAGGTGGATTTATGCAGACACATTTATCATATAAGATTTAACATTTAGCATTTTATATTTAAGAGTTGGCCAACTTTTAACTTTTAGATTAAATTTTAAATGAAAATTATACTGCGCATATATAAACATGCGCTAACCACACACGTTACACATCCCTAACCCAATTATTTATTGGTTGTCATCATCTGGGCAGGAGCAGAAACCTTAAATTTGATTGGATGCTTCTTAAATGATAAATTATAAATGAATTGTGCATAAAATGCATATTGGCAATCTTAATCTCTCATTTAAATGCTAAATGTTAAATCTTAAATGATAATTGTTAAATGTGTCTGCATAAATCCACCTTAAAATACGCGATAATTCCCGTTGCGATTACATCCGTTTCTGGATCTGGACTCTACTTATAATGCCACTGAATTAATACGGAATTTGGTCCAGTCTAGTTATCATTGTTTTTCAGGAATGAAGGACAGTTTCTACTGCATAAAGTGACAAAAAAAATCTGTTCTTATAACTTACTGGACTCTGTTGGCACATATAAAAGCTAAACAAGTTATTGGCAAAAATTTTTAAATTTAAAATAATTTATCGGTTAAAGTTGTGGATGTAAATCAGCCAACTAATTTTATTTTTAGCATTTTTGACTAATCCATTCATATTCTGTAGTCCTAACTAAAGGTAGATTTCGCGTTGTTAAAGGTGAATTTATGCATAAATGTGTATGCATAAATCCACCTTTAAATGTAAAATGCTAAATGTGCTGTATAAATCGTTTCATTGCATTATGAGACTTTAACTCAAATGTTAAATCTTAAATGATAAATGTGTCTGTATAAATCCACCTTAAGTTGGACAAATAATTCGCTGTCAGTGTCACTCCCATTGTTTTACCTATCTCATGCTAAAATGACTACTTAACCTAAAAAATTATAGCCAACTTAACAACGCGGAAATCTACCTTTAGTTTGGACAAAGTATAATAAATAATAATACAAGGACTAGTTAAAAATCCAGCAAAATATGTTATAAATAAAAGTGGTTTGTAACATGAGTATGTTATACAATTTGTTTTTATACATAGGTATGATTATTAATATAAATATATAGAAACAAGATCAATTCTGTGGCATATTTTACAATTCATGTTTGTTGCATTATTTTTGTTGGATTTTCAGTCGGTAAATATGTTAAAAATAAAATTAGCTGTCTAATTTGCATTACTACTTAAAATAAGTGTACAATTTTTTTATTTATTAAAGATAAATAATTTGCTACTTACATATCTTATTTCTGTAATATTTCACATTTTAGACGGTTCTTTTTTATAGTAATGAAAAAGTACAAAAAACTGCACATTAAAAAATCACTGAAAATGTAAATAATGCTAGATAATAATTGTATAAAAACTTATTACATGCACTTTAAAACATTAAATATTAACACAGGAAGTTACATATATATGTTTTATTTTTTTTTATTGTTTGCCTATCTAACAGTATTTTTATATGTGAAAATATATAATAATGGGACTTTATATAAAAACTTTTTTCGTTTTTTTTTTATAATGGCAATATCTGTCTAAACATCAGACTTTAAATATTTTTTACAAACCACTACTGTAATATGCTGATTTTTTATTACAGTCTTGTATTAATGAAACTAATTAATTCTACACATCTAAACCAAAAACATCAATACCATTGGCCTAAATACATATGGAAACAACAATTAACAAAAAAAAAAAGAAGCTCTTGAATTTAGAAAAACAATAAAATTGCAGCTTAAATCGTCTAGTCTTTGGTTCACGTTTAATCAGATCTAAAACTATAAGACAAATGTTTTGGCACATATTTCAAGTTAAGTTATTTTCATGAAGTAAAGCTTAGTCCTAGTCTTGCTAGACATATGTTCTTTCTCAATCTTACTATCTCCCAGTAGACATCATGGGCTGTAACAAATAATAATATTATCAAATAAACTCATTGTTTTTCAAATAACTCTCATTTTCAATCCTGCGATGCAGGATCGAAAGTGCTTTAACTAAATATAAATATTTTATTGTATAATAGATATACCACGAAATTGGTTACAATTGGGTAATTTACAATTTTTTCAGAATCAGGTGGAAACAGTGTTGACAGATTTCAATTTCATAAAGAAATATAGCTTTTTGATAAAGTTACACCAATTCGAAATTTTGAATTTATTTTTCACTGCGCAAATTTCAAAAAGGTGTAACTTTATAAAAAAGCAATATGAAATTTGAAATCTTGTCGACATATTTTCTACCTGATTCTGAAAAAAAATGTTTTGCAAATATTTTACAAATTGTCTAAAAAAATAACCAATTCTTCCAACTTTTTTCACACATTTCAATCTTTTTTTTTTCTACAAAACTTCCTAATTTTGTTTTGATAGTTATGCCTCAAAGTATCACTTGAGTCCCATGCTCCAATATTAAGATATGACAACCTATATTTCACCAACCGTCACTGAGACAGGGTGAGTCACTAGTGTGTTCTCCTATGATTAACTTTTAAACCATTAGAGATACAACAATTTGTTGGAATACAACAATTAAGAGCTATCAGTTAAAATAATCTACAGGGTGCTTAAATTATATTTATTTATTAATATATATATATATAAAATATATATATATATATATATATATATTATATATATATTTTATGATCATTTTATTAAATGATATTATGTTGTCACGTTATTTCACATTTAAGGATTTATAAGAATCTGTTAAAAAAAATTGTATTTACCTATGAAACAAAGCTGGGTAAATATCATACTGTTATTAGTTCATACTGCTTACCACGTATTAGTATGATATGTTTTTTTATTATGTTGTACATGATATCATGATGGCCTATCAATTATAGTTAATTTGAAATGGGAAAAAAACCCTTTTTTTATGCAACACCCTATATCTTTTTACGTCGTTGGATTCGTTTTATTTTTTATTAAATACATCCCATCTCCAAATGTTATACTTTTCTAGGTAATTAAAGTTTTCTCTTCAATCTCATGATTGTAATAAAATATAAAATACAATTTTAATCAAGAGTGCTAAATTCAAATCCAAAAACGAAACTTCACTGTATAGCATTCTTTTCACTTAATAAAATGATCATAAAATATATAGGGTTCCATTAAAAAAAAAAAAATTATGTTACATAAAATGTAAGCACCCTGTAGATTTCGCAATAATTTTAAATGATAACTCTTATCGGCTCAAAAAAGCTTTTGTTTTTAACAAATTGTTGTATCTTAAATGGTTTAAAAGTTATCGAAGAAGAACACAATATTGACTCACCCTGTATATACAGATGTTTTGGCTAAAGTAGAAGAAAAATAGATCTTTTTCCATTTCAACAAAAACATTTGTTGAACAGCAATATTAGTTTTACTAAACCAAAATAAACATTCTACTGGCCCACTTAAATAGGAAAAAGAGTGTTTGTTTACTTTTAAATTAAATAAATGATAAGCTAAATGTTTTGATCTTGAGATAAAGGAATGTAAAATATAAGTAACTGATGTCATCTCAATTTTAGACAACACATGTCAGTGTTATCCTCATTAGTTTTATTTGTGACTGATAGATAATTAAATGATAATTGAGGTGTCTATGCTAAAATTAGTATAAAAAAATAAACACTTACCAGAACTTTTTACTAGTCCACGCTCAATATATTTGAGATAATTTAAAAAAATCACAGACAGCAATGATCTAAAAAAGAGTTCCAAATAAACAATTACGAATCTAGGAATAACTAAAATCATTATATAATGGAAAAAATTGTTTTCTTAGTTTTTCGCACATAAAATGAGAATATTAATACAACTGCAAAATCAATGTAACAATATTTTGTTGCCTATTTCATTAGACAAACATTATTAAATAAGTATTTACAAAGGGCTTAAAGTATTACTTTACAGCCCGCCGGCGCGTCGGGCCGTAAAATACTATTACGGCTTTTACTCTATTTTCATTTTCGACTTCTGAAGCAACAAGTCTAACGTCGCAGCCTCTACCGCCTCGGTAATTTCTAGTGGAATACAGAAAAATAAATGTTCATCTTACATTTCCAATTCAATTAAAAAACGCAAACACTTCGACAAAACGATTTTAAAACTAAGAACGAATTACTGCAACAAAATTCCAATACGGCCACCTTTATTTATGTCGTTGCTTGGTTATTTATATTTATTTTTAATTCAAAATTCCTACCGGTCAGTGTGACAGTACGATTTTTATGTTTATGGAATGTCGAAACTTAACAGATTGACAATTCTTATGAAGTATTTGCAAGATAACCGATACCTATATGAGGCGTATTTTTTTCGTTTTAAAATCAGCTTAAGTAAAGTTCAATTCAAATTTATTTGCAACATAAAAAACATCGGTGACTTTGATCCGTTTACCGCCCATAAACGTTTTTACTTTCTTATACCTAACACATAAGGAAGTAGTAATCGTGATTTTTTTCGACCTCGAGATTTTGATTGATATATACGTTTTAAACCCTCCTGAATCCATTCCGACTATTTTCCGAATGATGTCTGTCGGTGCGAGTGCGTGCGTCGTGTGTGTGTCCGCGATAATTCAAAAAATACTAATGGGAGACTTCCCAAATTTGGTAGTTAATATTGTCAACAACATTTTAGGTGACACCTTAAATTTGGTGAATGTGGTACTACCACCAGATGAATGAAAGAAGAAAAATGGTACAATTTCGGGAAAAAAATTATTGCATTTCTGGACGAATCTCGACGAATTATAATGAAAAAACATAACTTTATGAAAAAAAAATCTGTCCACATGTATCACGATAGCAGCCACAGTTTTTGAGATAAAAGCTTTCAAATTTGGTACACTTGTTATAAAAGCCAAGGACAATGAAAAATTTGGTGATGAGCAAAATTGGCCAGCTGAGAGGGGCTCCACGGGACCCAAACTTTTTTGTATTTGACTTTACAAAAAAATATATTCTTGATGAAAGATTATAAATCATGTCTACTATATCAAGCGATGAAAATATATTTTCCAAGTACTTAATAAAGCTGATGTAAACTGAAATATTTTACACATTTGAACTCATAAAATGGGGTTAGGATAAAAACAGTTTTACGTTTGAAAGGTCTAATTTAGTTACAAAAATGTCATTAAGACTTTTCGGGTGACAAGAGCGGTTAATACCGCGTGGTACTAAACGGTAATAACTAGACATTACGGTATTAACCAAGGTGGTATGTACACCCGAAATGGATGGTAACAGAAAACGGAACTCCCTCCACTTTACTTATTTGAATGAATATGACGACAGATGATTGATGAATCGTCGTCACCAGGAATTGTTTATTTATATATGCTGTTGTATGAATGCAGTTGTTCAGTGGTTGTATGCTTTAACGTTTGTTTAAAATATTAGAATATTAACAGTAAAAATATGGAGCGCAATGATAAAATGCAGATTGCATCATCTAAAAGCAACACAAAACTCAAATTTACATCAACATCAGAAATATAACTTATTATATGTTTTGTGTATAACATGTTAATTATTATTATTATTAACCGTAAATAAGTTTTTCGGCTACTTCTAAAAGTCACTTTTGTTTATAGTTTTTTGACATATAAACGGTGTCTCATTCATAACCGCCGGTATTAACCCAAGTGGAGACTTGAGTTAAAACCAACTAATACCAAGTAGTACTGGGTGGTACCTCGAATTGGACTCGAATTACACTGGTTTTAACAAATTATGACTTGGTCCTATTTGGTTATAACCAATTTGTCACCCGAAAAGTCTTATTGTCAACAACAAAAAATTATTAAAATATATGACATGAATTATTATTGACAGTATCGAATGACGCTGATAATTAAATATTTAAAAATTTAAGGTACGTTATTAAAATTTAATTGGGGTAAGTTAAGAATTAAAATAGCTTGATTTTTTTAGATCAGGATGATATATACTGGTTATAAGATAGTTATGTGCTGACCACATCAGATACTTATTTTATGTTGCAAATAAGTTTGAAATAAACTTGACTGATTACATTCAATTTGCTCAATGAGGACTACCGCGCTTGAATTCACCAAGAGAGGCGCTAGTATACGGAAAGGTCAATGTCACTGAACGTTAATGTTTACTATGACTTTTTAACGCCAGTTTTCAGTAATTTTTATAAAAATTAGCTGAAAAACATTTAACACGATGATGACAGAAGGGGAAAGTAGTAATTTATTTGCTCAGTAGGGAAATTATTGTACTTATCAAAGGTCTCTTATGTATATAACTTGAGTTATATCAAGAATGAGCATGAAGAAAACAACGAATATACATGATTATTACTCACGATTTTCTGTAGTAGACTCCTTTGGTAACGCATAATCGTCAGGATTAAAATGTTTCTTACAAACACACGAATGTTTGAAGGAGTAAAGTGATCTCTATCAACCACTGTTTTAGATGAGTTTTGTCTCTCGGAAGCATATGTCCGCCTTTTCTTTCCGAACAAAATGGAACTGCACAACACTGAGCCATAATTAACAAGTTTTTTTATTTACTGGTGTACGAAATAATCATAATAAAACCGTATAAATTATTCCCGCGCCCAACAATAACTTTTGACATGACCTTACTCGGCCAGTGGCGCCATCTGGTGAGCCCAAAAACGTTAGCCCTCATTTGTTCAGATTAATGAATACTGTTTTTCCGCCTATTATTCCTGTACTTCGGTGCGCGCACTGCACACAAATTACGCTAGTGACAATTAGCGAATTGTGAATATGGTAATGGTAATATAAATATAAAGTAACCTATCTTTTTGGACCCTTATTATATTCTTCTCTTGTTACAAATAAGTTACAACAATAATTTTTATCATCCGCCAGCAAAAGTTGCAAAATTCAAAACTTGTTTTTGATGCCGATGGATATTCCATTTCATTTAAGGAATATAAAAAGGTAGTAAAGCACATTTATTAATGTTAATAATTGACATTAGTTAAAACACAACATATTATTTCAAAATCATGTCAAAATAAACATGAACATAACCTTTTGTATATTTTCATCACCCCACTTCTTATGTGAATATTTTGTGATATAAAATTACATGTACCTATGTAGTATATTTGAAAAACCGATACAAATATTTTAAGGGGAAATTCTATGTTTAAAAAAGATAATAAACTACTCAGTAAATATAATTAACTCTTTAATCGCTTCCTAACGATGTGCCAAAATTATTATTTTATTAAAATACCTCTTGAACGGAAGGTAAAATTTTTTTTGAAATTTTGTACAAAGTAATTTATTATAATTAATTTGAACTGGGAAAAAATGGTTTTTTATCAACAGCCAATGGTATGCGGTAGGGGTTTCGGGACACTTAAAAAATATTTGGAACGCCACTGGATGATAAAAATAAAAGTTATTTTTTATGCAGGATTAATTTTAGAGAAAAATGTCTCTTGAAAAATGTTTGTACAGAAACGAAATTTTTAATAAACAATACATTTTTAGAAACTATTATTTTGTGTATGTTTATATTTATATTCAAATGCCTTACAATCACTGTGCAAACATTTTCCGAGATTTTTATCTTTAAAATTAAATATAAAATAGAAAAATACTGCTTTTATTTTTATTCTCAATAATAACCAATAATACTAATAATAATATTTTAGTACCCAATAATTTTTTTAAAAAGGATTTCAAAACCCCACCGTAGATCACTGGCTATGAAAAAAATAAATCAAATTAGGGTCATTTATAATTATCTACTAAGTATGTAAAAATTCCAAACAAATTTTACCATAATTAATCCATAAAATTTGTTTTCTAATTTTGGTAGCTTGTATTCAATGGGCTAGTAAATAAAAACACACTGTAACTGTTTATTTTTATTTATATAATAACTTCAGCAGCTTGTAACTCCGTTAGGGAGCATTTGAAAGATGATTATGGTTATTGAGTACTTTATTATTGTTTTAACCATAGAATCTTGCTTCAAAATATTTGTGTTGATTTACCAAACACCCTTAAGCTGAAAAAAATATTGCATCTTTGTTAATATTTCTCAAATTTAGAAAATTGCACGTCAAGTTTTATTTTGCTTCTGACTGTGCATACAGTGTGTTTGTGAGGGATGGAAATATAATGTCACCAAAAGAGTAAACTCGTATTAGTAATAATGATACAAAAAAAGTTAAAGGAAAGAGATACTTGGAATGATAATATCTGAATATCAATTTTGGAAGGAAAATTAATTGTGAAAAATTATTTTTCACAAATTTTATAACACTAAATGGATTTTTATATATCTGTCAATAATTCACTGGCAAGAAAATGGTAATAGTAAGTTTTTTTTATAGTATTTATGTTTCTTGAAAAAAATTACTACCACTACTTTTCCCGACAGATAATCACTGACATAAAAAAAAATCCGCCCTCAGTGTTGTTGAAAGTAACTTTTCACAAGTTTTCTTTCAAAATTGATATTTGAATAGGTATACCTTTGATTTCAAGTATCTTTTTTTTTTTTTCGTATATTTATTGCTAACATTGAGTTTACCCTTTCGGCGAAAGTATGTCTACGCCTCTCACAACCAATCTACCTATATATCTTTTTAATTTTATGATTCAGAAGATGCACGATGAGAAGTAAAATAATTATCTATAATTTCCTCTGCTGTGGCATATTAACAAATTTACAGCCTTATTTCCAGTTTAAGTGTTCCACCCTGTATGTTTTAAAAACAATTTTTTGTCCGGAAATGATATTCTTAATTATTTGTTAATTAATATTATGTTCCATACAAAAACAAAACTAGTTTAAATTAATTAGAAGCTATATTAATGCTTACCCTATTCCTACATATTTGTGATATGCTGTACCAGTTGTCGGTCTCTCCAATATTCATTCTATAAAAACATAGCCTTGGCACTTCTAGTAATGCACATTTTCTGAAAAACAAAATATTTGCTTGATAATTATATTTACAGTTTAGTAAACATTTATAATTCTATAACGTGGGAATAATTACTTTGAAATTCTACTTTATGTTATCGTATTACTCATATTAAGCGACACAATGAAATTTAAAAAAGGTTCAATATAATTGTTTTTCGTTAATTTTTTGGGCATTTTTACTTTTCTTAAAGTGGCATAAAATTTGAAGCTTCTCCAACAAAAAGGTGCGGAAATTTCTTAAAGCTTAAACTGCAATTAATTCTACTTTACCTAATGGATGGCAAAACATGTTATTACTTAATTTTGCAAAATTATATGTACATGGTAAGTTAAAAAATGTGGAATAGTTTTTTAAGAACATGGTACGGCATTCTGTACACAGGGTTTATAGATATTATTCCCTTTAACTATTGTTTCCTTTGACAGTGTTTCTTGTGATTTCCGGTCACATTGACACGTAAATTTGTTTTCTAACGTTTCGGTTTATTAAACCATCATCAGAGAACTTAAAAAAATGTATTACCTAATTGTAGTTCTGATGGTTTACTAAATCGAAACATTAGAAATTCGTGTACAACCGGAAATCCCAGGAACACTGTCAAATATTTGATACGAGCGGTCAAAAAAAGAAAAAATATACATACCTATATACAGGGTGTCTCACCAGGAACTGCATCGATCGATATAGGGAAAAGTACGCACCAGAAAATTTTGAAAATTTAGGGAGCTACTAACGGCAGTGAGGCCAATCCAACTAAAATAATTACAAGCATCTGGCACAAGTCGATACCAACTTGCTTATTTTAAATGGATCACCCTATTTTAGGGTATTCGTAAAAAGAGCATAAAATTCTGAGTAAAAATATGTAGGATACCCTATGCCTAAATCCAGCCGTTTCACAGATATTTGACATTTTACAAAAAAATTTTGACCGGTGTAATGGTTTACAATAAGCATTATAACTTTTTTTCGTGTAAAAGATACTCATTTGCTTTTTGGCATGCAGAAAGACCATAAGGTGAGCTACGCTCTGAAGTTTAAAGAAATTCAATAATAGTGTACCAAGTGTTCCATTTTTGAGGTTACATTTTGTAAACTTCAAACCGCGAAAACTTGCTTAGGTCAAATGGAACACCCTATAGTTTTTTATATTAAGTTATGTATAATTAAATTCCTTTTTTTCTGAATGCTTATAGCATTGTGGGGGTTTAAGTTACAACTTTTTGAAATATTTACGATTCTTGAATTTCTAAATTCAAGAATTTTTTGTAAAAATTTTATCAAATAAGCTATAATTAGAAACAATCAGTAATGTCAGTTATTCTCTTATGTCAAAAAATACCACCGTGTTTAAATAATACCCACGAAGACTTTTTGAATTTGTTTATTATTTATGGAGAATGCGATAAAGTAATATCAAGAACTTGTAGTACATTTGTTACTAGATATCTACAAAAACGAAAAATAACACTAAACACTGTAACATGCCTATTAATTGGATAAGACACTTTGCATAAACTAAAATAGCTGAGATTAAATCAATTAAAAACATGATTCCATTTTAATTTAATAATTGTCAAGTTTCCGCCCTCGAACCTCCACATATTTTTCGCACCTTCAGATTAGTTCTTCATGGGTAGGCTCTTCTAATTGAATCATGTGATAAGTTTTAAAACGCATTTCTTACTCTCTGCATACAATCTTCAATAGTTGTTAATGGGTTCTCATAAACTTTAATTTTAATAATTCCCCAAATAAAATAATTTAAAATTGATAAATCGTGCGAGCGAGGAGGCCATAGGAAAGGTCCATTATTGGCGATCCATGGATCGTAAAATTTCTTGTAAAAAATTATTTATCAAATACGCGTTATGTGGAGGAGCACCGTCGTGCTGATAAAAAAATGTTTCTATGTTCAGCGAGAGGTAAATTTTCTAAATAGTTATTATTCAAATTTTGTAAAATATTTAGATCGTTCATCTAAAAAAAAAAAAACAAAAACAAAAAAATTAAAGACATATTAGCAGAAGAAGAAACCTTTATAACTTATAACTTACTGTTTAAATTTTCCTGATAAAATTCTAATGCCACCACTCTATCGTTTCTTATGGTACAGTAAACTTAAACTGCCAACTTTCTTGAAAATTTCGCTCCCTGAACACATGAGGATTCGAGTCACTCCAATAATGCGATTTGTGTCGATTAAAAAGTCCATTTTTGGTAAATTTAGCTTCATCTGACCATATAATATTTCCCAAATAAGAATCGTCGCCTACTATTAGAATAAACTCACAAAAATTTTCTCTTAGGAAATCTGTTTTTTTAATCGTTGAACCATTTGGAACGAAACGGGTGAAATTTATGTTTAATAGTAAGATTCTGTGAACTGAATTCTTGCATAGTCCCGATTTCAGAGTAGCTTGTCTTAATGACATCATTGGAAATACATGAAAATATCCTAGAATTGATGTTTCTACGTTTTCGTCATCAACAATAGCGTCAAGAATTCAAAAGCTTCCGCTTTTGAATTCTTGCCTTGACAGAGCCATAGTTTTTAAAATTATTCAGTATGCGTTTTACAGTGTTTGGTGACGGTTTCCGTTTTTGTGGATATCGAGTAGCAAATGTACTACAAGTTCTTGATATCACTTTATCACATTCTCCATAAATAATAAAGAAATTCAAAATGTCTTCGTGGGTGTAATTTAAACGCGGTGGCATTTTTTTACATAAGAGAATGACTGACATTACTGGTTGTTTCTAATCATGGCTAATTTGATAAAATTTTTACTAAAAATTCTTGAATTTCTAAGAAAATCGTAAATATTTCAAAAAATTGTAACTTAAACCCCCACAATGCTTATATCAGACAAAAAGGAATTTAATTATACATAACTCGATGTAAAAAAATACGGCAAGTTTTCGCGGTTTGAAGTTTACAAAATGTAACGTCAAAAATGGAACACTTGGTATACTATTATTGAATTTCTTTAAACTGTAGAACGTAGCTCACCTTATAGTCTTTCTGCATGCCAAAAAGCAACTAAGTATCTTTTACACGAAGAAAGTTATAAAGGTTATTGTACCATTACACCTGTCAAAATTTTTTTAAATGTCAAATATCTCTGAAACGGCTGGGTTTAGGCATAGGGTATCCTATACGTTTTTGACTCAGAATTTTATGCTCTTTTCGAAAACCCTAAAATATATATAGGATATTCCATTTAAAATAAGCAAGTTGGTATCGACCTCCGGTATAACCTGAAGTGCCAGTGCTAGTGCTTGTAATTATTTTAATTTGATTGGCCACACTGCCGTTAGTAATTCCCTAAATTTTCAAAATTTTCTGGTGCGTACTTTTCCCTATATCGATCGATGCAGTTCCTGGTGAGACACCCTGTATACTTATTACTACCAGTAATTTATGTTCTGCACAACATAAGAAAAAAATTATGCTAAATAATTCCTTATTGGAATTACTAACAAATATTTTTAATGTAGTAAAAACATAAAAAATATGTATTATATTTTTATGCGTATTTAGAAAATTTATCTTATAAATAATACATGTATAATTTTTAATTTCTTTTGTCAGATAGAAAAAATTTCTAGTAGATGTAATTCTTGTGTCTCGTAGCCTTTGCCCATAAATGGTAATGTCCTATTGTATTTAAAGTTGGACTATTATAATGTATAAGATTCTGCAATATATATGTAATCAATATTTATTTATAAGTGGTTGATTTAAATTTCTTAGCGTTTAAAAAAAATTATAATAATTTAAAATTGCACTTACACTAATGAAATAATAGACAACTAAAATTCAAAACTTTTTTTAATTCGTTTGCCCTTGTGCAAAGTTAAGAAATTAAAAAAAAAAAAAAGTTAAATCAAATACTACATGGGTGACTCGTGGGAGAGAAAAAAATTGTAGGAAATTTCATTATCTAGAAAATATGTCCACGTACCTAATATCAGAAATATTTATAATTGCCGCTAGTTAAACAACCAATGAAATAATGCGCACTATTCTATTTCCGGTGCGGTGTTGTCATATTTTCTGTGTTTCTATCACTGTGTTTTGATGTTTGAATTGAAGAAATATTTGTAAACTATTTCGCAAATTTGTACATTTGTGTTTTTCAAGATTATATTAATTTGCATGCAGTATAAAACGTAAGTATTCGACAATACATACGCCAGAAATAATTATTTTCTGGCGTTTGTTGTTGGTTTCTGACAGACGTAATTCAAAAATGCTTCATATTTTTTTTAAACACGTTAAAATTTACTAATGTGAATACCCGGGAAGTAGGAACACGCTATCAAGTAAAAATAACAACACCTTCTTGGGTTTCATTGAGTGATTGTGTTTTGGCACAAATTCAACTTTAAATTTGTGATTTTAGCGCGAATCTAGTCGGATGACGTCATAGGACTAAAATCAAAAATTTTCTTATCATATTTTACCCGTTTATTGGGCTCAAACAATCAGGAAAATTTAATGAGCTAAATTTTCAAATACTATCGAATAAGCAAAAAAAACGAAAAATGCAGGTAATGCCCGTTATTGATTTTGATGTAAATAATAAACTCTATAAAGTTTAAAATTTTGTAAATATATCTTATTATTAATGTAAGAATTAAAATGCATATAAATTTTAAAAAGCAACAATCAGCAAATAAAGATGCAAAAAATATATTTAATTTCAAGGGAAATTTCATGGAATATTACTTTCAAACAGTGGCGTAACCAGACCTGGGTTGAGGAGGGGGCTGAGTTCTTGATATAATGAAAAAAATGTCAAAAGCATTTATTTTTGTAAAAAAATTATTTTTCTCAAGATAACAAAATTTAACATGCCCAACAAAAAAGTAAAGTGAACACATCATAAATTAAATAAAAACGTACACTCTGAAATAAAAAAGAAATATTCACTTAAATAACTAAAATCTTTGGTGAAAATAGGAAATACGCATAGTAAGATAAATTTGGAACTGGAAAGATTAATAGCAGCTTCAATCTTCGGTTACATGAATTGGCATACCTTGTAATAATTTCATCTCTTCCAATATCAATATTTTTATGAATGTGGATAATCGCCAAACTGTTTAATCGCAGTTGGCCTAAAGCTGCCCGTAACAACGTTTTCAATCTTAGTAAACTTGAAAAAGATCTTTCTTCTTCTGCAGTTGTTACAGGCAATACACAAAAAATTTGTAAAGTAACGTAAATATTGGAATATAATTCCTTATTGCACTTTATTGGTGTATGTATGGCACTTTTAATTGCTGAGGCGCAACTCCAATTTTCCGTTAACCACTTCTTGAACCATCTTTTTTAGTTCTAATGTTAACATGTTTCCATCCACGTTAAGTTCATCAAAGACTTTGAATTTTTTCAGTAAATCTTCTTCTTTAATTTTTTTTAAATTACACGTTGTCAAAGATAGCGGACTTCCTACCTTCTTAAACACTGACTGGTCCAAATCTTGAATCAATTTCTGACAGCAAATGATCCAGAAATGGATCATATATAGATTTTCTGTAATAGTCCTCAGCACTGGAATGCTCTATATTGATCCTTAGAGTTTGTCTTTTACATATTCTTGGCACAGCAATGTCAAAATCATGGGCTTCTGCATATTCCTTTAATATATTTAAATATATCTTCGAAGCTTCCAGGTGCATTGCAATATTTCTCAATTACCTGCATGGTTTTAATTTCTTTATCAACCACAACTAGATCACATTCTACTATTTGAAGGAACTTGCTTAGAGGCAGTAGTGGATTAGAAAAAATGTCCATAATTTTTAGGCTTACAATAAATTCTGACTTTTCCATACTATTTAATAATAGCCGAGCAATGTTGTCCGAATTGGCATGATTTTCAAGGGTTTAAATAATAGTATGAAAAAACTTCATAAAATCAATAATATTTCTGTGTCTCTCGACCTACCCAGTCTCACACATGGTTTTTAACATAAGTAAAAATTTAAAGTGTACTGATTCTGTGACCTATTTAGAATCACTCTTAAAAGGTTTTTTAAATTAATTTCTTCGTATATAACTGTCACGAATATAGTTTGTCACTTGCTTTATTGTTGCAATAGTATTTTTAACTGGCTGTAAACAGCAGTTGTGCATAATAACCAATTGAGAGCATGGCTAGAACAATGAGTATAATATGCATTATTTTTTATGTGTTCGTGTTTTCACGCCTTTAAATTGTCCTGACAAAGTGGCAGCGCCATCGTACCTTTGGCCTCAGATTTAGTCCTAGACTCTCTATATTGCTAAGTAATTGGTCACCACTTAAGTAATATATATTTATCTATGCACTTAAGTTTTGTCCAGAAGTGTCATCCACGGGTATAAACGTAAAAAAAGATTTATTGAAGTTACTATCTTTTAGATACCGGACACAAAATGTGATTTGCTCAATCCCTGCAATATATGTTGTTTCATCGGCTAATATTGCGTAATCGTATTGTGTTGTTTATTATATCTTCAATAATTTTTTCTGTTAGAATTTTTCCGGCAATATCCAACAATTCATTTTGAACTTTGGGACTTATATATGTTGGGTTTTCAGCGGCCTCTTTGTTATAAAATATCATCCCCAGCATCCACTCTAAACAGTCCTGAAATTACTTACCATCGTTATCATCTTCTAAAACAATAATTTCTTTTGATTCGGTATGACCTCTTAAAGTAATAATTTGTTTTTATTATACTATGTAATTTTAAACGATTGCGTTTAACTTTTTGCGTTTAACTTTCTCAGCCAAACTGAGGAAATTTGTTCTTCAACGTTGAGATTTTATTCTCGAAAATATGTATAAAATTGTTGCCCGATTCTAAAGCATCACTATGGTAAGTAGATTTTTTGTGCTTGCGAAAATATTCGAAGGCTTTTTTCTATTTTTGTAATGGTTCAGCTACTAATACTACAAATGACTTTGTCTGCAACATTGGCCTTGCAAATGAAATACAATATTTGCAAAAGGCCGCCCTTAACTTTTTAGAATAAACAATCCAACTTGGAAACCATTTTTAACCAATTTGCTTAAAAACTTCTAACCTGTTTACCGTCTGTGGATTTTGTAAAAGTGTAGTTGGAATGGAGAACACAGTAATTTTTTAATATATTATAATTATCGTTGTGTGAAATTAATTTATTTTTAACGACATCAGCAATATCTAAGACCAGTACATAATCAGAAGTCTCAGACTCTGCGGAACAGTCAAGATTTTCTTGCAAAATATTAGACAAATTACTGCTTATTATATTATCATCACCAATTTTTTGTTTTTTCTGGAAACTTCTGGAATTTAGCTGATCGTTTGTTCTCTTTTTTAAATACCTAGTTATATCTGTTTTGTGATCTAAAAAGTAGGCTAGATAAGTGCTCAGAGGCGTCCCACGTCACACTACTACATTCAAGCATGTTACTTTATTTCGTAAAATATGATTACTTATAGCCATCTCAGCCTCCCTCAGGTTACGCCACTGCTCTCAAAACATATCTGTGTATCAGTTGCACTATATAAACAATTACTTTATTTAATTTATTCGCTTCTTTTTTCACAAATGAGTTATGTTGCAATTGGTTATGGCTCTGCTGGTTGAAAAACTATATTACAATACAAATTTTGAAAAAAATTAAATTGATTTAAACAGTGAACTGGTATCTTTTTTAATATAATATTAATTGTATTAGCAACACTTCTTGAGAGGGTCTCTCTGCGGGGCATGCAGTACAATGCACAATGCACATGCTATCTATATTTAGTACGCGGTGGTCCAAATAAATTTAATTCAACTGTTAATTTTATTTTATTTTATTATATAATTTTGTTTCAATTTAATTAATTTAACAATTGCAAATTAAATGTGTCTGACTACCTTATGTTTTAAATAAAATTTCTTGTAATTTATTCACATTTATTTTCTGTAATAATTATGGTTAAGATTTACAATCTGTATACCAATTAAAATCAAATATTTTTTTAACGATTACTGCAAACTAATATCTTTCAGTGGCCTACCTTCTAGTGTAAAAGTTCTAAAAATGACTAATTTTATTTATAGTAAAGTTACAGTATATTGACACTAGCAATTTACAATATTTTTTTTCATTGCAGTTGCACTGCAGACTTTCACACAGTTATTTGCGGTATTATTCCTTACAAGTGAAGTACATTATTAAGTTGCTCCATCTGTTATGTTATTAAAATCCGCTGCATGTCTACAAACATCCATTTATATGTCGAAAACGAACGTTCTATCTCGACAGATGTTATTGGCGCATATTTAAGATAGGGGAACATTCGTTAAGACAGTATATTTATTTGAGGACCTAAACAATAAACAAAACAATTTTATTTAAATTGAAATAATAAAAAAAACATTGCTCTCGCTGGAAATCAGGTGTGTTGCCGACCCAGCATCCCCGCATATGAAGGCAACGGGGCAATTGTATGCAAAAGCATACAATGCAGAATATTAAATATATAGTGTAAAAGGTTGTGTATAAAATTTAGAATTTTGATTATGCCACGACGAGTCAAGCTGCTACAGTAAAAAGCTCGCCTCTAAATAATACTGAACTAGGGAGCGGGAATGAGGACCTACACAATCCACTTCTTTTCCCTATAGTAGGTCAACTATTCGATGAACTGTGACAAAACTAGGATTGTTGTGTAGAACACTTTCTAGTTTTTTGTTTACGTGTTCAGCGATGTCTCCAGATAACTGATACATATATTGTCGAAGATCAAACACTACATTCATCGCATCGATTATAGTAAATACTTCTGTTTTTGGCCGACGTTCAAGTTGTTCTATGGCGAGAGGGATTCGTGAAAAGCTTGAATGTATAAATTCTAAATATTTTTGAACACTGGGATCGACAATAGCGATGGTGTAACCCACATGTAGTAAGTGCATTTTTGGGCAAAAAAGTTAAATACACTAAACAAGTGCAAACACTTGCATTGTTGTTTAGTGTATTTAACTCATTTTTTGCAAAAAATGCATGTGTGTGCTACGCCATCGATGTTTCAATTGGCGGCAAGGTTAGCGATTTCTAAGCGCGAATCGAATAATTCGCCATGTTCTTGGGAATAGAATGCGGCATTGCCAGACGTACAATAATTACCGATTTGTAAAATAATTTAATGTCACTCACTAAAGCGTAGAAAATCCAATTTACAACATTTTCAAAGAACTCGATGTATGAATATCAGTTTATGATCCTATGGCGAAAACTAATTCTTATATATTTGTCAGTAGATTCAGTAATTTCAAAGCACATATTTGGCAACGTAGTTTAGAACCCTTAAATCACAGAATATACAATTTAGCCTTAAATATCAAGTTGTGTGAAAATAAAAACGTTTGTTTCTGTATACCATTTTGTTTTATTTTATCATATTTTTTTAGCAAATAGCTTTAAAAAATAATTAAATTTTAATTAGCGCTAAGGAAAAGACTTGTATAGTTAATTCATGGAATAAATATTGAGTTTATTGAATTTTTCCTAACTAAGCGAGTTTTTTATGTTTACTGCATGATTCTCGGAAACTACATAAATAGAGAAACATTTTTAGTTTTGTGAGCCCCATTTAATATTGTTTGTTTTTGGTTTTTTTAACTATTGTTTACCAGATATCTATTCTTAAAATTGAATTCTTCAAATATCTCTGAATTTATTGGGTTTAGAAAATCAGTCTAAAATAAAACTGTAGGTACTTAATTTTATGATTCAGATAATAAAGTTCGTTCACTTTCTATAAGGTAGATTTGCATGTTATTAAATTGGAAATAATTTTTTGGATTAATGTCATATAATATAGAGAAACAAAGAGATCAGGTTTAAATTAATTTTTAGTTTTAAGTATAAACAATTTGAGAAACTTTATTTGCTTCTACATTAGTAGGTAATACTTGTATAGAAATAAAAAAGATACATAAAAAAAACTTTAAATGAATTGGCCTTTCTAATTCATATATAATATATGTATTTGAAAGTTAAAAAACATTTATGCACGAAAAATTATCGATTTATAAAACTGGTACAATTTAAAATTATATGTACATATATACTTTATTTATAACAAAAAAGTTATATGTGACATGTTATGTATATTCACTACTCTAGAGAATATAAAATACATTTTTGGCTCATTTCCTTTACCATAGTACAATAATTTCTTTATGTTCTGAGAGACTGCTAATATTCTTATTCTATGGTCCATGATTTTTTAGTGAGGCATCAGTATTTCTTATAAATCTCAATTTCTAGTTTTAGTTATTATAGGTTTCGTATAAGGTGACAAAAACAACACATTAACTTTGATACAGTTGAAAACTTGAAAAGTAATTTCATAAAAATCGCATGATTACAAATACCTAAGTACATATCTGATCACATTAGAAAATGATACGCCCGTGACTTCTATTCCAAGAAGATGGCCAATTTTGGAGCTAAATGGTTCAACGCGACGCGACATGAGATTCCCTTCTGATTGTTGGTTATTCTGTGGCACAGCACAAACAAAAAATTGCGTATGTTTGAAGTGTAAATATAGTAACCGTGTTGTCAGATTTAACATATTACCCAAAATGTCACTTAATTTTACCAGTTTTATCATTTTTAATAAAATTACCGTTTTTTCTCGGGAACTGAGTTTGGGGAAATTCCTGGGAAATTTCCCATTCCCGGACAAAAATTTCCAGCTACCCATCATTAGCCGGTCACATGTAGAAATTATTATATTTCAACATAATTCAGAAACGTGCAATAATTTTTTGTTACTCTGTATGTATGGATTAAGTAAATTACGATCGCTTACTTATTGGACTAATAATGCGGTTATTTTTTTTTAAAGCGTCGGTAACTGGGGTTTTCAGAATACTTTTATGACTTTCTTGTCTGAAAGTTAGCAGAAATATGAGACAGTTGTTTACGTACCCTCTTGAGTTTTTTTTATTCATTTTCACCCCGTATATACTGTAGCGTATATCACAGTGGCGGCGATCAGCGGCTTGGGTATAGCCTCCGACAATAGGGCTGTCGCAAATAAATATCAAAGTCCTGTTTTAGCGCCCTGTTAAATTTAGTGCATTTACTATAATAAGTTGCGAATACGAACAAAAGCCTGGAAATTCGATGTGAAAGAATTATTCAATATATTTTCGAAATTACAGCTGGCATTATGGTATTTGAATTGTGCCCTACTAGGAGTTTTTTTTACTAGTATTTGCTATTAATTTCTTCGTACAAAAATGTGACGGAGGGACTCTCAAACTCTTATCGCCTCCACTGGTAAATGAATTATACACATGAGTGATATTTAAAATAATTAATTTACAATGCATGAAATTATAACATGTAATTAGAAACGATTTATATAGAATTTTATTTGGCACATCCTATTAAATATTATAAAGACGTAAAATTAAGCATCTTTTTATTTTTACCAATGCAAATTGAAATCGATTGATTACCAACCTGTTTATTCAGTATGACCGGTAAAGAACAATATTTAATTATGAAAATATTAAAATTACAAAATAGTAACACCATAAAAAAAATCAAGTGCTGCCATTACTTACTTAGGAAACATGGCTTTTGTTTTATCACTAACGGCTTCTATGAGTATTGTACCAGACTCAACTGCACTGCTAACTTTGCCAGATAATTCCTTATTATTAAAGCATAAACACGAGTTGATATCCTCGGTGTATATTCGTTGGATAAAAAGAATCAGTTTTATGTAACACTGGGTTTTGTCGCCACGCTAGGAACTCCTTATGAAAAACTGGGTCCACCTGCAAGCACAAATAAGTGTAAATATTCACAAATAACAATATGCTAATACCAGTAAAAGGCATATTCGTAAATCAGCCCTTTGGGCATCCAACATCAGTCCAACAGACCTTTTCAGAGGGAACAATGACTTTTTAAAAGATTGCAAAATCATTTAGCACGTTTTTAACTCCTTCGAAATAGGAGAATAGAAAACGTAATACTTTACCGATTCTTGTTTTTTGATATATAGGTTCTAATTATTATATTTATTTTCTATAAAACTTTATATAGTGTCTAATATGGATTCAATAAAGCTTGCTTCGGAATGAAGTTTTGCTGCGGGGAATTGGTGGCCAATGGTTGATAAAGAAGTCGCAGCATTAATTAATCAGCTATCCCAGTTTCTATTTTTATTCAAAACTCAAACTGTTAATATGTAACCCGTAAGTAGTCGATCAGTATTAACTGTGCCCTACACAACACTTATATTAAGTATGGTGTATTATACTCAAAATATGAAAACCCGTGTGGGTTTCAGTTGCGCAACAAAAGCTGCCATTAACGTAGTGCGAGAATAAATACGCGCAAGTTAAGTCCAGGGTAATTAAAATCATCCGCAATATATGTAGCAATGACGTAGTTTTCTACAACAAAACACCATGTACCCGCGTTTCGCTAACCAAGTTGACTTCATTTAGAGATGGTTAAAACTAACCTTATGCTAACAATATATTCTATTTATATCAAATCACAATCATTTACATTCTTTACTTCAACATTTGTTGGTTCTTCACTGCAATGTCCGATTTTCACAATTTTCCTAACCTGGTTATTTAACCTATTTCAACGAATATGGGTCGGTTCCGCATCAATCAAATAATTTGTTAAATTGTTAACTGTAACATAACTTTTCTATAAAAGGTCGATGAATGCCGGAAAATCTTTATTGTCATTTTACTGCTTCTCGACGCCATGTTTGATTAGTTCCGAATAATGGTAATGGTAATGGTGGGAGAGGCTGACCCCTGGCAAGTAGGCCACAGACGGGCCCTTTTTACCAACCCCCAGCTGTCCCCTCAGCCATGTGCTTCTCTTGCTCCCTCATCGAATCTTTCCGACCTTCTGATGAAGGTCAGGATGTCACTCATTGCGAGGGAGCTCATCTCCTCCCTTAGAAGCGCCTGAGAACCGAAGATACTGTGTCTCAGGCGCCCGAACGCTTCACATTGTCTCAGGAAGTGGTAAGATATCTCTTCATCACTCCTGCATCTTGGACACGTAGGGTCTTCCTCAATACTTATCAATGATAGATGTCTCCTAAGTCTGCAGTGGCCTGTCAGAACACCGATTAAATGATGAGTTTTTCGACTCCGTCTCAGTAACCAGGCCGATCTCGATTTGTTCGGCCCCGTCACAAAATCTCGGGTTTGCCTGCAGGCCCTGTTGGTCCTCCAGTGCGTCCTCAGTATCTCGTGGGCCCACTCATTGAGACCCGTTGTGACCTGCCTTCTTGAAATACCTAACATAGGCTCAGGCCCGTGACAGGTTTCCTCGGCTCCGAGTCTAGCCAATTCATCGGCCTTCTCGTTGCCTGGAACTCCCATATGTCCCGAGACCCATACCAGTCTCACTTGTTTATGCCTAGCCAGCTCTTCTAGGGCATCCCCACACTCCTGGACGAGAGCCGATCTCGTCCTGGGGGAGCACATCGCCTTTAGAGCAGCCTGGCTGTCGGAGCAGATGTATATTATTTGTTCCGCCCCATTCCTAACCTGAGCCCCACCTGCCACCGCTAGGATAGCGTAAACCTCTGCCTGGTAGACCATGGTATACGAGCCTAGAGCAAAACTCTCCTGTACTTCTTTGCCTTCCAGATATATTCCCGCCCCGGAAGACGGTCTAGTGGCCATCCGAGATCCGTCTGTGTAACACATCAGAGAGTCCGGGCGGAAGTCAATTCTTCCTTCACTCCACTCCTCCCTACTGGGAAGAGTGAGAGTGTAATTCCTTTCCAACCTTAGTTGATCTTTCGCTTCTCTCACCTTCAGGACAGAGAGAGGGATTTCCCTCTCCGTCAGTCCAGCAATTGCTGCGTGACCTTCAGCTCTACCTGAACACTGCCAGCTCCCAGAATCCCGCATTCTCAGATAGGCCGCCATAGCCTCCTCTTTATCCACGAGGGAAGCGTTGGCAGGCCTAGCAGAACCTCCAGAGCAGCTGTCGGTGTCGTCCTCATTGCGCCAGTGAACCCTAGGCAGGCTAGTCTTTGGACTTTTGCAAGCTTTCGGGACGTAATCGCTCTGTCCACGCTCGGCCACCAGACCACGGATCCATACTGGAGCGTCGGCCTGATGACCGCCGTGTACAGCCAGTGTAGGATCCGTGAAGGTTGCAGTCGACTTTTTTGATGACATTGTCGATATGCGGCCCCCATGACAGTTTGCTATCTAGGGTCACTCCGAGGTACCTAACCTCCTGCACAAGCGCGAGAGGTTTACCGTACATGGTTGGTGCCCTAAAATCCTCTATTTTTCTTCTCTTGGTGAATAGGATCATCTCAGTCTTAGATGGATTGACTGAGAGACCTGTTTCGCCGCACCATCTTTCTATTATTCTACAAGCTACCTGCGTTCTGTTGCAAACGACATTTAAGAAGCGGCCGGTCACTAGGACGAGCCGTCGTCCGCATATGCCTGCGCATAAAATCCTTCCGAAGTTAGGCGCTCCAAGAGACCATCCATTATTAGACACCATAGATGGGGTGCAGCTGCCTTGTGGACAGCCGCCCCTCACCCCGACGTCCAATTGGCAGTCTCCCAAAGCAGCACTAACTCGTCTCTCTTCCAGCGCAGATTTCACCCATCTGACCAGTACTGGAGCAGTACCTCTAGTCCGAAGGGCATCGCAGATAGTAGTAGTCCTTGATTTATCAAAGGCTCCCTCTATATCAAAAAATACTGCTAGGGTGACCTCCTTATGCAGGAGGGCCCTTTCTACCTTATGCACGACGGCGTGAAGGGCTGTCTCCGTGGACCTCCCTCGCCTATATGCGTGTTGATTCTTGTGGAATGGGTACCTGGCTAGGTCCCCTTCCAACAGATATCTGTCCACTATCCTTTTCAGTGCTTTTAGCAGGAAGGACGTAAGACTGATCGCCCTAAACGATTTGGCAGCTGTGTAGTCCTTTTTTCCCACTTTGGGGATGAAGACCACTTTAGCTGACCTCCAGGTCAGGGGAACGTATCCCAGTGCCAGACTGGCCACAAATATTCCTTAGTTCCGCATAAGAAAGTGTTGAATCACTTGATACTATTTTGACACTTTGTGATATCCAAGCTCTCAAATGCATTCAGCTGTCTATTATTTGTTACATTCCTAATTAATCATAAATTGCTAATATCTATTTTATGGTTGTTCTCAAACGCATGTTGGGCAACACTAGACTTATCTGTTCTACCATATTTGAGATGAACCATACGTTCCTTGATTCTAGTTTGAATTTATCGTCTAGTTTGTCCAACATATTTTTGATTACAGTCCTTACAACTAATTTTGTAAATCCCCGACTTTTCGTTTGTTTCAATTTTGACTTTTGGTTTTTGGTACGATGCAAACTGATGGTTCTTCCGACGTCGACAAGCATTTTAAATATTTGCTCGGTTTTTTTGTTTCTTACATCTTATGTTGGATTATACATGATATGGGAATAGATGTAAGAGTAAGCTAATATCTGATCAATACAAATTTATGTTAGAGTTGAATTCTTCTACTACATTTTGTTGTCAACGGATTGGAGTACCTAATTCTAAAACTCTATAATCATAATTCATGTTATTTATTTTACACGTCTTTGGTTCCTTACTTTGTTTCTACTAATTTCTCAAGAATATCAAATTTGATTATTCTATTCCAGTAAAAAAAGCAAACTCGACCATATACTCATATAGACTTTACACGTAACTTCTCAGTCGGAATTGTTAAGAGCTTTTCTTTTCTGGTCGAGATTTAATGACCACACCCTATATATGATGCTTTCATTTTCGATAGAGATCAATAAAATTGCTTACCTCTAAACCTTCTCTGCTCTCAATTTCGCATGTAATATGTACTACTTCCTTAACTGGAGAATCTGGTGGAGAATTTTCACGACCATATTTGAGATTAAAATGCGAAGGAGATCGGCGATGTTTCCTCGTAAATAATGCTACACCTGTAACAAGCCTGTGTGTAAACTAGAGCACATCTAACAATGTCAAGAGTAAATTACTATGCAATTTGAAAATGTTATTTCACTTAGTATTATTACCTCCCTAACCCCAAGAAGACAATGGGGATGTCCCACTGTATTAAAAAGTTGGATTTCTTTTTATTGTATATGATTCTACACTATTTATGTAATCAGTATCCATAAGTGGTTGGATTTTGAAAAAATATATAATAGTTTGGATTAAATCAAAATTGCCGCCAGTTAATCAACCAATGAAATATTGCGCCCTGTGATATGGTCGAATCAATGTTGCCATATTTTCTTTATTTAAGTATTGTTTTGATAGCTGAAAACTATGTGAGAATCACAAATTTTGTGATTTTGAACGATTTCGTGAATTTATATACATTAATTTTTGTGTTATATCACCACACCACAAATAATACAACTTTCTGTATCTCTAAACTGACGTTGTGCGAGAGGGGGCTACACATTTAGAGACAACGGACACACATCCACTATCCGAGTATACTACGATTAATCTCTCTCACAGAAAAATCCCAGTGCCACGGCCGGGATTCGTACCCGGGACTCTTGGGTGAGAGTTAAATGTCCTTACCTCTCGACCATCAGTCATACAACTATTGTAATTTGAATACAAAATAAAAGAAGTATTTACGTATTTTTGAACTATATAGGTATTTTCAATAATTGTGCATTTTTTGGTCGTTTTTATTAAGATTTATATTCCACTTAATGAATTGCGTATAAAATTAGTCTTATTCATCATTATTTATAATTTAAATTCTTTTTGAACCGGTAAATTCTTTTACGAATTTTTAAAAAAATGCACGCTCCAATACTATTCAAATAAATTCATCATAATCAGATGAAAGTTAAAAATAAATAAGAATAATTACAATAATTAATTAATATTTGTTTTCAATTGTCAATTCAGTAAAAAGCCACGTAGAATAAATTTATAACATAACTTATTCGATTTCTGCTGATTTTTTTTAATATTTAAATGTCGAAATTTTAAAACAGGTACAAATAAAATTTTCTCTTCGTACTAAGGTAAAAAAAATTCTATGTGAATAAATTTATAGTTGTATTTATAATTAAGCCTGGCCAAGCGATGGTAGATATAGGGTCGGGCGCAATACCAATGCCATCGCGCGCTTGTTTACGATGACGATGACACGACACACTTCAGTTGTTATCTGTCGGTCGATGCATAGAGTACTAATAAATAATAAATAATGTTGAGCGTAAAGAGTAGAAAACGACCGTACGCGCTGATAAAGTGAATAAATTTATCGGTGAATTTCCGGATTTATTCTATGATGGATGTAAAATAATTTGTAAAGTTTGTGATCAAGACTTTTAATGTGCTGGAATAAATACGGCTGCAAAATTCATGTCAATAGTAACCGGCATAAAAATAAAAAAATAGCGTGTTTTCTTTGGAACCTCAGTTTATGTTTGATTTACTGTTAATGCTGATTGCCTGTGATGTTCCCCTGCGCATATTGGATAAACCAGCATTTCGGGAGTTCTGGAATAAATACAATCCCCAGGTGAATTTACCAAGTCGTTCATCGTTACGTAGATATGTACCAAGTGTTCGTGAAGACATTGTAAATAGGATTAAATGTGCATTAAAAAAATACACGGCTGTGGTTATGTGTTGACGAGACGACAGATTGTAAAAAAATCTATTTTAAATGTTATAGTACGTGTACTGACCCTGTTAAACCAACATTTCCACTTTTACTAGCTAGCAAAAGACTAACTGCGTGTACTGGCGAAACAATTACGCGGCTGGTGTTGGAGACTTTCGAAAAATTTGAACTGTCAACAAGTCAAGTGTTGATGTTTGTGACCGACGGTGCTGCGACAATGCGTTTGGTGGGCCGTTTTCTTCAAAGAGACGATTGTAGGTTTTTACATGTTACGTGTAAAGTGCATGCGTTCCATCTTGTAGCAGAAACGATTCGAAAATGTTTTCCAGAGGTAGATGCATTAATAGCAAATACAAAAAAGTATTTCTCAAATCTCCTAAACGGCTTCGAGCATTTCACACACTGTGTCCTGGTATTCCGGAACCACCAGAGTCGATTCTTACACGTTGGGGAACGTGGTTGAAGGCAGCTTTTTATTATGCTGAATATTTTCAACAAATAAAAGCTGTGATACTACAGTTCAACCCTAGCGAGGCTGCAGCTATTAAGGAAAGCCAGACAAGCTTTCAAGATGTTTTCCTTGAAACCGATTTAAAAACTATTTATAACAATTATAGAGGACTACACGACGCAATAGAAAAATTGCAAAATACCTCGTTGCCGTCAATGTAATCGCTGCAGATAGTGGATGACGTAAATACACAGCTAGACTATAAATGACGCAAAAAAATAAGCCCGTTATTGAAAAATTCGAGAGTGTATTACGGAAAGATCCTGATTTTACCAAATTAAGACAAATTTGTGATGGTGCATCTACAGCTGCGTTGAGTGCATTCACAGAGTGTTTTACTTATGCCTATATTACTTCCGTAGATGTCGAACGGTCTTTTTCAAAATACAAACATATTTTTTCACCACAGCGAACATCGCTTACTGAGACAACTGTAGAAACATATCTGTTGCTACACAGTTATTATAGAAGTGCTCTAGTTTGTGATAATGACAACCAAGCTACTTCATAAATCTGCTTAAGAAGGTGAGTTTTGTACATATTTTTATAAAGTATACAAGTATTAATAAAATTTATTTCCATTTATTTTATTTATTTATTTATTTATTATTAGTTATCACTTAGATATACAATGTACATGTGTGAACGTCATTTAACAGTTTAATAATAATGTGCAGCACTAAGTTTACAAAATATAAAAAATAGTACAAAAACATACATCACAATAGGTATATAAAATATTTTTGTTTTTATTACTGTACTTATTCAAGTATTATGATATGATGCAAACCCAGTACGTCTCTGTAGGATTAATGACCTTGACCAGGCTTATTTATAATTGAATAAGTAATTACTAGAGCTGTCCGATGTGCCTGGAGTACAGCCACGGTCTTGCGCTGTCGTCACACGTGCCGATTTAGAAGTGATTTACGCTGCAGTTTTATTTGAAAGGTTAATGCGTGAGGTTGTACCTATAAATTATACATAATGTCAAATGCGCCAAAGGGTAAAAAACGACCGTACGCGGACACAGTGATTAAATTTATGCAAAATAATTTGTAAAGTTTGCAATCAAGACTTAATGTGCTGGCACAAAACAGATTGTCGTCGTCATATCAATACCGTGCAACATCAAAATAAAAAAATGGCATGCCTTTGACAACTCAGTTTATGTGTGATTTATTGTTAATGTTAATAGCCTGTAATATTCCGCTACACATACTGGATAAACAACCATTTCGGGAGTTTTGGAATAAATACAATCCCCAGGTGAACTTACCAAGTCGTACATCGTTATGTAGATATATTCCAGCTGTTCGTGAAGACATTGTAAATAGGATTAAATGTGGATTAAAAAATACACGGCTCTGGTTATGTATTGACGAGACGACAGATTGTAAAAAAATTCTATTTTAAATATTATAGTACGTGTACTGGACCCTCTTAAACCAACATTTCCACGGCTTTTTATTATGCTGAATATTTTCAACAAATAAAAGCTGTGATACTACAGTTCAACCCTAACGAGGCTGCAGCTATTAGGGAAAGCCAGACAAGCTTTCAAGGCGTTTCCCTTGAAACAGATTTAAAAAAGTATTAATAACAATTATAGAGGACTACACGACGCAATAGAAAAATTGCAAAATAGTTCGTTGTCGTTAGTGGAATCGCTGCAAATAGTGGACGACGTAAAAACACAGCTACAGGCTATAAATGACGCAAAAAATAATCGCGTTAGTGAAAAATTCGAGTGTATTACAGAAAGATCCTGATTTTAGCAAATTAAGACAAATTTGTGATGGTGCATCTACAACTTCGTTAAGTGAGTTCACAGATTGTTTTACTTATGCCTGTATTACATCCGTATATGTCGAACGGTCATTTTCAAAATACAAACATATTTTTTCACCAAAGCGAACATCGCTGACAGAGACAGCTGTAGAAACATACCTGATGCTATTATACTATAGATCTTCCCCAATTTGTGATGACGACAATCAAACTACTTCATAAATCTGTTTAAAACGGTGAGTTTTATACAAATTTTTATAAAATGTAACATTATTGTTAAAATTTATTTCCATTTAATATACTTATTCAAGTATTATGATATGATGTAAACATATGAGTCATATGACGGCTCTGGCGGCCAGGTGACCTCGGACAGCTCTAGTAATTACCACCAATACAACGGTACCGTCTTCTCTTTCACTGGCTGCTTATGTTTGACGCCAAACCTAGTCGGATGACGTCATCAGACTAAAATTCAAAACTTTGTTTTTTTAACCCCTTTCCGGGGCCCAAAAAAATCCGGAAAACATTCTGTGAGATCATATTTATAAATACTCTCGAATAAGCAAATAAAAAAATATGTTGGAAATGCCCATTCTTAAAACAAGAGTGGAAGCCGGAAGGTATACAGGTTGTTAGTTAAGTACGTGGACAAACTTTAAGCGGTAATTTCTACAATTTTAAGACAAAAAGGTCATATAAACATATGTCTTAAATGTCTAGGTTTTCGACGAAGTTTTCGAGATACAGTGTGATAAACTTTTTTTTTTTTTTAGGTTTTAAATTTCTTTTTATACAGTTTTAAGGATAATTAATTCAAATTCAGCATGTCTTTTAACAGTACCCACGAAACAACGTAATGCACTTTTGAGACAATCTACAAGGTCCAATTTTTTTTGAGATCGTCCCCTTTTTAAGCCACCCGATTTTTTTTACGTCAACACTGACTAAGTTTGAGAATAAAATCTAATTTACTATTTTGTTCTTAAACTTTTCGCTCTCTTGATGTTTTTCATTATTTTGTACAGTTTAAATGTTATTTGACAAAAAAAATTATGCTTTGTTTAAAGATAATTTAATCAAATTCAGCAGGTACGTATAATACTTTTAACACTACCCATGAAACAAACTTTTGAAACAATCTACAGGGTTCTAATTAAACCTGAAATTACCGCAATCTAAAGAAAAATTTAACAAAGGTACAACATTTATCTTAGAGTAATTACTTGAAATGGCAACCCCTGACTTCTATGCATGCGTTCATCCCCTTTATCATCGAATGGCGGACCCGCTCAAAAATACCAAGGGTATTTATATAATTTCGCATGACTTGTATTCGATTTCTTAGATCTTTTTTCGTTCTGAACTGGAGTTCTCTAGACTAATGGTTTTAGGTATCCCCAAAGAGAGAAATCTAGAGGATTAATATTGGGCGACGTGGGTGGCCAAGGTTGTGGTGCGGCACGCCCGATCCATATGTCTGTATAACAAGGATTAACTTAGTTCAGTTGATTATATTATGCAAGACTGTATTAGGTAATCAATTGTAACAATATAAAATACATACCTATAATATCTGTATATTAAAAGAATCAGGGGTGTAAATTATGTTAGTTCAGAATTTCACAACAATATCTTAGTTATTTCCGGAGAGATGCGCCCTGTACTCGAAAACTAAGTATTTGCTATAAGTTTATATGACAAATCCATATTATTTTGGTGTATTCTATCGATTCTCTAAGTTTTCCGATTAAAATCTGATCCACCCTGTATAAAATAAATATAAAACACGATATTTTGATATGTTGGGTTTCACCAAACTGGGCCAGGCCGGCGGCAACTGCGAGCTTGCCGCCGGCATGACATTTGACGGCTTTGTCCCATATATTTCTTTACAAATTTTTTTGCACAACACCTAGTCCAGTTTGATAAATTCCGCCTTTGGACAACCCCGAAATTCTAAATCGTAGACACACAACCATTCTCTCCGATATTGGTATTTGCTGGAGCTGAGATTCGAACTCAGGAACAGATGAACAGCGACTATTATATTCGACCTTTTCATATAATGTACGTTATTTAACTGTACTATCGTAATTTTATGAACATCAAAAGCAAGCGTTCTCTAAAATAGACGATATGGAATAAAATGTGACTGTGACATGTGTAATGTTCTTTTTTTCATTTGATTCTTTTTATAGTTTTTTTTACTCACGAATAACATATTCTTTACCCATTTTAGTGTTTAACCAAATCAGACATGTATATGAAATTCATTCAAAACTAGACACATCCAAAACAAATATGGCGCTAGCGTTTGACTATTACTTTTCTTGTGTCATGTGTCAAAAAAATGATTAGAGAGCTTTCTGAAAATAATGTAACACCAGGATAAATATTTTTTCTTTGTTATTGTCCAAGAAACCTCATATGATGACATATGTTAGCTTCTGAACATTTTCTCCGCAAGTATTACTAACATAAAATAGTTTTTATCGTTGAATACTAAAATTGCAAAAAGATAATTATGGCCGCAAGGCCAGGCAAACCCTGATGCGGTGTTTTAAGCGACCTCATTTTTAATTAAATCAATGTAGAGGGTTAGCTTTATGTAGGTATGTATATACAGAGTGTCAATAGAGCGAAGACGGTCAATATCTAAATAATGAAATTGTGTACTGTGTACTGATGGACAAATTTCGATGTTTGTATAGGGTAACTCGGTAACTGTAAGAGATACAAAGAAAATGAAAGACACATTCTCGATCTCTTTTTTTGAGACAAATTCACTGGCGAAAACAAAAATTTGCTGTCGGCTTTTGTTTTCGTTATAAACAAAAGTTCGATTTTTCGACTTTTAGACACATATCAATATCTTGGTTGTTTGTAAAGTTATGAAAAAACAACTTTTACATTCTTCAGGCGCTTTTTTCTGTATATTACAGCGGCATCCAGAAAATTTTAAAAAAAGGTGCAATTTCGAGTTATGGCATAAAGTTGTATTTTTTTAAATGGGAATCATAGTTGACTATAGTTTAGTTAAAAAAGTAGTTTTTTTTCTCTTTCAAACTATATATCATATGTGGGATCGCTTGTGATGTGTAAGTATTTAATAGCAAGAATGATCTTTTAGTACATTACTTTTTGCGTTTTTTTATATTTATTCCAAATAGGCGTCTGTCATCTATGACAGTGTTTATCCGTTTGTCAGTAAATTGCATATTAATAATTTTATTTCCGTCATAATTACACCCCATTTAATCGTAAAAGTGAAGATGTCTTACGAAAATTACGAGAAATATGATATGCTAGAATGCTTCATTCAAAGTAATATCGATTGGATAAATATTTAAAAAAAAACGAAAAAAGTAATCTACTAAAAGATAATTTTCGCTATTAAATACTTACATATCAAAAGTAACCCCACATATGATATATAGTTTGAAAGAGAAAGAAAATTCCTTTTTAACTAAACTATAGTCAACTATGATTCCCATTTAAAAAAATACAACTTTATGCCGTAACTCGAAATTACACCTTTTTTTCTCGACGCCACTGTAATATACAGAAGAAAGTATCTTAAGAATGTAAAAGTTGTTTTTTCATAACATTACAAACAACCAAGATATTGACGTGTCTAAAAGTCGAAAAATTGAACTTTTATTTGTAATTCGAAAACAAAAGACGATAGCAAATTTTTTCGCCAGTGAATTTGTCTCAAAAAAAAAAGACGTAGAATGTGTCTTCCATTTTTTTGTATCTCTTATAGTTATCGAGTTACCCTATACAAACTTCGAAATTTGGCCACCATGTACAGCTACTAACCTTCTTATGCTTAATGATACAGAATCAAAATCATTTGATAATTCCGAGGATATTTCTATTCAAGGGTGTGCTAAATTCACAAATTTTTGTTTAGTTTCTGGCATGAAATTATGAATACCCTTGTTGAAGCTCGATAAGACACTATCTTTTGAGTAAAATTGACTTGAAATAACCATCGGTTAATACAGCTTTCAATGCAATGCCCGGTTATGCCATTCTAGTTCTAATAAACTTAATCGTCAAGCAAAACTATTCTCAATGGTTCATTGTTAAGGGGCTGTGGCTCCCTTAGGAAGCAATTCAGAGAAAAAGTTTTAGGTTTTCGTCATCAGTTGATTTGCATTACATACTCATTTCGAAAATACCTTGTATAGTAATTTGCAGGGTATGATCCAGTATACAGGGTGGGGAAATAGTGCGTCCGACTTCGATATGTCGAGTTCTATGATAGCTAGAAACTTGATTTAAAAACATAAATAACCTAGACAAAAAAGTCTATAACCGGAAATTGTTTTCGAATATACAGGGTTAGCCAAGGCGATTCTACAGGGTCAACAAACATTTTTTTTAAATGGAATGTCATGTATATGAGAACATTTTTTTGAAACCTCTTTGTGGTCTTCTTCCACTCCTGTATTATTATTGACTCTCTCCCAACCACATGCATGGATGTAATGATGTTTTCTGTGAAATTATGCCCTTTACATTTAAAAAAGTGTTACTAGACCCTGTAGAATCGTCTTGGCCACCCTGTATATTCAAAAACAATTTCTGGTTATGTAGACTTTTTGTCTAGTTTACTTAGCTCTTTAAACAAAGTTTCTAGCTATCATGGAACTCGAGATATCGAAGTCGGACGCACTATTGCCCCATCCTGTATATCTGTTGATGGAATTTTGCCCATCATACAGCAATATAAGTACATACATTTGTTCAAGCAAATAATGAAGATTAATTAATTAATTAACATTGTTTTAGACATTTATTTGTATAGGTAAATCATTGTGCATGGACAATTGATGTATAAGTAGATGAGCAACATTCGATTGGAATTTTTTTTCGTTGCAGAGATCGACTACGATCATGAATTACCAACACAACATAAAGATTAAAACAGTAAGTCCTTAATCAGACTTTTTACGTTTTGTTTTTTTGTTAAAGTTCAGTTAAAACTTATTTGCAACATAAAAAATGTCAGCGATTTTGATCCCTGTACCACCGTCAAAGTTGCCGACGCTTTTTATGTTGCAAATAAGTTTGAAATAAACTTTGCATGATTATTGGTAAGGTATAAATTTAAAATACTGGCAGGTTGAAGTGCACTCAGATTTTGACTTGCACATGAGAGCTCTTCAAAACAACAGAACTACGGTTGTTCAATTGTAGTTTTCAGTTTTCTGCGACCACATTTATTTTATTTTTTTTCTGGTTATTAAGTTTGGTTAAGGACTCATCTTTGGAAGTTGTACGCCCATGCATCCTTTGTTCCCATTGGTTAATTTTAATATTTTTAAATGGTAAAGGGCAACTCAGTTCTAGAAATTCAACTTGACCCGCACTACCAATAGACGACAAATTTTGCATCATAACCTCAAAAAAACTTTAATTGTAAATTTGTACAATTTGTCTATTCCTCGTTTTAAATCTAATTCATTTCTGTTCTAATTGAAATTTAACGATGGAAATTAAAATCTTAATTTTTCGCAAAATATTTTGTTCATATTTGTTTATTAATCTAAATTATTTTAAAGACACAAGTTTATAAATACAAAACATTGCTTACTGAAATGTTTCTCTCATATTTTTTTTCCATAGCTATCTCTATTTATGTAAGCTACAATGGAAAAAGAAGCAAGTGAACTGGTGCGTACATACGCAGCGGTAGTTCAATATGTTAGTTGGCTATGCATAAATACATACTTGAAAAACATATGATTTCGGATGCCTACATAATTTAGTATTGTGCGTTGTTATCGTTGTGTCGTTATTATTATTTTAATTAATATCAAGTGTTGTGAAAATTTACATTTTTTTTAACTTTTTTTATTATAGGTAGGTCAGGTAATACGAGAATACAGAAATCCCACTATCGGAGAACGTCCTGGTTCAAAAGGTATGAATTTTTCTTAAAATTTAATTTTACATATTATAACGAAGACTAATGAAATGACAGGCCATAACTTCGCAGTGTGGACATTTATACTAGAAATCGATGTTCGTTAGCCTTAGAAACCCAAAGTAAAAAGGGGCGTTCCCATTTACGCATTTCCATGCAACAGCTTTTGAAGCACAAACTTATAGAAATGCTGCAGTTTTTGATGTGAGGATATAAAAATGTATGAGCATTCTCACACCCATGCAACTTTGTGAAACTTGATACATGCATTTTATTGGGGTTTTATTTATTTAACAGATATTTATAACTCATAAAAAACAACTAACTTTTTTCTTCAGCATTTTTCACCTATTCTTAGAAAAGTACATCTCATATATGAATCTTATTCCGGTACCAATATTATGTAAAATTTTATGATTGGTCACAACAAAATCATTACGAGATGCATGCATGCTATGTAGAAATTAGAACATGTTCTAAATCATGCATAATAAAGGCAGCATTCTAAGTGTGAACGGAAAGTTGCAGCAATTTACTGCAGCATTGAAAAATGCTGCATGGTAATGCACAATAGAAAATGCCCTATAATACATGTTTATTAAGATGTATATGGAACAGGCTAAACTGTGGGTAAATAAGGGAACTACTGTTTTTGAAAAAATACTTAAAATAAAAGAACATTTTAATAATTATTTATGCACCATGAGAGTAAAGTGAATGTTTTAGTCCCGGCATGAATAGTGTTTACATTCATGCGAAGAACTAAAACACACTTTACTGCCGAGGTGCAGACAATATTTTTTGTATTTTCTTCGAATTTATGTAGGTATCCTTGTATTTAATGTCTGTTTGACATTTTTATTTATTTCTGTGACGTTTAGATTACTAAATATTATTAATTACCAAATATTATAACTGTGAAAATTACCTTATTAATATTAATTTTGATTTGAAACAAGTTACTTTTTATGGTTTATATGTTGATCCCTAATTTTTTGTTCTACCATTAAGAGTTTGACATAATAAAAATGTTGATGTTACGTTATGTTCATATTGTTCATTGGTTTCCATGTCGACTATAAATCCCTCAGGGAATAAACGCTCGTTTTACTCCCTGTTTTGAGGCAGTAAAATACTGTTTTATTCTCGTTCGTACAAAAAATATATTTATTTTTTCTTTTTTCAGTTATAAGACGATCAGAGGAGTACGAAGGTAGGACTTTTTAAATATTTGTTCTTTATTTAAACCAAAAGTCTCAGCTCCTATTACACAAAAAGGTACCCCATCGAACACCTCAAATTTAAAAGGCGAAAATGGTTGGAAAACATGTTACATCCGCCAGACTAGTAAAAATTTGTTAATTGCTATTTTTTATGAATTTTTTAAATTAGCTAAAAAAAAATGGATTTTTTTCTTTTCAAAACACCTGCTTGAAATTTACACAATTTATGGTATACTATATATACAATTGATTGAAATTTGGAATATCCTATGTACATAATTAGCTGCACTTTTTGACATATGTGATTTTTTTTCACTTCCGGTTTAGCCGGAAGTGACAATAACTTTCGATTTTTTAAGTGGAACACCCTGTATATTATTGCATTTGAATTCTGCATAAATTTTTGAAGCCAGCGATACCAAATAAGTGACATTTCAAACGTCAATATTTTTTATAATATAATTTTTAGTTTTCCATTTAAGTGTGCCATGACGGTTCCGATTTACTCTAAATAACCCGTGTAATGATAGAAAAATCAAAATCCCGTCAAAAATACTGAATTACGTGATTTATGAGCAAATAAAGTTCATCAAAACGGTTTTGGAGAAAAACTCAATTTTTTCAAATCATATTGGTACCGTGGTACCATTTATTATTACTATTAATAAGGAATTTATTCATATGTCGTATTAAAATGTGCGATAAATACAAACAAAATTACAGTTAAAAAGAAAATAAGAAAATACAATTTTGTTCTAATTAAATGTTAAAAAGTAACTAACTAAGATGGCTTTGGAAACAATGAAATATTTAGCTTGTCAAACATTTGTTGGTTTACCGGTGTTTTTAGTGTGTCTTTAAAAATTGTTTAAAATGTTAGTTGTGTTCAAAATGCCGCAAATTTATATAAGAGATGAAAAAGTGGACATGTTAATTATTTATGGGAAATGTAGAAAAAATGCCGTTGCGGCTAGACACATTTATGCCGAACGATATCCTGATAGACAATGTCCAGTGAGAAATTATTTTAATCGTCTTAAAAATCAATTCCGAAGTGAGCCCAACAATGATCCCGAAGAAAATTTCATTCTTGACGAAGGAACGAAAATTAATGTTTTGGCTCGAGTAGAAGTTGAAAAGACTGTTTTTTAAGGCAATTTGGGTTTGAATTGGAAATCGGTCACGAAACAGTAAGTCGAATTTTGCATTTCTTGCTCTTGCTCTAATATCTTTAAATTTAGTACAATTAAGTTATTGTGGTAGTTTAATATTTTGACAAATTATGATAAGATTCTCTCAAATTAAAATAGTAGAATTGGGGTGATGCGCTTCTTTTAGCCCTCAATTTTTTAATATGCATATGACAACTAAAATCAGTTATGTATTTGATATGAAAATTCTTCAGAATGTTTTTTCTCATTTTATGTTCCGACACTTAGTAATTGAAATACAGGGTAAGCCAGAAGTGAAAATTTTTCAAAAACGCTCTGTAGCTGGGAAGTGGAAAAGATAGATGATCTCGGTTTACATCATTGTCTGCCTCTCAAAAATCGAGCCTGGAACACCTTCATCGTTTTTTTCCTCGTAGTTTAAAAAAAAATCCCAATGAATTTGGATCACCCTGTACATAAAGCCTACGATAGATGATCAACTGTGTATCGTGAAAAGATCTTTTTTTTTTAATTTTCTACTATTCTGTCATAAATTAATATATCATCTCGTACGTAAAATACCTAATTTTCTACAAATAGATGTAATAATAAATAATGATGACGGCCGTTAATAAAATCAAATGTATTCTATTTTAAGGTTTCATAAACGAAGATCAATATTTCCATGTCATGGCCGAGACTAAACTGTTTACATAGTAACGAGAAAGTATTAGTCAGAAAGATGAAAGATAAAATAGTAGTAAATTCTCTTTAATAATAAAAACCAGTTAACAAAAATATGCATGATTAAAAACATACATATCAACATCGAAATCAATATTTAATATTTTATTTGGCGTTTTGAGGAATGGAATATCCAATATATCAAAGTAGAGATTTTGACTAATCTTATTGTTTTTGGTGCATTTCCAACCTCTTTTGTTTTACTTTTTAAAAAAAAAAAAAAAGGTTTCTGAGTTCAGCGATTTAATTCCCATATTAAACATGCAGTGTGTTCCATTTAAGGTAATTAGCTAATACCAAAAAAACAGTTCGTCTTAAAAAATATTTAATTATAAAATAAATTTAATGATGATATTGGCCCAGTACATATAAACATTGGCGAATTCCCGATTTAACTCTAAACTATCATAAAATAATTTTTATGTATATGCAAAACTTACTAGCTTCGTCCTTCATGCTGCTTATTTGCGGATGCAAATGCGGATTTGGTGAACTAGGCGTTGATGTCAAGACTAGAGTTTTTTAAAGCTGCAACTTCTGCAGTCAGAACATCCACTTTCATTTGGCTTTCTTTTAGAGCCTTTTCTGCAGCAGCCTGTTTTTCGTTTGCTTCCCGAACCATGTTGTGTGCTTCCTGAAACAAATAAATCAGAGTCAAAACATTCAGATATTTTGTATAATTCTAAATAGGACAATATTAGCAAATTGAAAAACCAGGCTTATAAATTGTTCGGATTGTAATGCCTTTGATGTGGGTCAAGCTGGTCGTTCGTTCGAAATTAGATATATAGAACACCTATAGGTTCTTCGTCCAAAAAAGATATTCAACTTATTCAAATTCTATTTTGGTCAGGTCACAGTTTTCCAAATTTAACCGATCTTAACATTACATGTAAAAGAATATAGATTTAACTTAAATTTACTAGAATACATTTAAATGTTTAAATCAAACAATAGTCCTGGAAATTACTAACCAAATGACTAGTTGGACTTATTACGATTCAATTAATATTACAAAGAATAAGTAACATCAACCAACATCGACATCTTGAAGACTCATTTTGTTGTATTTCAAGATAATCCTTGTGGTGGTAATTTCCTCCACCAATCCGCATCAAATATTTCGCTGAAATCCGCCATATTGGAAATCCATGTCGTTTCCAGTTAAATGTTTACTGGTACTTCCTTTTATGTATTCTTATGGTTAAAACATAGGAATTATGAAAAGTATCTATGAATTTTCATACCCATGCAAAAACTCATACGTTCGTATAGCCAGTGCAATATCGTTAATATATTCAATTAATCTGCTTTGTAGATTCCATAGAGATTGTATTTTCTCTATGATTGATTCTTATTTAAAGTTGAAGGCACACTACAGACAATGGATTATTAATAAATTAGACTACTTTTAAGAAATTCTAGGTTATACTAGTTTCATGTCTAAAATGCGCATCTCACTGATTAGGCAAATAACGCACTAGACCACTCTTGCAAAATTGACAACGAAAATAACGAATTAATCGAAGCATCGAGAATTATTTTCGGAAGCACAAATATGTGTTTATTGTTATATTTCGAAAGACAAATTTTGGATCTCCGAATACACCAAGGGATTTTTCTCATTACCATGGGCCGGAAATATATTCCATTTTTCAGAGACGACACTTATAAAGCCAATATAAATATTAATAAACACACCAAATAAACATTCATCTGGTGTGTTTATTTATATATCTGTAATAAATACAACCATATCGAGGAAGAAAGTTGTGAAGGTTTTGCGGGTATGCGGGACTCTCCCAGTACAATTATACGCAGCTTGGCAGTTTAGCCGGTGGTGCTCCCAGTTGAGTTATCTTAGTAACATAAAAGCATGCAGTTGTGTTGGCGTTTAGTTTGGTTCTCGCATAAAAGGCTCTTAGCAATGGCGCAGTTACTACTGCTTCTGCATAAACTACAAAAACTACGATGACAAGTACAGGGATTTCTAGAAAAAATAATAAAATAATTATTGGGTATTACATAAGCATCCTTTCAAACCTAACATGTATTGGAAGTGTTGTTTGATTATTATCCACCTAAAACTTTTCTACTAGCGTATTTAGATAAGAATGACAGCATAAAATATAAAAAACTATAGGTATTTATAATTGTTATCATGTTAGGTTTGAAATAAAGCTTATGTAATACCTAATAATTATTTTATTATTTTTTTTTCTAGAAATGCATAAATACGAAGCAAATAAAATGTCGGATTTTTTAAAACAACAGAGATGGTTCACATATTCTATGTACTCCATGTACTCCATGTACTCCAACGTTACGTATTTCATACACGCCGTGATTGTGAAATACATTTAAATTCGACTATCCATCGACAAAATATTGTCGGTACAGTTACAAAAGACGAATTTTTTTATGATTTGTGTATCATGTTCTATGCATGTAGTTTTCCTTTGCCTGACTCCAGTTCTGGATCTTTATCATCTTTTGTTGTACGTACGACCAAGTCTAATAAAGAAGAAATAGATAAACAAATTGCTAGAGCTCTTTATGCGACAAACAGCAGTTTCATGTGTATTGAATAACCTGAAGTAAAAAAGGCAATACAGCTTTTACGACCTGGATATGTACCACCATCTCGACATGATGTGTCCAACAGACTGCTCGATGAAGTGTATAACGAGGGAAAAAAGTAAATGTTTTAAAGATTTATCAGGAAGTTCAGTTTGTCTGTCATTGGATGGATGGTCCAACATACACAATGAACCAATAATATGTGCAACTGTAACTACGGAAAATGGGTCTTCCTTTTTAGTAGACACGATAGACACATCTAGAAATCCACATACATCTGTATATTTAACAGAACTTGCAACAAACTTAAGTAAAACTCTAAACACTGACTATACCTGTACAGTAAACAGTTTTGTGACGGATAATGCTGCCAATATGAATGCTATGAGAAACCAAATTAAAGAGAACAGAACTAAATTATTACTTACGGTTGTGCTCCACACATTTTAAACTTGTTATGTAAGGATTTGGAAATTAGTGAAATTAAGAAACACGTTACGTTCGTTGTGAAATACTTCCGGAATAATCATTTTGTCTCTGCCACATACGCAAAAAGGCGGAGAAAAAAACTTACTTTACCTTCTGACGTAAGATGGGAACTCACTTGCCGACTGCTTAGAGGGTTTCGATAAATCATGGCCCACACTTTTTAAAATTAGCGATGAACATAAAAAATGAAATTGACAGCATAGTAAGACAGAAAATATCAAACATTTATTTAAAAAGAACTGCTGAAGATTACTTATCACTACTAAAACCTATACCTGTTGCACTTGAGAGGCTTCAAAGAAACGATGCAATTTTATCAGACATCGTAGAACAATTTAAAATTCTTGAGTCGAATTTTGACGAAACTGAAATTAACTTAAGGCAAATGAAAACATTTAGATACCGATACGGTCAGTGTATCACCTCATACCATCTGCTAGCCTTCATTTTAGACCCTACGAAACAAGAAGGTATGGCGGCACTTAAGCCAGACAGTGACGTCACACACCTGGCGCCAGTCGTTAAGTATTGGATCTGCATTACCGACCGTTCAGCCTGGGAAATTCAAAATGTGCTGCTGCCACCTAGTGATCAGTAGGGGAGTTCGGGCCTACCAATTTCCAATTTAAAACGGAATATATTTTGTTCTTTAATCGTGTAACAATATTTATATTTTTCGGCAATTATTAATAAAGTTTTTTAACGAAAAAAAAATCCGGTCTCCGGCGGGGTCGAACCCGTGATCTCTTGGTCTTGCCGCCAGCGTCTAATCCACTGAGCTACGTAACCCAGTAAAATAAAATTTTAAACTTCGTTGCCTGCATCTGAACTGTGTCTGTAGGAGGATATTAATTTAGTGTTGCTAGATATTTTTCTTTAGCCCAAGTATTATTTTAGGACATGATTTTATCCTAAATAACATAAATTTTAAAACTTTTTCTTCTATTACATCATCAAATGGTAGTATATTATATACATTATTTACATACATAATACATATAAGTAACGATGAGCAATGTTTAGGTTTAAAAAAAAGATATTTGGTTAATTTATTTTATACTTTCAAAGGG
>JANEYF010001415.1:0-225000 GCA_029963845.1 Rhamnusium bicolor
GATGGCGTCACACGCCATTTAGAGCGATTTACGCTGGTCTTATTTTGAAAGAGGGATGCGTGGGGTTGTACCGATAAATTGTATATAATGTCAAACGCGCCGAAGGGTAAAAAACGACCGTAGGCCGCGTAGACACAGTGAATAAATTTATTCGTGAATTTCCGGATTTATTCTATGAGTGATGTGCGCTAATTTGTTCGGTGTTGTAATAAAGACTTAACTCCCAAGCAATAAAACAGATTGTTTGCCGCCGTCATGTCAGGACCGTGAAACATCAAAATTAAAAAATGGGCAGCGCTTTTGATAACTCCGCTTGCGTTTGATTTATTGTTAGTTGGGTGATAAAAAATAATATTCAACCACGTTACTGGGATAAACAACCATTTCGGAAGTTTTGGAATAAATACAATCCCAAGGTGAACTTACCAAGTCGGACATCGTTACGGAGATATATTCCAGCTGTTCATGAAGACATTGTAAATAGGATAAGGTTAAAAAATACGCCCGGGTAAAATGGTTAAAAATTCTGGTTATGTATTGGCCCGCGCCGCGATGGACATTCTATTTTAAATATTATGAAGTACGTGTACTGGGCCTCTTAAACTCATATTTCACTTCTTACTAGCTAGTAAAAGACTAACTGCGTGTACTGGCGAAATAATTACGGGGTGTTGGAGACATTAAAAATTTGAACTTTCAACAAGTCAAGTATTGATATTGTGACTGATGGTGCTGCGTCGATGCGCATGGTAGGCCGTTCTTTTCAAAGAGACATTGTAGGTTTTTACATGTTACGTGTAAAGTGTATGCGTTACATCTTGTGGCAGAAACGATTCGAAAATATTTTCCAGAGGTAGATGCATTAATAGCAAATACAAAAAAAGTTTTTCGCAAATCTCCTAAACGTTAGAGCATTTCATAGACAGTGTCCTGGTATCCCTGAACCACCAGAGCGATTCTTACACGTTGGAGAACGTGGTTGAAAGCGGCTTTTTATTATGCTGAATATTTTCAACAAATAAAAGCTGTGATACTACAGTTCAACCCTAACGAGGCTGCAGCTATTAAGGAAAACCAGACAAGCTTTCAAGACGTTTCCCTTGAAACAGATTTAAAAACTATTAATAACAATTATAGAGGACTACACGACGCAATAGAAAAATTGCAAAATAGTTCGATGTCGTTAGTGGAATCGCTGCAAATAGTGGACGACGTAAATACAAAGCTACAGGCTATAAATGACGCAAAAAATAATCGCGTTAGTGAAAAATTCGAGAGTGTATTACAGAAAGATCCTGATTTTAGCAAATTAAGACAAATTTGTGATGGTGCATCTACAACTTCAAGTTGAGTTCACAGATTGTTTTACTTATGCCTGTATTACATCTGTAGATGTCGAATGGTCATTTTCAAAATGCAAAACATATTTTTTCACCAAAGCGAACATCGCTGACGGAGACAGCTGTAGAAACATACCTGATGCTATTATACTATAGATTTTCCCCACTTTGTGATGACTACAACCAAACGACTTCATAAATCTGCTTAAAAGGGTGAGTTTTATACAAATTTTTATAAAATGTAACATTATTGTTAAAATTTATTTCCATTTATTGTACTTATTCAAGTATTATGATATGACGGTAAACATATGAGTCATATGACGGCTCTGTCGGCCAGGTGACCTCGGACAGCTCTATTGATCACACTGCCATTAGTAATTCCCTAAACTTTCAAAATCTTCTGGTACGTACTTTTCCATATATCGATCAATGCAGTTCCTGGTGAGACACCCTGTATACTAATATCCAATATAATAAAATGAATACCAAAGTATTCCAATAGAGACGGTATAATAAATTTACAAATAGCAATAATTACTAAAAAAAAATAATACCTAGAAAGTACAAAGTCGTAATCCTGTTACTACTTGACAATCATTACAAGGCACAGATATGCACGAGGCACCAAAATTGATTTCACCCATAATTCACAAAACACTGAACTATAAAATACAACAATTTCCTGAAAGTTACTTTTTTGTAATAGTCTACCGACATAAACACTAATACAAACGTTATGCGAATGGCGGTCCCCATTCTAAACAACCCTAGCCCATTGCGCATCTTTATCTCACTATTACGATGTTTTTTAAATAGTACTTCATTTAATTGAAGATTAAATGAAGTTGCAACACACACACTTCTTGGTGATTTATAAATTTGTATCACACAAAGATAAGTAATTAAGCTTTAATTGCAATTGGTTACTAGTAAAAGATTTTTACCAAATAAACTGAAATCACAATTAAAGCTAAATCACTTCTTTGGGTGTGATACAAATTTATAAATCACCAAGAAATGTGTGGCAACTTAATAGGGGTTTACGAAAATTGGAGCGGTGTATACCGGTATGTGATGATATCTCAGTCACTAAAGTGAGATATGTGAGAGACAAAATGAGTACCGGTATATACCGCTGCAATTATCAAAAAACCTCTAATTTAATCTTCAATTAAACAAAATGAGAGGATGTACCTTATTTAGGTATTATTTTTTAGTATTTGTAAATCAATTCAATATAACAATGTACTACAACATTGCCATTTTGTTGCAAATAGAGGCGAAGGTGTCTGCTCAAATTCAATCTGCATAAAATAATGGGGTGGTCGTCAATTTGTATTTGTTTTTAAATTGTATTGAATGTGTTTGTTGTTAAATTTTTAATTCAATATTGTCAATATTTATTTTTGAAAATATTGCTGTGGCTAGCCTGCTTTAATTATTATATATAATTTTCCATATAATTTTTAATCGAGTGGGAGCATTAATAAGGGAAGAAAAAAGAAGGTTACACAGTCAAAAACTAGATGAATCAAAAAACAATTCATCTAAAATGTGGAAAACACTGAAAAACTTAATATATGGAAATAAAAAAACAAAATCATGGAAAAATAGAACATATACAGAAGAACAACAAATTGCAGAGATATTAATGACTAATTCATAACAAGTATAATGACAATTATCAGTTCATTGGGTAAAACCTGTGGACAAGAGGCCATCATCACAAATATGGGAAAACCAAACTGTTGTCTACAACAATTTAAAAAATTTGAACAATATATATTGAGAAGAATACCAAGATATGAATCACAAGAAAAGTAGTGTACACGGAATTAATACTAATATTATAAAATTGTCTTTTAAAATCGTTGGTTTTTACAAGTAATAAATAAAAGTCTGGAAAAAGGAATATTTCCCAACTCTTGGAAATCGTCTAGGATAATACCAGTTGAAAAAATATCTGATGTGGCCAGCACATAACTTTCTTATACCAGTATATACCATCCTGATCTAAAAAAAATCATTGTGTTTAATTCTTCACTTACCTCAATTAAATTTTAACAGCGTACCTTGAATGTTTCACTAAATTTTTTTAATAATTGATTATCAGCGTCATTCCATACTGTCAGTAATAATTCATGTCATATATTTTAATAATTTTTTGTTGTTGACACTGACATTTTTGTAACTAAATTAGATGTCAAACTGTTAAATTTATCCTAACTCCCCTTTTTATGAGGCCAAATGTGTAAAATATTTCAGTTTACATCAGCTTTATTTAAGTACTTGGAAAATATATTTTATTCGCTTGATATAGTAGACATGATTTATAATCTTTCATTGAGAATATATTTTTTTTGTATAGTTTTTTCTTAGGTGAAAAATCAAGCAATGATATCGAAAGTAAGGCACTTAAAATGAACACCCTGTATAAGCTAAAAGTATGAAGGTGTTTTTGTGTGGTCAGTATGAGTTGAGACTTCGGCATAAAAACATCGATAAGGATTAGTAGTAGTGTTTGAGTTTTAATTCAGAGTTAACAATGCCTCAAAATTACATTGGAAAAGGTTCCAAATACCCATAAGTATTAACAGCAACTCTGCAGTAAAAAATATAATGGATAAAATGCTAACATTGTGCGCCATATGCTATAGACCAAACATTTTTTATTTAGAAAAGTGCATAAAATAAATCAAGGTGCACAAGGAAAATAACTACTCTTTCAAAAGAACAAGAAAAATACCTACGCAGTTAATTTATATATATTGGCAAGATGGGGATTTCTAAATAAAGATTAAACATGGTAGTGAAAAGAATATGCTGAAATTAATGAAAAAAAAAAAACCGTTTTTGGGAAAAAGAGCCTGGAAGTGACTGATTTAAATTGAATGAAAAAGACATTTCTGCAGTGGATTGTGAAGCTGTTTTAAGAAATATTCCAATTTCTAAAATTGTACAAATAGGTGTAGATAGAGTGAAATATGTATTTCCAAAACCAGTGCCTGTAGTTGAAAAGTAGCTTTTAAGTTATTGCATTTTTCCCAAGAGTTTATTATATTTGCTTTTAAAATAATGCCTTTTATTTGTTTTTTATATTTTTACCTAGTTTGCAAGTCTCATTGGCTCATCTTGATTTTCATAATTTAGAACCATTTTTCCAATAAAAAACACAGTGGCTTTTCAACATTATTTGTGTTTTATTGTGTATCGAAATATAGAAACGAATAAGCTTGCAGCAGATTTTTTATTCAGTTTTTCCCCGCTTGTCTTATTTTTGCCCCACAAATATCTTCAATAGTAAGAGAGTTGTAGTCTTGTTTCATATTTTCCCATATCTGTTTCGCTTTTTTTCAAAATCAAAGATAAAAGTGAAACAAGTATTTAATTATATTGTTGTTTAGTTTACATATAATTAAAAAAAAAAACATGCTAGTTTGACAATAGCAAGTAACACTGCATCTAATTTTCAAATGGGAAATTGAATTTGTGTTTTCAAGTGCCTGAAGAACTTAAAAGTTTTATATTGTTGCATATTTACACCCTTGACCTTAAAAGAGAATAAACAAATCATATTTCTTTTGTCATGTCTGTTTTGTTATGATTTAAACACATTAATACATTTCCCTATTATAAATGCCTATAAATTGTTAAATGAATTATTTAATTTCTAATAAGTTTGCTCTCATCCTAAATGTTCTTAAAAGTTGATGCCTAGGTCAAACCTCTTGTATTTATAAAATATTTACTTAATACACATATTTTAACCATTCATAAAAATATAACTGAAAACCACACTCACCGCACATTCCGCTATATTATTAGCTAAATCCCTCTCTAGCCTGTCCCTCAAACTCTCCATACTTTCCAATTTTCTACTCTTTTCCTCCAGCTTATTTTCCAAAATATTTCTTTCAAGATCAAAATCCTCGTTTTTGACCAACTTGCTTCGCAAACTCTCCACCTCGCTTTTCAAGCACTCAACCAGTTCATCCTTGGCTAAAACTTTCTTATCAAAATTTCCCTCAAAAGTGTTTGAATCATGTGTGAATGTAAACCCGACAAATGGCAGATTTCTCCCAGAAAACTGTGTACGTTTTTAAAACTTTCTATGCTAGGATTTTTTTTGTTTACTTTGAATGTCGCTGAAATTGCTGGTATCATCAACGGAGGTTATTTTTGGCACATAAGGTGGTACTTGGTCCCGTAAACTGTCAAAATGTACTTTTTTGAACACATCATGCTTTCTTATTTGATTTGCGCTCATTCTAGTTTTTTGATCTGTTATCAAACCTTTGACAAAATGTACATAAGCTTGACTTAAAACAGCATCCGGTGGAAATTTTAAACTGCTGTTGTGTTTTAGGATTTTCGAGTAGACAGAAGTAGAATTTTGGCCAGCAAAGGGAGTACTGCCAATGGTCAATTCATATGCCAAGATGCCCAACGACCAAAAATCACAACAAACCTATTCAAGAATAGTGTGATAAGTACGTTAAATGATATAAAAATTATTTACCTAAATCTTACCCCATATGCCGAGTTCTTATTTTTATTATCCAGGCACTCTAAAACCTCTGGTGCAATATAATCAGGGGTGCCTACAGGAGGAGTAATAGTCACTAAACCATTTTTATTTAATTTCGCAGCTGAGCCAAAGTCAGCCAACTTCAAATGTCCACAACGATCAAGCAAAATATTATCTGGTTTTATATCTCTGTGAACATAACCCATTTTGTGAAGATCTTCTAGTGCCAAAACCTGAAAATTGATAAGTATTTACTACATACGGCCTGCTGATGGCCGCAGTGGAGGCTCTACTGAGACCCACTCACAACAAACCTAACCTACCACATACGAATAATTTTTCTATATAGATAACCTTACCAATTCAGCAATATAAAAAGTTGCAGCACTTTCCGGCAAAGTCCCGCCTTGCCTATAAATAAACCCTAGTAAATCTCCTCCAGGATGATACTCCATGATGAAAAATAAATAAGTGCTGTCTTGAAAAGCATACTGTAATGATGTGAGCCAATGAGAATTAGCAAACGCCATAATATTTCTCTCTTCCTCAAAAGAAGTTCTTTTTTATGTCATTATCAAACTTCCTTAAGGTTTTCATAGCATATACGTCGCCCGTTTGTTTCTCTTTCACTAGATGGACCTCCCCCGAATTGTCCCCTTCCGATGACATCTTTTATTTCAAAGTCAGTTACATTTACTCGTAAGTGTTTGATTTCTTTAATGGTCTCCTTATACTTTTCTACAAATTGTGCAATATTCTCATCATATCTCTGCAAGTTGTCCAAACAGCATTCTTCATAAAGAGCTTGCAATACATCTAATAAACTTTCCCTAGCTAGCACATTTGTTATGCCCAATTTTGTTGTATTACCGATGATTTCTGAATTTATTCGAGCTATACGAACAGTAATTGGCTCTTTTGAAGGCTCCATTTATTTATTTCTATATCAAATCGTTCACAATCTTAAAACACATTTAACAGATACAGATGGTAAACATTAGACAAAACCGTTAACCGTTAAAATTTCAAATCAATGACAGATGTTACAATGCTTATCGCTAATTGGTTCAATGACCAACACATGATCATGTTATGAATATACCAGGAATATATCCGAACAAAAGTAGCCCGAATATTACCATTTCATTAGAACTCTTCGCTTTTACACCTAGAGGTAGTGATGGGACTTTTCAGGAAAAGTGTTTGCGCGGACATGTCCGCGGACATGTCTGTGGACATTTCCAGAAAAGTTGGAAAAGTTGTGAAAAGTACCTATAGAAGTGTTCAAAATTAATTCTTACTAAGAATCTTTTCAATCTAAGAATTTCTTAGATTGAAAACTACCCATAGATTCTTGTTTATCTAATCTAATCTAATATAATTAGTCAACCGGCGACATCGACGGATTCGCCATCTATCAGATGCCAGGGAACTTGAATTTTCCCATATAATAGTGTTGCCATCTGTGGATAGAATCCGAAATGTACCCTATACCCTATATTAGGATTAGATAAACAAGGCTATGCGTGGCCTCCATGACAACATTGAGACTGCAAAAAACTGCGTGACTGCACACTAACAAACCAATCAAAATAAACCGTACGCGACTTAGTCTATTTTGATTGGTTTGTCAGTGTGCAGTTACGCAGTTTGCAGTCGTACTCTTGTCGTGGAGACTTAGCGACTAGCCTGCGTAACACCTCGACCTAGGACCTAGGTAGCTGATAGGTGCTGTTTTTTTTCTTTCCAAGGAAACCTATGATGATACTTAAATGTTAAATAAAAATAAAAATAAAAATCTAAAAAATATACTTCTAGAATATTGAAAAAGTATTTTTATTTAAAAAAACAATTAAATTTCCATAACAATAAAACACTTATTTTATGTAGGTACCTTATATTAATTCTACAGTTTTTTGAGTCAGGCCAGTTGACTGCATGACTGGATTTTTTGACATTGATATAATATATTTTTTTTTCCATTTAGGAGAATAAATGGTAAGTTTGATTCAGGCTTGGGTTCCTCTGCCTCTAGTGCCTGTGGCCTAGGTGATTCTGAATTATGCGGGTTAGATAACCCCGATGGAGAATCAGTAGAATCACAGAAATTGGCTTCAGGTGACTTATTAAAACATCAAAACAAAATTTCAAAATTTGGGCCAAGGGCGCATGCGCAAGACCAAGAAATTTATATAAGCTGCGCATGCGCCAACACTTTACACTTTTCACTTTTCCGGACCCTTCGGACATGTCCACTTTTCAGACATTTCCAACAGACATGTCCAATAGAAATGTCCGTCCTCCCATCACTACCTAGAGGTGGTTTCGGAATTATGTATCAAATTACAACCAATAAATCACCGCATACTACGTTATGCATTAAGTTTGAAGTATTAGGTACGTTCTTTCTACCACCAATCTCAGCTAATCTAAGTTGTAAATAAAAAAATAATTTCATTTGATGTAGCCTGCGTAACCGTAAAAAAACTTAGAATAGCTGAGATTGGAGGTAAAAGAACGCTCCTATTCACATAACATGTATGTTGAACAGTTGTCGATGAGTGTTCAGGATTAAAAAATTTTGTTGAAAAAATTTCAATCTTAGTTAATTTAAGTAGTTTTACGGTTAGCACCACAGAACAGAAAAAGGTTAGCACGGCAACACCAAATGAAATAACGCTTTTATTTGTGCAGTGTAACCATAATACAACTTAGATTAGCTCAGATTGGTGGTAGAAAGAACTCACCTATTGGGTGCGTTCTTTCTAACTGAGATATCAGTTAATCTTAGTAGTTTTACGGTTACGGAGGCTACATGATATGAAATTATGCTTTTATTTTTGCAGTGAAACTGTAAAACAACTTAGATCAGCTGAGACTTCAGCAAGAAAGAACGCACCTATTGTGTGCACGCAACTTCGACCATAAATTAATGATCGAAAGTGTGTTTTGTGTTTATAGAACAGAATTACAAGTTTGAGTCATTAGTAGTTTTTTATTTGCATTATATTTTAGATCAGTTCAGTTAATATTTGTTTTTGATTGGTTTGGCATTTTAAAAGAAACTTTCTAAACCAATCAGAGATGAGAATAACTGAACTAGATCATAAATGCTGATCTGCAGAGCAAATAAAAAACTATTATTTACAACAAATACCAACACATTTGCAACGTTGCAACAAAAATATTAGTTCAACTTTTACAGTTCAACTAATTTTTCCAGTTTAAAATTTAATTAGGAGAATGAAAAAGCAGAAGAGAATAAGAAATTAAATAGGAATATATTTTCACTCTTTGCCTGTAACCGTAAATACTTCCACATTTAAACCCACCAAATCACAGTATACACGAGGTCCGTAACGGACCTCGACTATACAAACTGTGACAAAACCAAGAAAGCGCCATCTTGAAAAAACAAAAATAACGTCATTTCTATTTAAGGAAAACGGTGTGTGAACGCTTGGCTTGTGCTAAAATAGTGTTTAAAAAAATATATACACACGTGATACTGGTGTGTTAACTGTTTGAGGTAAGTTAATGTACAATCTAGTTATTTGGAAAAATTAATAATTAAACTTTAAAGTTAAGATTGAGAATTATGAATTATTTTTAGCCCAAGGTCGCTATTTACCGCCTTTAGAACTTCTGCTTTTGCCCCCAAATGTGATTTTATTAAAAAGTCAGATCTCGTTATTTATTTTAAAGGACATTTAACTAATAAATCGATAAAGGTCAGTTTTAAAACAATGTTCAAAATTCATATAAATATAACCTTAACTTGACCAGGCCCAGTGCAATAAATTTATCCATTATTTTAGATGGTGGACGTAGACAAGCTTACCGATGCGGAATTACGCACGAAACTTTTGGAATTCGGTTTCCCAGTGATGCCAATAACAGGGACTACAAGAAAAGTAATGACAAAGAAGTTAAAACTGCTTTTAGAAAATAAGAACAAAATTGGATCAGAAGGAGGTAGGAGGTAAGTAAATCTTATAAGTTCTTGTAGGTATTGTTTTTCTAATTGGTTTAAATAATTGTAGATCAATGGGACGTTACTCAAGTGAAGAGGAAAGCGACTCGGATGTTAAAGTTACGAAAAAGAGGGAAAATAGAAGAGCAACTATGGCAGCGCCATTGATGCAACCTCCAGCTGCTTCTACCAGAGGTAGAAAGAGCACCCGACTTAATGACACTCCAGAGCCAGAGGTATTACTTAATTTCATACGTGATTATGGAGATATATTCTCTTTTATCTTTTCAGATTTCTCATAGCCCATCTAGGAGGGATACAAAAACAACAACGTCAACAACCACCACAAGAACGCAGAGGCTTATGAAATCAGCGCAAGATGAATTTGACACTGGATCAGATTCAGAGTCGGATATTATATCAAACAATTATAACTCACCAAGAGGAAATGATTTGGAGTTTAAGAGAAGTTCACCCATGAAATCTGCATATACACCAAACAGCAATAAATATTCTCCACCTAAATCAATTGATACATCTTATAGTTCGCTGAGAAATATTTCATTCACCAGTGATGCTTCTCCCAGTCGTTTAACATCATACAATTCTCCTTCTGTTGCCTCAGAATATGCCTCTGATAGATTGAACCAGATTAGATCCAGACTTAGTCTCGGCAATTCAGGTATTTAGAATACCACCTAATTATTTAAAAGAGTATATTTTTTAGTTTGGAATATAAACCAATATCAGCCAGTAAACGTAAATTTAAAAGTACTACAAAATTTTACATGGTGAAATTTTAAATTTGTTTTTATTCGATGCTGATTAATATCGAGAAACTTTATTTTTGTCAAGAATGACTTTTTGTCATATATGTACAAATAAATATTGAAATTGCCTTGAAAATAATATTTATTTTGACATAGTGTTGGGTAGTTGACGGTCACGATGTTTCTGTGACTGGCCCGATCATCATGACCGGTCAAGATGATTCACCTAAACCAGTCATTTTTATAAATGAAAAAAAATAGTGCCATTGGATGTCATACTTTTCTCATCAATATGGTGTATAATATTTGTATAAATGGGGCTTGCATTGAACTAAATTATGCATATTAGGTTTTCTTTGGCATTTTATGCCTATTGTTTAAACTGAGCTCTCCTAAATATTTCTTCATCACAGATGTTCTTGTTGTGCATTGGTTTTGTTATGAATTTATCCAACGTAACACTTTTTAGAGTTCCGCTCTCTTTAGGAATGAATAGTTGCTTCACATTTTTGGCAATTTTTTATTGTGTTGTCAGGCGAGTAGCATGCAGTGGTGGCTGGTGAAAGTTAGTTTTGTCGTATCTTAATATTGGCTCATGGAACCTAAGCGATCCTTTAAGGCATAACTATCAAAACTAAATGAAGAAAATTGCGGAAAAAAATTGCAATTAAAATTTTCAAAAAAAAAGTTGAAAAAAATTGTGTGCTTCACCAGGTTATTTTTTAAATAATTTGTAAAATATTTGCAAAGCATTTTTCTTATCAAAATCAGGAGGAAAATATTTCGATAGGCTTCAAATTTCATAAAAAATTTATTCATTTTGTTATAGTAGCACGCTTTTCAAATTTGCACAATGAAAAATGGATCTAAAATAAAATTTCAAAACTAATACAATTTAAATTTCACCAACCACCACTGGTAGCATGTCATTGATGGTTCATTCCATAGAACTGCATGTTTTTTACCTCCGATTGTTTTTTTTTTTTAATTTCGAATGAGATTTTTTTTTCCATTTGACCAAAACCAGATGATTTGACATTTATGCATCAATTGTCAAATGTCATAATTAAAATTTCAAGGGAAATGGTAGCACATTTAAAATTTTGGACAACTAGGACAAGTTGACCATGTCCGTGACCAACTCGGACACGTTGCTATTTGACTAGTCAACTTAATCGTGACCTGACCGATAAATGACTGGTCATCGTGACCATGACTGCCAACACTATTTTGACATATTTCATAACAGTGAAATGAATTACAATTTTATGGTTATGTTCAGTATAAATATATTAAAAATGATCAGAGAATTACAATTATAATTTTACACATTTACGGAATTGTATCTTATTTCTTTCAGTGTATGATAAGCCATTATATTCCACAACTACACCAGTCGCACCTGAAAAAAGAAGAAACCCCATTTTTGAGCAATTTTACAAAGAGATTGTCAGCATTGTCGAGCCAGAAAAAAGACTACGATAATAAAGATGACATAATTAAAGAACATGATACAAATGGTTCCTCAGGTTTTGTCAGAAGCCAACTCAGCAGGTAAGAAACAGTATTTTTATTGTTGGGATAAACATTGAGGGATGAATTCTCTCAAGTTTTTTTATAATCCATAAAAATTAAAACCAGGGTGCTTATATCAGTAATACTCATACCATTACAGCATTGTGCCAATTTACGGTACACAATATGGTAAGGCTGAACTTAAAGTTTGTAACCTTATTGGCCAAATTATACAATAGCATAAATACATTTAAAAATTAACTTTTTCATATTTTTTTCCGTAAGTTCTTGTGATGACTCCCTAGTGTATTTGTCATGATGGTTTTAAGAAGGTGTACATTGAAAAATAAATTTAAATGTTATTAATAAACCGAAAAATTTGGTATTCACCCAGAGGTGGCTTTTACATTCTTGTTATTTTCTATAGAAATTAAGTAAACAAAATAGTATTATTAAAATAACAAGATTAAGTGCATTTGAACATAACAATAATTACAGAAAGCGAAACAAGGACCGGGCGACAAGAGAGTATTGCCGATAAGTCGCCAGATTTCTGCAAAGCCATATACTAGGAATATAATAACTTTCCCAATGTGTAGGTGCAGATTCAAATGTTCACAATAATTTGCCATGGACTAATTCATTTATTTCATTTACGCTTAATTGTGAATGGAATGCAGAAATCACAATCCTTCCGTGGGTCTTCTCTTCCTGACCAGACAGTAACTGCATTACCTTAACACGAAAGGTTCTACACAGACAAAAAAAACATTAATACAACTCGAAATAGTTATTTATGACTCAAAGACGCAAAATACAGTTTTCATGCTTATACTATTTTTTATCGATTGTAAGAAGAATAAATGTTTATTCATTATATTTATTTTACTTAACAAATTTGATCATATTCGACTTTACGTCACTTTGACACAATCTGATAAATGATGACAGTTTGTTTCATTTGTTTATGGCATCCATTATTTTGTTCATAATTGTTTACCATCAGGCCAGCAACAACCACAACAAAGTAATTCCTTTTAAAAAAAGGTGAACTTTTTGTCCAGATGTTTGAACCAAAAAAATGTCACTTCAATACAATGAAATATTGGGTGCATTCTTTCTGAGATCTCAGTTAATCTAAGTAGTCTTACAATTACAGAGGCTACAGCAAATGAAATTATGCTTTTATTTATGCGGTGTAACTGTAAAACAATTTAGATGAGCTGATATCTCAGGTAGAAAGAATGCACCTATTGTTTTATGATGCAAATTCTATAGTTAAAATACAAGTTATATGTATATTATCGACATCACGAAAGAATGTCGTTACGTCACCGTTATGATTCACATGAACCAAATCAGCACTGCATCAGGTTCATGTTTGTTGAAATGACGTCCAGATATAAACAAACTACTCGGCAGGTGATAAAGTAAAACCATAACCTACAATTTGTCCGCTAAAAGAATAATTTAATGCTTTCAGTCAGTCTTTAAATTTAAACTAATTTTATGTTTTTATATAATTTGGCAAAATGTAGATTGCTTGTATATATTAATAATTACATTTAAATTATTAACATCATTAAAAATAAAAGAAACTGTCTGATGGTGTTTTAGAAAAAGGATTTTGTAAATTTTTTTAAGGATCATTATTATTACACATTTAAACATACCTTTTGTTTTGAAGGTTAATTATCATAGTTCTGAAAACATTTGTTTTTCACATACAATAATCTGTAAAATAAAGAAAACAGTAACCTTCAAACTTAATAATAATAATAATAAAAGTATTTTATTGTTTTCGCCAAAAGGCCATCAACCGAGGTCCTTAAGTCCTTCAGCCTGTTTAAAATAATTTACATACCATTTCATTTCATTACAGTATAAATATCTGTAAATAAAACTAATATAGATTTGTTTCATTGTATATTATTCAATGTGGTGATGTGTTCCCATAGGGTTAGCTCTGGGAATTTTCTTTTGCTAGGTAATTCTTGTTATCTTGTTTTGCAAAGGGGTTGTATTATTTCTATGTTATTTATTTCCTTAGCAAATTTTCTGATTAGGGATTGTAATCTTTGGTTGATTGGTGTTTTTGCGTAATCTCATAGAGAAGATTGTGGGAGGATTATGGAGAGGATTTCTGGGGTGTCTGATTTTGGTAATGGATTACAATGTTGATGTTTCGGCTATTTCTAGGCTTTTTATGACTGGTCTTCTTGTATTGAGGTATACTGGGTGGTTATATTCTAATAATGGCTGGCAGATTGTACTATAAATATGGGCAGCAGTTTTCTTGTTGTTTCCTTGGTTTTTATATGTTAGGCTGCGGAAGTGTCTGCTTCTTCTTAATTAGTTTGACATATTTGTTAAATTTAAGCTTATTGTCTATTGTGACTTCAAGATATTTTACTGCCGGTTGACAATATATTGTGCTATTGTCAACAGTTATTGTTGGAGTGTTTGGGGATATATTATGGTTAAACACGATGTATTGAGATTTTAGGGAATTTGGTTTCATTCGCCATTTGTTGAACTACGTTAATGTTCTGTTCATCAGTTGCTGAAGTGTCTCTGCTGTCTTGTAGATGTTCTTGTTATGGTTTACGAGTGCTGTATCATCGGCATATTGGAGAATATACAAATTCAGGTTTAAATATTCTGGTTCTGAATTAAAGTTATATATATCATAACAATATATATTGTAGAGCAAGGGCGAGAGTGGAGACCTTGTGGAACATCTTAATGGATTGTAATATTTTGTGATAAATGGTCATTAATGTTAACTTGAACAGTTCTTCCACATAAGTAGTCTTTGAGGAGAAAAAGCAGATATCTGGGGCAGTTGGTTACCATAAGTTTGTATAATATGCCACGATGCCAGACACTGTCATAAGCTTTATGGATGTCAAGAAAGATGGCAGCACTACATTGATCACTAAGTTTTGCTGTCTGTATGTTAGATGCGATGATTGTTAAGGGGTGTACAGTGGAGCACTTTTCTCAGAAGCCGAACTGATACCTTGGGATAACATCTCCTACTTTGTTCTGTAATATCGCTTTGACAATTTTCTCAAAGTTCTTTCCCATAACAGAAAGTAACGTAATGGGACGATAGTTGATAACATTTGTGTGGTCGGTGTTAGGCTCGGGAATAGTGATTAAAATTCCATGTTTCCATTCTGGAGAACAGTGATTGAGACAGTATTCATATGTTCTTTTAATGTATAAGTGTATTTCATACTTCAGTTTTCTTATTATGTTTTTCGTGATATTATGGTATTTCAAAATAGGTTTCTTCATCTATTTCTTTTGTGTCTGGCACTGAGTGTTCAGTGAAATATGTTTCATACCAGTTGTTGACATCTTCATACTGAGCATCATCAAATTGAGGATTGTTGTTTTCCATGTAGGTTTCATTATAATGTTCTGCAAATAATTGTACTTTTTCTGGGTCAGAGTTATATGTTTTGTTATTTTTCTCTAGGAAAGGTAGTTTCTGGTGTGGTTTGTATTGAGTAAGTCTTTTGATTTGTTGCCAGTAGTTTTTCCCTTGATTCTTGTTTATTTCATCACATGTTTTCATCCAACTGTTTTGTTTGTATTACCATTATAAGTTTTTGTGAATGTTCTTGTTATGTCTCTCTTGTAATTTTCACTTGGGATTTTTTAAATAGTCTGTACATTTTCCTTTTATTTTTTTTTTATTATATTATTTTTAGTATTATAAAATATAGTATGTATTTAAAAATATTATCTTATCATTCTAATGATATATGGTGGTAGCTTATACATGTAGTATCTTACTTGTTCCTTTGGGTGTATTATCCATGATTATTGTCATCAGCTTTTCATTAAATTGTTTGATCGTGTCCTTGTCATTGGTACATGTTGCATATCTTCGATGTATTTTGTTATAATCTTGTTTACCTCTTCCATATTACATTTATTGTAGTTAATTCTTTTTTCATCTTTGTCCTCAATTTTCCTATTCAGATTTATGTCCGGATGTGTTTATTTTCTCTATATTATTTTTAAGGTTATTTGTATAAAGTATTAAGTCTGGTGTTGTGTCTGGGTTGTTTGCCATATTAAAAAGTAGGGGAGGAGTATTTGCTTTTGTAAAATTGGAGTTTTCTTAAGAAATTATTAAGCTGTTTTTGCTTGTTCTTGTTGACGTTGAAATCGCCTATAATGATACAATATTTATACAATGCTGTTGTGTGAATATAGTTTGATCAGTGTTTGCAGTGGGGTGAATGTAAACTAAAAATGTATGTGTAACTTATCCTTCAGACATGGAATGGGGATATGGGTAGCTTAATAGGGTGTTATTTACTTTTGGTGAATTGTCCTTGGTCATCCTTAATCCAGGGTGTATTTGCACAAGGCTTCCTCCTCTCACATTATTATTGATAACATTGGCGTCAAACTGTAGAACATCCCAATTTTTATATCTTGTGGTACTAGTACTTTTGGTCTTTGTTTCTACAAATAATGTACAGTTGATGCGATTTTTTTTAATATTGTTGATAAGATGTTTTTTTGGTATATAGCTCTTTACATTTGCATATCAAATTTTAACTATCGACATGAACTTGGAACATTATTAATCCCTTGTATTGGTTGAGTTGGAGATATTGTCGAAGGTTGTTCGAGGTCAAAACATCAATATATACATTCTGCTTTTTTTTCCATTGACCATCAAACTTAAAAATAAACAAATCCAAATTTGACAGCTGACATGCAGAAACAGGAAACCATGAAACTGTGACAACGACGCTAGTCAAAAGCGTTCAATCGGATTGATCGATATTATTCTCGCTTGTTACTGAGACGTACAAAATCAGGCCTTCTCTTTCTTTTTCGTCAAGAAAGTTCGGTTTTGTTAAAACGCATCAACAATGTTAGTCTGAGATATTAACAGTCACATATAATGGACTTCCTTGTGCTGTACCTCTGTTTTATTATTTTGTAAACAAAAAAACGCTTGAACAGCATATGTTGTAGATTAGAAATAAAGTTGTGTCGTAAGGGAATTATTTCGTGAATTCGATTATATTTGTAGAACATACCAGTTTGTATTGAACAAAGAGCATCAATAGGTTGTAATTATTAGTGATGGGAACTATCGAATAATTCGATAGTTGGTACTTATTGAATAATTCGATAGTTGAATTATGAATGAATGAATTTAAAAATTGTTAGAATTATGAATGGAGGTTATGAATATGCATTGACAGGGGCGGTATTTTATTCATAGATAAGAAACACATTTTATTATGCGATACGATAAACAGTAAACAAGAAAATGAACAAATCGCAACTGCCAACTAACTGATGATGACATGTGACTGTGTTGGTTCTGATTCTAAAAACCCATTTTTTCTAAGAGGTAAAACTCAGCAGCATTAATTAGCAAGTTAACAATATCATTCAGATGATATTTTCTAGAAAAGTTCTAATTGAATGAATTTATTCGAATGAATTCATTTGGTGGTGCCTGTTGCGAATTAAAAGTTAAATTTTAAATTACCCTTGAGAAAACTGTCTCTTTCACCCCACACCTCGCTTAATAGACAATAACGCGGGAATTGACGAGTTGTCGTTATGCCGTCAAGAAGGAAACTCCATGTTTTATGCATAACAATTTGTATTTTGGTGAAAGTGGTGAAACCCCCTTTTGTTGACCAATTTGATTATTGTGAGCCAGATATCGTTTGCAAATTTTCTTCAAATTTAAATACCCTAATCACCCAACCTGGCGAGTCTATTAATATTAAAGTGGTGAAACCCCCAATAGATGTATATTATTATGTGTTTCTTAAAAGTTAATTTTAATTAAAAAAATGTTTATCTCGTCGTGTCAAAAGGATTTTTTGTGAAAGTTACCGATTGAGATGGATAATTATTAATATTATTATGTGCTGTATAATTTAAATTATAAGAAAACTGTCTTACCAACTCAATAGATGACGGTCGGCCGTAAGGGATTGTATTTTTAAATTGAAACCCCGGATATTAGCATGGAATGAATTTATTAATATTTTTAGTGTGCTTTGCGATTAAAGTTAAATTTTAAATTACCGAGAAAATGTCTCTTTCACTATAGAATAACGCGGGAACGACAGTTGTCGTTATGCGTCAAGAAGGAAATCCAGTTTATGCAAACATGTATTTTGATAAAAGTGGTGAAACCCCTTTTGTTGACCAATTTGATTATTGTAAGCCAGATATCGTTGCTGGTCTCGTTTTTATATAACTGCCGCCCCGACCGTCTTGCTGATGCCAGGAAAACCATAGATTAGAGGCTATTAGGGAAATTGGAGGTGTATGGTATTGTGGTTCTGTTTGATGGGTAAAGTCATATCTGAAGGGAAGAAACAAAGGGTAAAAATGTAAAATGGCAAAGTGTATTTCTGAAACACTGATGGTATACAAGGAAGTGTGTTAGGCCTATATTCTATTTTATTTATTTGAAAATTTTATACTTTTATTTTTAATTTTATGAAAATGAATAAGAATTGTTCAAGTTGTAGATAAATAAACTTTAATAAATGGTTTGGTACTAATCAAAAAAAAATTTATTTTCTCACAACGTGTAAAAAATTTTCATTGGTCGTTAATGATAGGAAATTTTGAAGATAAAGTGTATAAAAAAGTAAAAATTTAAATAAAGATACAGTAATATTTTAAAAAGTTTTTGGTTGTTAAACTTCTGTATGGTACTCTTGGAATGTTAAAAAATAAATTATTAAAGTATGTTTAAACTAATTAATGATATTAGAATTTTCAGAAGATGGTATATTATTTATTATGTATATTTGAGTCAGTATTGTGAAAAAAATAAAAATCCAAAATAAAATACAAATAATACAGGAAAAAGTATAATACACCAATAATTGTCACAATAAAAAACGGTCCAATAATAATAAAATCTTATTACTCAAGAAAATATAAAAGTAAAGTAAAAGAAGTCAGAGTCTTGATGAGAGTGTTTTTATACTCTATCTGAATATTTTAACTTTGTATAAATAAATAATAGATTAGTATTATGTGTATGTGAATAGGTTAATTCATTTAAAAAAAAAAAAAAAAAAAGATATTGTGTATATCTATGATAAGAATGTTATTTTTGTGTATCTATGTTTTGTTTTTTATTTTATTTATACATTTATTTATATTACTGTTACATGTCTCTGACATTACATTTGACTTATCCAATACTTGTATTAGCAGGTCTAAAGGAAATAAAGTTTATTATTATTTTATTATTTCTGCAGGTGAGTGGTCGTGTTTAGAGACAGATCAAAAATTAGATTGTTTGATATTTGCATTGAAATGTTTGAAGTAGCAACAGTGCCCATCACTAGTTGTATAATAATAATATCTAGCAATTTGTCATTGGAAAACCGTTATGTATGAATTGGGAAAAGAATTATTATTATTATTTTTTATTTAATAAACTAGGTACTATAGCAGTCATTGCTAAAACAAAATGCAGGTGCTGTAGACAATGATACAACCTCTGACTTCCTTAATATTTATTAAAGAAAATGGGTAAATATAATTAGCGGAGACAATAGGCCTGCTATGCCGCAGTGGAGGGTCTACTCACTCACTCATAACAAACCTAACCTAACTATCCTCATCCTTAGTTCGACATTCTTTTTAACATTTCTACTACTTGCTAATTGATGTGTATTCTCTTTAGTTACAGAGCCGCCAGAGGAAGAGATGCCACTTATGATTACAAAACTAACCAGAACAGTATACTGAAAAACAACTTTGTGTCTTTTGCGGTGCTCGCTGGTGCTGCACTATTTTTTGTCTTTTTGGCCATAATGTATTTGGGAATGAGGTCTGATACGTCTGTCATTCCATCCGGTAAGAACCCTTATACAAAACAGTAAATATATATATATTTTTAAATGAGATTTTGAGAAAAGAAAAATGTAATTTGTACAATATTTGCACAATCAGAAATTTTTAAGCAACTTTTTTTACAAAAGATGTGCACTGTTGCTATTAGACTGTACATAATTCACTTTCATTATGAATTATTTTAATCAATTAAGTATGGTATAGGCTGGAAAAAATGTTAGTTCTAAGAAAATTTTCTAGATCTGCTTTATTAGTTTTTAAATGGTTTGTGAATTTTTGTGGTGTTTTTTTTTTTATTATTTTTTTATCATGTAATAATTTTAATAAACAATAAATATTTTGCTCTCTTCAAATTGTTTTCTTCTTTTTTTTTGTCATACCTTTTACCCTTTTTAATTAATTTTTATATTTACCTGCAGCCAAAATATTTATTGGTTATTAAATATTAATGGCAGGATATTCTTTAGTTTATATGACATGTTTATTATTTATTAAATTAGTCGTTCCATATTACTTGCACAAAAACATGCCATATACGATGCTTATTATTTTTTTTTCAATGAAATTAAACAAGCACCCTGTATTAGTGGAAAAATAAATCTCTATTCTTTCCAACTTTATGCCAAACGAACAGTCAGATTAATGAAACAAAAAATTTTCCTGATATTTTGGTAAAATAAATGTTGTGAAATATATTCCTTTCATACTTATATATGAAGTTGCTGAATAAGTCATGTACATTTATTCAACCTTGGCCAATTTCTGTTACTCACCGCTAATCATATCCAATCTATTACACAATCCTCGCCTTAGATTGCAAGTTCTGCATTTTAAACTGATATACAAGCCGGTAGAAAATAAGCGAGACTGCGGTTTCGTTGGGCTGATTTTGCCCATCCAACTACTAGTCTTAGTTATTACATTACCTGTCGTGTTACTTTTCATATCGAGTTTGACACAATGTAAAGTCGGTGCAAAGCTCGTTCTTGATGCCTTTTTAATAATTAAGATTTTTTTTTGTAGTACTTTCTAGTCATACTCGATACAATTTTCCATACAAAGAAACGTTTTATATTTCCATTTTTCTTTCTGAATAATTTCACAGATTTCATTGCAAGTTGAAAGTAGTTCATCTTCTGTTGAAAAGCGTTGACCTTTCAGCTGTTTCTTTACATAAGGGACGAATCCGAGGCACATGTTACCTGATCTGGAGAATACAAAGGATGCATCAATATTTTCACCCTGTAGTTGAAAATTATACTGTGATATGAAGAGCCCAATGTATGGGAACATCATCAGAAACCGAAAATATATGCAATTTTCAAAATCGGCAGTTATAAAGAGCCTTCATATAATTGATTATTTTGTTTTTTCAGTATTCAACAGGCAGTAGCCCTATTACAAAATACAAAAGTTACAATAATTGAACATATTACAATATAATAATAATAATATATTTATTCATGTGTAGTATACAGATATGAAAAGTCATAAAATAGCAAATACATAACAGTAGTTATAAGCTAAAAAATACAGTGTAAATAACAAACATACATGATACAGGTAAATAAATAGGTATAAATAAAAATAAACATAATATATAACAAAATATGATCAACATACATACATATATACACATATACATATATACATATTATATACCAGGTGTAGCAGGATCATGGTACACCTTTTCTCCTTTAGTTTTGAAGATGATTGAAATTTAGGATATCCTATATACATAATATGCGGCACTTTTTGACATACAAGTGATTTTTTTTTCACTTCCGGTTTCGCCGGAAGTGACGAACTCTCGATTTTTAAATGGAACACCCTGTATATTATTGATTTCTGCATAATTTTCTGAATCCAAGGATAACAAATAAGTCACATTTCAAACGTCAATATTTTTTTTATATATTTTTAGTTTTCCATTTAAATGTGCCATGACGGTTCCGATTTATTCTAAGTGACCCGTGTAATGCTAGAAAAATCGAAATCCCGTCAAAAATACTACTTGAATTACGTGATTTATGAGCAAATAAAGTTCAACAAAATGGTTTTTGGAGCAAAACTAAATTTTTTCAAATGGAACCATATTGGTACCGTGGTACCATTTATTAGTACTATTAATAAGGAATTTATTCATATATTGTATTAAAATGTGCGATAAATACAAGCTAAATTACAACTAAAAGAAAATAAGAAAATATAATTTTGTTCTAATTAAATGTTAAGAAGTAATTAACTAAGGTGGCTTTGAAAACAATGAAATATTTAGCTTGTCAATCATTTGTTGGTTTACCAGTGTTTTTATTGTGTCTTTAAAACTTGTTTAAAATCATGTTAATCATGGTCAAAATGCCGCAAATTTATACAATAGATGAAAAAGTGGACCTGTTAATTATTTATGGGGAATGTAGAGAAAATTCCATTGCAGCTAGACACCTTTATGCCGAATGATATCCTGAATCACAATGTCCAGCGAGAAATTATTTTACTCGTCTTGAAAATCAATTCGAAGTGAGCCCAACAATGATCCCGACGAAAATTTCATTCTCAACGAAGGAATGGAAATTAATGTTTTGGCTCGAGTAGAAGTTGATAAGAGGCAAATTAGGTTTGAATTGGAAATCAGTCACCAAACAGTAAGCCAAATTTTGCACAAATACCACTATAAATCTTTTAAATACCAATTGCACCAGCACTTGTACGAAAATGATTACGAACATAGGATGGAATGTTGCAATTGGATTTTGCAGAATAACATGCAGCCAAACAATGATTTTTGGGAATGATTTTATTTTCGGATGAGTGTAGGCTTACAAATTTGGGATTATTTAACCGACAAAATACGAAATATTGGTCACAAGAATATTAAAATTTATTACGGGAGGGTAACTTTCAAGTGCGGTTCGGTTTCAATGTTTGGCTTGGAATAATCAGGAGTAGAATCATTGGCCATAGACCTACTTAGACTTGGGACAATGATTAGGACATTAGCTAATTACCTTTCCTACGGATTATTTCCAACAAGATGGCGCTCCTCCCCATAATTCAAGGATAGTAATTGATTTTCTTCAATGGAGAATCGGAGAAATCATTTTTGGGGTATTTAAAAATTTGAAGAAAAATTGTGAGTTCAGTGGAAGTTTGATTTTTTTCATTTTTTTCCAAACCCTTATGTTAAAATAATTAAATGTTTTTCTTATTTTATATGTTACTATACCTTGGTTCCTAAAAATCCTAATTGAATTTATTTTAAGAATTGAAATTTGTTTTTTATAAAGTTAATAATGTATGAAAAATAAAAAAATTATATTTAAAAAGGGTTATTTTGTTGTTTTTTACTTAAAAATTTTTGCTTATACCTTTTATTTTTTTTTCAAGTATATTTTGATGATATTCCTTTTTCTATTGTTTAATTTAATCTTTTCTTATTAAAATTGTATATTAAGGTGTGTTTTTGTTGTTTTTTTATTAAATTATCCTTTAAATTTAATTTTTAGAGAGGAAAAATTTATGGCCCTTCCTTATAATTTGGTTTTCTTGTCCTAAATTTTTTATTTAATTGTTGTATACTATAAAAAAATTTATATTATTATATTTTAGTGTATTTTTTGGAAGTTTAAATATTGGATTTTTTATTATTTTTAAATTTAAGAGGTAATTATTTGTATTTTTATTTTTTTAAAATTTAATTCCTCCTAATTAAAAATAGAGGTAAATAGTAAGTATTTAGATAATTTTTTTTTTTTTTTTTATGTTTTTTTTTTTTTTTGTATAGTCATAATTATAAAGTTATCAGTACTAGTCCAATTGGGTATATTGGAATTTTTATTGAACTAATTTTTATAAATAATGGAGGTGTGTAATTTTAAATTTTAATTTTATTTATTGTTGTTTGTAAATTGTAAGTGTTTAGTTATTCAATTTCAATTATAATTATATTTTTAAAAATAAATTGAAAAATTAAAATATATTATTTAATTATTTTATTTCAATTGTAATGTTTTAAAATGTTATAATTTGTTAATTTGAGAAAATTTAAAAATTTTATAAAAAAAATGTATTTAAAATTTGGTAAAAAAAGTAATTTATAGATTTTTGAAAATTTTGTTGGGAAAATTAAATGGTTTTTTATATATAATATAATTAGTTGATTTGATATTTTAAATTCTTTGTGGTGATATCTATAGAATACTAATCTGTTTACTGTGTTTACAGCCAATTGTTTGTTAAAGGACAGTCTTTGTACGGACTATATCTAACTTGAATATAACATGAATTATTTAGCAATCTCGTAGAACAGTTGGTACTTACCGTACAATATTGATTTTCTTCAAATCTTTTAATATGAGAAATTATGTATAAATATCTACAAATCAGTTGAACTTTGATCTTTTTATTTTAACAGTGTTTCTTTTGTTAACATTTTAAACTTCCCTGCTGGAAAAGCTACATAGGAGAGTTAAGTAATCATAAAAAAAATGACATGGGGCCCCTATAAACACTAACAACTATTTCATTTTCAGATTGTTGTCTGTTATGTATGTGATGTGTTTGTGTATGTAATCAAATTTTGTGGCCGCGATAACCCGGGATAGAAACAATATACGATATTGCAGTTTTTTTTTTTTTTTTTGTTAAATTTGTCATCTCTATTGTAGATCTGATTAGTTTATTAGGAGTATTGATCCAGCATGTGTTGAGTATCACAAAAAATGTGGTTTACATTCCATATAAACATAGTCAAAAAAACGTATACAGGGTGATTCACTTTTAATACTAAAAGTTTTAACAGTGGATAGATCTCGATGAAATAAGGTTATTTTGTAGTATACATTTTTTCTGCAGGGCCTTCGTTTTCGAGATATAGGGTGTTGAAAAAAGAAATTTTTTGCACTTTATTTTTATTCTTCTAAACTATGTGAGATATTTATTTCATACTTGGTACGAGGTATTGGTATATTGGGCAGTATTAATTTTATAAAAATTTTTTTAAATTGTTCAACTAGTGGCATTTGAGAGGAACAACTGTGCCCTTTTTTTTTGAGTTGGAATTTCTACACCACTGGAAATTTTAAAATATTCACATTTTTCCTTGAGGCATTCTAGAGAAAAAAGGTTTCTTGCAAGTTTTTTATACGAGCCAGTTTTGAAATAAATCGCATAATGAAAACGAAGACCCTACAGAAAAATATACTACACAAAATAACCTTATTTTGTCGAGATCTATCCACTGGTAAAATTGTCGGTATTAAAGGTGATTTTTCCAGAATATTCTAGACAATAAAAGCAAAAATCATTCAAAATTATTTTTTAAAAGGTTGGTGTTTGAGAAAAAATTAACTTGCACGCAAGATGGATGTTATATGTACAGGGTGATTTTGTGAGAATCCCCCCCCCCCCTGCAATTAATTTTGTTATATTATTACGAAAAACTGGTAAATACAAATGTTATAGGACTTTTTATATAGATTTTGAAAATCATATCAGGAAAACAAACGTAATTACTTCCTCACCCCTGAAAATGAGGAAGTTATGTATTCGTGAAACATTTTTGAAAATTCTTATTGCATTTCTGGACGAATCTCGACGAATTATGACGATACACAAAATTTCAGACAGAAAAACTTTTCTGTCTGTCTGGTTCGCGATAGCAGCTGCAGTTTTTGAGATAAAGCTTTCAAATTAGGTACACACATTCTAGAGGTCAAGGAAGAGATTGAGTTCATTGATGAGCAAAATCGGTCCCAATTTTTGAAACGTCAAAAAATGTGACGTTTGAAACGTCGAAGTAACTTTTTTGAAACCACAAAATGTGACTTTTTTGAAATGTCAAAAAATGTGACTTTATGAAACGTCAAAAATTACTTTTATTATAAACCACCACAAGTCGAGTTTTACTACGGTGAGGAAGTTCTGATCCCCAAGTAATTGACAGAGGTTTTTTTAAATTCTGTGCAAGTTAGTATGTCCTTATTCCCATGTTTGTTTAATTAAACTAAAACTGTGTGTGGGAAGTTGAAGTGTTGACCCGATTTTTTTTCCTGTGTATAGTTACAAATAATCAATAAAAAAATAATAATAATAAAAAAAAGGAACTAAATCATTGGAAAACTAAAAAACTAGTGTTGGCCAAAAATACAGAAACTTGCCATTTTTGTGTTTTTTTTTTCTTTGAAGACTAAGGTCTAAGTTATTAATGGATCACATCACTAATCAAAGTGTCCACCTTCTGACAATTATCAAAAAAAAAAAAAAACTTTCGAGGCAATTCAAAAAAACATTCTCATTTTCACCTGAATTTAGTGTTGTATTTTCATCTTTATGTCATCTAGATTATCGGGTTTGTTTTTGTATACCTCACTCCTCAAAATCCGGAGGGGTCATGTCTGGAAATCGAGGTGGTCGTTTAATAGCACCCGTTTCATTCCATGTTTGTGGAAAACGTTGTATTGAGTATTTTCAAACGTGTCCATAATCTTATGGTAATCCATCTTGTAGCCAGATTATTATCTGAATAATAATAAAAAAAAGAATGTGACTTATGTTGCAAACTGTTTTAACTTACTGGGATGAGAAGATATCTTGAAGCTGTGAATTTTTTTACTGAAAAAAAAAAAGGACCAATTGTGTGGCACCCAATAATTTAGACAGTACACTGATTTTCTGTAAAAAGTGAGTATGGAATCCTCCTACTCTTACCCAATGAAGATTTTCACCAGCCCAATACCTACAGTTGCGTCTCTTTATTTCATAATTTAAGTAAAATGTAACTTTGTCTTAGTGTTATTGTTGTTGTCCATCTTATTTAATATGTGTCATATTAATATTTTGTGTGGTCTAAATATTGAAGGTTAATTAAATGTGTTTTAGGTTATGTAATACCACACTGTATAAAAACAGATCCAAATACTAAGAGGGGTGTAAACTGTGTATTAGACGAAGACATTGTTACTGCACTTCATTTATTAAATGTTATAAAGCCTGAGTTGCAAAAAAAGAGCCATAGCAAATAAGTGTTTTGACACAACTTTAAAGCCTCATATGACTGAGTCTGAAATTATTACTTTTTGTAAGACAAACTTTGGAATAAAGGTAGGCTAAAGATAAAATTAAATGTAAAATAACTTATCTCTAAGGTGTATGATTTTTTTAGGATGAATATCAAATAAGGAATGACTTGAAAAATTTGGAAATTTTGAGCTTTAGCAATCCAGACTGGAACATAAATGTGGCACAGACAGAAAATAATAATGGTTTGGTTAACGAAGATGACATAGCAAAAAATATGGTAAGTTTTCACATTCTGTCAGTTTGATAAAAATAATTATTGTTGTTTGTTTTAGGAGCAAGTAATTTTCAATTATGATCACAAAATAACAAGTTTATTGATATTAAATCCTGACTTGCCATGGCGCTGCACATTTTATAAAACTTTCTTTGTCGTTTTTAACAGTGTGCTGTTCGTTGCATTAATATTTGGTATCTTGTACATTTCTAATCTTGGCTTTAAATACTATAAACACTACGAACAAAAACAAAAAGATGAAATTGGTTTTATGGTAGAGAGGATCATTGACATATTACAATCTTCTGTTAGTGAAGGAGAGAATAACTTTGTGGTTATTAACCATGTCAGAGACATGATTTTACCAGTGAAGGACAGAAAACGTAAGTAATTTAAAGTAGATTTTAAGTAGATCGATATTTTAGTGTAAGTAAATGTCGGAAGATTTGGTATTCCCGACGAAAAGACATGTCAGGATTTGGTATTCCCAATGAAAAGACAGGTCGGTTTAGGTATCTATATTTTGCAACTGTGAAATCGACCATGCATACTTCTAATATATCTCACCTCAGTCTTTTGTTTATTTATTTTTGTATTATCCACAATCTTTCCCATTTGTTTCTGTAATTTACAAATAGCTTCGTGCCAGTTAGAATAAAAAAAGAAAATCTTTAGTTTTGTATTTACAGTTAGATGGATAATCTTCTGCATCTGTTTTGAATCATTTTTAAATATATTACAGAATAAATTTTAAAATGTGTGTATGTTGTAGAGGAATTAGAAATTTTGTGAAAAGTTTAGTCATTTTTTAAATGATATTGGTGCTTTCGTATTGTAAATCCATATTTTTTAATTCAACACTAATAATTTTATCCCGGCGGCAACAGTTATTATTAAATTTATATAAAGCTGTAATAGGCGATTATTATTAACACAACGTATCTTGGGGTTATATTATTTGTTGGCCATTTCCAGGGTGAAGGGTTCAAATAAAGTTAAAGCCGAGGTTAAAGCATATATAGGGTGTCCCATAATTTAGTACCTTCTTTCAAGGGGGTGATAGGATTATAAAAAAGAAGTTGAGTTTTGTATATAAGCATTTGCCTTAAGTTAGTTCATAAGGAAGCTACAATCCCTTAAAGCGGGTAAGTACAATATAGTTATTTGCCAATAAATTCGAATTGTCTTAAGTTGCAAAAATTAAATTTGGACCAATTATTATGTTCTGTTTTCAATTAACTGGTCAGGAGGTAATCGGGGCTAGGCGTGATTGAGACACCATGGTAACTTAACCAACAAAAATAAATATATACTCCAACCAAATCCACAACATATGCAGGCTCTTTGTAAAATAATAATAAAACACTTGTTGAATGCACAGTTAACATCTCTGAACCCCTCAAAACGTCTCCCGAAAACTCATAATAACATCCCTGCTAACTGTCCGTTTCGTCATTCCCGTTCATCAGATCTTGCCTTCCCCCACAATTAATTTGATAGTATTACATATTTTGTTAAATTATTTAAATATCATAATATGTTAAGGTAATTACAAAGAGGGTGGGGGTGAATTTTCTATTTTCTCCATAATTTTTTGCCTTTCTTTTTACATATTTATAGCAGAAAGAAACGCCAGTGTTAAAAACTGCATAAAAAAAAGTCCTCTTACTAATTGTCGATATAAGCTATCGTTTTAGAGTTATTGGTATTTAAATATTGTAATACAGAATGGGTATACAACAATCGGTAGGAAACTATATCCCTCTACAAAAATAATTCCGCATTTTTAATTATAAACCGATTTAATGCAAATGTTTATATACAAAACAAATTTGTTAATAGAAACTTTAAGACGCATCGAAAAAAATAAGTTAATTATTTGGAAAAATTACTAAAATGTTTATTTCTTATTGTTGTTTCATTTATTTTTTTATATTACTAATAACCTTATGATTAAATGAACAATCGGTAAATCAAGTATGTAAGTCTACAATACCAATGAAATAATAATAAAAATTGTAATTTAAAAAACAATGTAATTTAACTCCATAGATATTACCCCTATGTCGCATATATTTATGTTACTCCATTACGATTTTGTCTTCAATAATAAAATACCTATTTGAATGCCATATTTTGACTTTCTGTACACATCCTATAATACATATAGAATGATAAACTATATAAAATACAATAACATTTTAAAATAACGTTTTATCCCTGGTACGCCTATGGAAAAATCATAAATATTCGTTACAGCACGCGGTCGATGTATTGTTTTCCTGAGGCTGAGGTCACCTAGTGTCGAGCGAAACATCAAAAGTACCGCCAGAGAGAGCAGCCACTGGTTATTGTTGTCGCTACCGAGAAAGCATCCAATATGCACCACTAATTTAGACGAAGAAACTGTACAAATCATCACTATCGAGAGTGCATCCTTTGTGTCAATAGTTGAAAATTAGTACCATGTTTACATTTAAATTTAATAACAAATCAGATCATGTTAAATTTCAAATTTCTCACAGAAAAGTTTGAATACAAATAAAAATGACTGTTTCCATGTTAACACCCACCACGTGTGGATCTCAAACTGAATAGTGAAAATTTCTTTCTCAATATCACAGTAAATAAACCTGAAGTTGGGTCTTCGCACGTATCTAACCTGCTGCAAAAGCAAAAGAGTTGCCACACGCCGCGTTGGTAACAATGCAATCAAATGTTTATATTGTAATTATATCATTTTGTTTACTGAATTTCTGTGGAAAAATAATATGATTGCAGTGGCTGTCTCTGGAAGATCAAATCTTCCAATGTGTAATTATACAAGACTGTTGTGTAAATTGCATAAATAATAATAGGTTTATGAACAATTTAATGGGTCGGAGGTCAAAATAGGCTTGCGAATGGGAATTTCAGAAATAATAATAATAATGGAATTTTATTGGTTTCACTAAAAGGCCATTGACTGAAGTCCTTCAGACTGTTACAACTGTTTAAAATAATTTACATACCGTTTCATTTCATTACAGTATAAATACCTGTATTAAAAAAAAAACAGATTTGTTTCATTGTATATTATTTAATGCGTGATGTGTTCCCATAGGGTTAGCTCTGGAAATTTTCTTCTGCTAGGTAATTCTTGTTCTCTTGTTTTGCAAAGGGGTTGTATTATTTCTATATTATTTATTTCCTTAGCAAATTTTGTGGTTAGGGATTGTAATCTTTGGTTGATTGGTGTTATTTGTGTAATCTCATAGAGAAGGTTGTTGGGAGGGTTATGGAGGATTTCTGGGGTGTCTGATTTTGGTAATGGATCGCAATGTTGATGTTTCTGCTATTTCTAGGCTTTTTATGACTGGCTCTTGTATTAAGGTATAGTGGGTGGCTATATTCTAATAATGGACGGCGGATTGTACTATAAATATGGGCAGCAATTTTTTTGTTGATTCTTTGGTTTTTATATGTTAGGCTGCGGAAGTGTCTACTTCTTGCAATGCACTTCTTCTTTAACATGTTTGTCAACAGTTATTGTTGGAGTGTTTGGGGATATATTATGGTTAAACACGATGTATTGAGATTTTAGGGGATTTGGTTTCATTCGCCATTTGTTGAACCACGTTAATGTTCTGTTCATCAGTTGCTGAAGTGCCTCTGCTGTCTTGTAGATGTTCTTGTTATGGTTTACGAGTGCGGTATCGGAGAATATACAAATTCAGGTTTAAATATTCTGATTCTGAATTAAAGTTATATACATCATAACAATATATATTGTAGAGCAAGAGCGAGAGTGGAGAGCCTTATGGAACACCTTGATGAATTGTAACCTTTTGTGATAAATGGTCATTAATTTTAACTTGAACAGTTCTTCCACATAAGTAGTCTTTGAGGAGAAAAAACATATCTGGGACAGTTGGTTACCATAAGTTTGTATAATATGCCACGATGCCAGACACTGTCAAAAGCTTTATGGATGTCAAGAAAAGAAATAATAATAATCGGTCATTGAGAGTTTCAGTAAATTCTGTAGCATGCCTGTAAACACCTTATAAATGGGAGTCATCTTTGGGGTGGTGTACAATGGGGTGAACTAGTTTAAAACTTGGCATAGGTTCAAGGCCTCGTATTTCCATGAAAATGCTTGTGTAAGGATGTTTGGAGACAGATGCCGAATCTGATGTCAGAAATACAAAATCAAAATGGCAGTTATGGAAAACTGGTGAGGCCTGCTTGAAGGATGCATACCGTAGACACATGTTTCAGACTTGTTGTTCCTCATCAGTATGGCATAGCTAGGATGAAAAGATGAGCACAACTTAGGTAAAATGACAAATAGAAACCACTGACAGGAGGCCAGTCACTCATTTGTGGCTGCAATTGAAAAACATTGTCTGTCTTCCTGTAAACAGTCTTTCAATTGTGTTCTGAACACAAATCTTTCATCCTTTGATGCTTTGTCCTCTCGGATATCCCAGAAAAACTCATTTTAGGTCTGCCAGCATTTCCCTTTTTTGTTGGAAGGTAATTGGAAAGACATGGATATTTTGATCCATGCATAGTTACTAGACAGAAATCTTTCGCTACTGTACCTACTTTTTCTTGAAATATTTTATAAAAAAGAAAAACTTCTACACAAGTAAGGATATCCGACTGGCAATGAGTCCTTTCTTCTAGACATTTTCAAAATATTAGTTTGAACTTCTAATTTGTGAAAACCTGAAGCTCTCATTTTATCTTAAACGAATCTTCTTGTCAAATTAAAAAATGATTTACCTGAACGGTTTAAAAATAACTTATATTTGTCTTAAGCTAGTTGAAGTGGGCGTAAATGTGCAGAATTTTCTAACCTATATATGTAAAAGCTCGTCTTATTAGCTAATGTTAATGGTCAAAAGTATAACTCCAAGACGTTGAGAACTTAACTAAAAGGCTAAGGTTCCTAAATCATACATCTTGATTTTCGATATGAAAACAGCTTAAAAAAAAAAGCATTACTATATTTGTGTATGAATAGAATCAGTCACATATTATAAAAATTGTTAGACTTACTACTGGGTAATGACATGGTAAAATAAAAATCACTCAAGTCCACTGAGAAATAAGCAAATAAAAACAGTATTTATTCTCTATAAACTGTCTATTAATAACACATATGAGGCACAAGCTTAGACTAGTGTATGGCGAGAAGTTCACAATGACCAGTGCTAATGAAATACCTATAGATGTGTGGACTCATTGGTTATTACCTACCTACACATAACTAAACTCGGATACGATATTTCAAATTTTTGCCAACTTTTGAAGTCCTGGGCCCCACTATGGCTTGGAAGTGTTAAAGTTCCAACATACATTTGTAACATGAACCAACTTTCCATTGTTTTTTCGAGTAAGTGTCTGCGTCGTTCTGGGAAGATATTCTCTTAACAGTAAAAGGATCATTCACGGACTCGTAAAAACGGTCAATATTATTCACACAGCTTCCGGAGGCAACACTCTGATGAATATAGGACAGTTTGACAATCATGATTTTTGTGTATCAATGAAATCAGCTGTCAAATGTCAAAAAAATATACAGTCGAACTTCTCTAACTCAAACCTGCTAAATTTCCCCTAAACTGTTCGAATTAGAGAAAATTTGAGAAGAAAATACTTGGGTAGCAGAGAATTTTGATATATGGAAGTTCGACTGTATTTTGAGGTTAAGAAACCTGGGAAAGAGGCAAAACTGGTAACCTTAAAAATGACCAGTCACTTTTGACTGTGAAGTTGCTTGTCATATATTTTGGCCATATTGGTCATTTTTAGTCGGTGACTAAAGGACATTCTTTATATTTATGACATGTTTTTTTTGTAGATAAAGAAAAGACTTGGGCTAAGGCTATGAAGTTTATAAATGAAAATGAATCCAGAGTTCGTACTGAAGTTCAAGAAGTTCAAGGGGAGCCGTTTGAGGTTTGGAGGTGGATTGGTAGTGCAAATCTCAGTATGACTGGGTAAGTGTTTTTAAACATACAACTAATATTTCTGACTTGAAAGTTTTTATTTAATATCTTGACCACTACTTTTCATTGCACACATTTAATATATATGGGGTTGGTCAAAATTTAACATGTCATACACCCTGTACATAGCCAAAATCTCAATAGATAATTTTAAAGAATTACCAACCTTTAACATAATTAAATGTACATATTTGTAAAATACATAAACCTATTTATATCATGTTAGGGTTGGTAATTTTTAATATTATCTATTTTGCAGGGACCGATCTGATTATGTGTATCGTCATGGAAGGAGAATTGTTGACGCACAGTATTTAATAATGGAAGTATTAAAGTTCCCCCACCGCCGCCTAAAGTTTTGCTCGAGCAATGATATTGAAATAAAAAATGAAGTAAGGGAAGGATTTTTGTCTATATTGTTGCTGCACTGTAAACGCTGTAAAAAAGATCATCCTGTATGTACCGAAGACCCCAACTCTGAGCTAATGAATGTTAATTTAGCTCTTGTTGCTGGCGTAGTAAGTTTAGGCCTAGGGTTGTACCAGCTAAATGAGCTTTGTAGTGCCTTGCATATTCCAGCTGTGTCAGGTGCAAATTATAATCAATATCTGGATGAAATTTTTGAAATTTACAACAATTCGTTAACTGACAGTGAGAAAAGTATGCAAAAATCTTTTCAAGAAAAAATACTTCAAACCTCAACACCTAGAAAAATTATAGTAACGGAAAGTGATATTGAAACCAAGAAACAAAATTTTCTTAAAAGGCTCGAAAAAACCCCTGAGGAGATTGATAATATCTGTAAACTGACTGTTAACCAAAGAGATGATCCTTTATGGTACGAAGAAAGAAGAAAACGACTGACCGCTTCCAATTTTGGAAGAATTTATAAGCTTCTAGACACGACAGATAGGAAAACAGTCGTAAAAGACTTACTTCACTCTAATTTCACCGGTAATGTTTATACAAGGTATGGAAATGATAACGAGTTGAAAGCTATCAAGGATTTTGAAAAAATTTTGGGACAGTGTGTGGTCAGTTGTGGACTATTCATTCACCAAGACTATCCTTTCCTAGCAGCATCACCTGATGGACTTATAGGAGAAAATGCCATAGTTGAGGTAAAATGTCCATACAAAGCTAAAGACTTAAGCCCCGAAGACGCCATAAAACAGAAGCAAATACAGTATGCTTCTTTTGAAAATGGCTTTTTATCCCTCAAGAGATCTGATAAATATTATTATCAAGTGCAAGGGGAGCTCTTTGTTACTGGCAGGGAGTTTTGCTATTTCATTGTTTGGACGCCGTTTGGTTTGGCGTATGAGAAAATTTTAAAAGATGAAGACTGCTGGAATAAAATGTTTCCTAAGCTGGAGGACTTTTATTTCCAGCATTTGCTGCCAGCTATTTTGAATGAAAAATCGATTTAAGTATTTCTGAATAAACTTTATATTTTCAGTTTAATCTAGTCCATTGTGATAATATTATGGGGCATTTATTTTTTACTTATTTATTTCATTTTGACTAAGATTACTTTTATTTTGTTTTTACTTGTATTTATTACAATGGAATAGGAACTCATTATTACTATTATTATATTCATAATATACATATAGGCCAAGAGAATTAGATAAATGTCACCCATGGAAAAAAAATACAAAGAATAAAATGCACACTTATGATAATATAAGTGGCCACTAATAACATTTCTCATTATCTTTAGTCAAAGTCCTCAAACTCTTACTATCTAAAAACTTGGTTTTGTTCGCTTTCTAGCTGCCATCATTGCAACAACACGAGTTATGGTAAAATATAGTTGTAAATGTGACGGATCAAAAATGTTTTCGTCCAATATTTTAAACTGACCATTGACTAGGTGAAAAATGGTTTTTTTTTTTTTTTGGATCCTAACGAATTTGAATTGATCTCTTCAAGATGAAAATTTTGATAGCAGATATACAGGGTGGGGCCATAATGTGTCCGACTTCGATATGTCGAGTTCTATGATAGCTAGAAACGTGATTTAAAAACATAAATAAACTAGACAAAAACAATCTATAACCGGAAATTATTTTCGAATATACAGGGTGAGCCAAGACTATTCTACAGGGTCAACTAACATTTTTTTAAATGGAATGCCATGTATAGCAACATTTTTTTTAATCCTCTTTGTGGCCTCCTTCCACTCCTGTATTAATATTGACTCTGGATGTAATGATTTTTTTTTTGTTGAAATTGTGATTTACACGTGTATAATAAAAAATCACTACAGGCACAATTATCAATTTTAAGAAAAAATATGTTAGTACCAGTTATGAGACATCTGTGTGATGACACTCAGCTATTTTCACTTCCTAAAAGTATATGGGGGCCAAAAATAATTTTTAAATTTACAACTATTTGAACTAAATTTTCTCAGTTTTTTCAAATGGAACACTCTGTATATTTTTGTACGATGTGATGTAGAAATGAAAAACGAACATTTTTTGTACGTACATCCCTATGGCAATTTGTAACAATTTTTGATTTATTAACAATAACTGCAAAATTCAGCAATAGAAATTAAAAATAATTTTTTTTTTGTTTGTAATTCAAGAGAAGATATTATAAAAAGTGCTCCACGTGCTGCCCATTTTGATTGGCGCAGATTTCTATGCATCTTTGGAATGAAGTTTCTACTGTTCATAAAATTGCAGTGATACTTCTAAAACCATTTATTCTTTCCTTAAAATTTTGGATTGTTGTTGGTGTGATGTTTTTATGGGCATCATGTAACACGTTTATCTCTTGAATTATTTGAAAAAAAAACCATTTTTAATTTTTATGGCTGAATTTTGCAGTTATTGTTCAATAAATTGGAAATGGTCACAAATAATCATAGGAATGTACGTACAAAAAAAATATTCGTTTTTTAATCCTACATCACGTCGAAAAATATACAGGCTGTTCCATTTGAAAAAATTTTGAAAATTCAGTTCAAAAAGCTGTAAATTTAAAAATCCATTTTGACCACCCTGTATACTTTTAGAAAGTGAAAAAGGCTGAGTGTCATCACACAGATAACTCATAACTGGTACTAACATAATTTTTCTTAAAATCGATAGTTGTGATTGTAGTGATATTTTTAATATACACGTGTAAATGGTATAATTTCAACAAAAAAAAAAAAAAATCATTACATTCAAGTGGTTGGGAGAAAGTTAATAATAATAATACAGGAGTGAAAGGAGGGCCACAAAGAGGTTTCAAAAAAATGTTCTGATATACATGGCATTTCAAAAAAAAAAAAAAAGTTACTTGACCTTGTAGAATCGTCTTGGATCACCCTGTATATTCGAAAATAGTTTCCGGTTGTAGACTTTTGTCTAGTTTACTTTTGTTTTTAAATCAAGTTTCTAGCTATCATAGAACTCGAGATATCTAAGTCGGACGCAGTATTGCCCCACGCTATGTAGGTGTAAATTAAATCCTGGTGTTTCATATTTAAAAAACTAATTTTATTCAACATTTAGACCCATTTAACATGAGTGTATACATCATAAAATAAAATAATATCAATATAGAGATCCTGAAAACTCCAAATTTAGAGAGGGGAATTTAAATTTTGACCAGAAATCATTTTTGACTTGACTGGCTTTTGACTTTTGTAACATCACTTGACCGTTAAAAATGCCATTTACAGCTTATACGTTAAAGGTTAGGTTTGGCTTTTGTGATGTTAAAACAGCACTGACATTTTCTTAAAACATTTTTAAAAAGGGGGACTTTTTTTCCTGATCCGGTTCGGTGGAATGCTGGTCCAAATGCTTGAGTTTAGAATATTTGTATGATTCGATTGATGCATCGCCTTGTCAGGAATTCTTTTATTATTATATTAAGCGAATGAATCTAAACGATTCCTGAGTTTTAAACTTTTTTTTGTCACAGCTAAATATCCATGTGTACAGGAATTTTCAAAAATATGGTGCCACATTGCTATGGTAGATTCTCCAGGGCGAATAATGAAGACATCATATACTTTTTCCCATCATATGCTTTATCCATCATATACTTTTTCCCTTCAACGCGTTGAGGTTTAATGTATTTATTTTTTCATTACTAAAATGGCCCAAAATGCTGCCATTTTTTTTCGTGATTTTTTGCTATTTAAAAAAATTTTGGTTAAATATTCCAAACAGTAGCGTAATTATGGGGAGGGTCGTATGATTATTATGAGAGACGTTCTATACCACTAACTAAAATTAAAATATTTACTGTTTCTATTACATTCATTATACTATTTGACAGAATTTTAAAATAACTTAATTTCAGAGAATGCGGTTTTCCAGTATGGCAGAAGAAAAATTATTTGATGTTTCTTCATTATTTGTCTTGAGGAACCTTATCAATTTGGCACCATATTTTTGAAACACTCTTTATACCTACTGATTATTTTAAACGGGCAACTTGTAATAACCCATTTATTTTTGGGGTTCAGAACTCACTTAATAATATTTGTAGATAATTTCCAGTGCTATCATATGGTAAAAACAAAATGTCAATACACTTATAGGCAAAAAACTGAAAAGTGACGATTTTTTAAACGTTCAACTTTTTTTATTTGAAGAAATATAACAAAAATCTGAATGCAAGTTATGAATAAATATAGAAAATAAATCCTTGTAATTTAAAATGTTACATGACTTTTGGATGTATATTCTTAGACAAGAAAAAAATACACATTCTTAGACAAAAAAGAAGATACACCTCATGTATGTTATATCAAAAGATCCACCTTATATCTTAATTTTTTTTTTGTTTCCAAGGATGTACGTCCAAAACGGTATATCATGCAACATTTGCAATTACTTTGTACATTTTTGCAATCAATTTGCAATCAGAAATTTTTATTGTATCTCGACATAAAAAACTATGCATTTAAAAAAACGTGATTTTTTTTGTTTTTGCCCGTAATTAAAAGATGAGTAAATTGAACTAGAAATTATCTACAATTACTATTAACGGAGTTCCTATCTAACTTCAAAAATGAGCGAGTTATTTCAAGTGGCTTACCAAAAATAAACAGACAATATATATTTTTTATAGGGATGTTTAATTACCAGTAACTTATTTAATTGGTAATTTATAAAATTCATGTTCGAACATACTGAAATCATCAAGACTTTCATTTTGAAACCAAATACATAGGGTGTTTCCCTGTATTTTTATTTGCCATATTTGTACTTGCCACTATGTTCCGCTCAAAACTTTTTTATAATAGTTCCAAATATCACTCCCTCTAAAGTGTGACTTGAAACAATTTATTGAAGAAACCAAAACCGCATAGAAATAAAAGTAAAAATGCTCTTACTGACGGTAATTCTGACCTCAAATATATGAGTAAAATGTCAAATTTGAAGATTTTTAACGTCATACATAAGTTACTGGTAGCATACGCTCGGTAACTTACCGAAAATGGAATCCATAATTTTTTAAAACTTAATATTTTTCGATTCGTTCAGAAAAAATGGTATGCCCAAAATTGATAGAAAAAAAAAAGTGTCGTTTAATTTTGCCCCTAAAAAATTTTATGTGAGGTCAATATTTTTGTTGAATGTCGTTGAATATTGAAAACAGCTCCAGAATTCGTTAATGAATTTAAATGCTTCCTATTCTTCATGTTATTTTTATATGTTGTTGGTGGTCACTTGTACCATCTATTCGTGTAAATTAATATCGCAAAATTATATTTCTTTAGGTTAGCAGCAAAACAAAATAATTCCTTATAGAAATTATGTTGGCTTTAGAGTACCCACGCACTAAGGGGCCAGGATATAGAGGACCAAGAATGCGACGAACCTAGAGCGGCCAGCAAGTGTGTACAGTCAGTAAGGAAGAAAGGATAAAGTATGCTACACTTGAACTAGTCATATAAACCGTTGGCTGTCGCAACCTGACCGCTTAGTGCAGGGGACTCTTAGTTTTAATAATAACAATAATTGTTATTTATTAGTTATTCTCACATAATAACGTTGCTTATATTGCATGTTGTTACAAGCAAATATTTTTATATTTTATTAAACCGTTGTATTAATATTGTACTTATATTTATCTAATCAGTAATCATATGTGTTATGCTTATTTTTTTTTGTGATTCGCCATAAGAATCTGCTTAGCTATTATTTTTTATACTATGTTATATATTTGTTCAATTCACTGGTTTTATAATATTGAAAATGAGAAGTATAGAGCATCTGTGTCAGACATCACAAAAATAAACAAAAATATAGTTTTTTATTTTGTCACATAAATTTACAATTATTGTAAAAGTTCTTGTACAGGATGGGCAAATTTCGATGTTTGTATAGGCTAACTCGGTAACTGTGAGAAATACAAAAAATGGAAGACACATTCTCGATCTATTTTTTTTTTAAAGACAAATTCACTGGCGAAAACAAAAATTTGCTATCGTCTTTTGTTTTCGAGTTATAAACTAAAGTTCGATTTTTCGACTTTTAGACACGTCAATATCTTGGTTGTTTGTAAAGTTATGAAAAACAATTTTTACATTCTCACTTTTTTCTGTATAATACAGTGGCATCGAGAAAATTTTATAAAAAGGTGCAATTTCGAGTTATGGCATAAAGTTAAAGTTGTATTTTTTTAAATAGGAATCATAGTTGGCTATGGTTTAGTTAAAAAGGAATTTTTTTTCTCTTTCAAACTATATATCATATGTGGGCTCGCTTTTGATGTGTAAGTATTTAATAGCGAAAATAATCTTTCGGTAGATTACTTTTGTTTTTTATATTTATTCCAAGTAGGCGTGTGTCATCTATGATAGTGTTTGTCAGTAAATTGCATATTAATAATTTTGTTTCTGTCATAATTACACCCCATTTAATCCTAAAAGTGAAGATGTCTTATGAAAATTATGAGAAATATGATATGCTAGAATGCTTCATTCAAAGTAATAACAATTGTGATTTTGCATCCGAAATATAAATCACTATTCAGAAAGAAGACAACCTAATAAAGCTATTTTTAAGGGGTTAAAAGAAAATCTCTTTAATTATGGGTCCTTCAACAAGCCAAAACCAAAAAATCAGATATTTATATCTAATTTTATAATACATTACAATTATAAAATAAAAATTCAAATTAAAGTAAATGTTCAAACTGATGTCCATTATGTTCGATACATAAATTACACCTCTTCATAACACTGAACGGAATTATAAATATGAAGATTTGAAATGAAATTCACACAGTTTATAAAATTTTGTCTTGAGTTCATTTATATCGGTACTGGTTTTCTTGTATAATTTGTCTTTAATGTGGCCCCAAAAGAAAAAATCCAGTGGCTTTAAGTCAAGTGATCGTGGTGTCCACCTCACTAGTCCGTTACTTTCCATCCAGTTATTTCCAAAAATTGGTATTTAATAATTCTGAAACAGCCCTGATATGAGGTGGTACACCATCTAGTTGGAACAACTGATTTCTTGCCTCAATTAAGGGTAGATTGTCCTTAAATTTCTCAATAATTTTCTGGTTTAAGATTTCGTAGTACCGTTGGCCATTAAGATTTTCTTTATATATGTGATATTAAAACACGATTGCCATGTAGAGCACACCAAACACTAAAACCAAAGCGACCCTGAAATCGCACGTCAATGGTACGGTGGGGGTTCATATCAGACCAATAGTACTTGCTATGCCTGTTGAAAATTCCTGCACTACTAATGTAGGCTTCATCTGTCCAAACTATATTTCTAGAGAAGAATGGATCTTGTTGACTTTTTGACGATACCATATATAAAACTCCAATCGTCGCTGAAGACCAATTGGTTGCAGATGATGATGTTTCCTTATTGTATAAGGCCTGAATTTGTGTGTCTTCAAAATACCCAAAGCTCGACGTCTTGAAATCCCAGAATCAGCTTCAATTTGACGATTTGAAAAAGAAGGATTTGCAACCGCCATTCCAATTACAGTTATAGAAGTTTCTTCAGCATCTTCAATGTTGTAATTTTTTGATCTTGGCTTGTTAAAATTAATGAGATTTTCTTTTAACCTCTTAAACATAGCTTTATTAGGTTGTCGTATTTCTAGATAGCAATTGAAATATACTTCAGATGCAATATCACAATTGTTATTACTTTGAATAAAGCATTCTAGCATACCATATTTCTCGTGATTTTCATAAGACATCTCCACTTTAACGATTAAATGGAGTGTAATTATGACGGAAACAAAATTATTAATATGCAATTTACTGACAAACGGATAAACACTATTATAAATGACACACGCGTACTTGGAATAAATATAAAAAAACTCAAAAAGTAATCTACTAAAAGATTATTTTCGCTATTAAATACTTACATATTAAAAGCGACCCTACATATGATATATGGTTTTAACCAAACCATAGCCAACTATGATTCCCATTTAAAAAAATACAACTTTACGCCATAACTCGAAATTGCACCAATTTTTTTTAATTTTCTCGACACCACTGTATTATACAGAAAAAAGTACCTGAAGAATGTAAATTTGTTTTTTTATAACTTTACAAACAACCAAGATATTGGACATGTGTCCAAATGTCGAAAAATCGAACTTTTGTTTATAACTCGAAAACAAAAGACGATAGCAAATTTTTATTTTCACCAATGAATTTGTCTGAATTTCCATCTCCAATTTTTTGTATCCTACAGTTCCCGAGTTACCCTATACAAACATCGAAATTTGCCCACCCTATACATCATCATATATGGAGATTCATTTTTTCGTTTTACTAAAATAATCTTTTTTTTTTTTGTTACACAACTAATGTAAACTATTGCCTCTCTTATAACCAATGATATTGAAATGTGGACTGTATTTGATGGAAAAATTTTAAGGAAAATGCTGACTCCAAGCTAAAAGTGTACGTGTAACTAGGTTAGGTTATTGTGAGTGGGTCCTTGTGGACCCTCTACTGCGGCCATTAGCAGGCCTACTTGTAACTAACAGTAAAAAAAAAAAACCAAAATGTCTTAATTTTTAAATTAATTTGTGATGTTAGATGCGGATGTCTTGTGATATGAATTAGTCATGAAAAAATGATAGTGTTTTTTGTTTTGTTTTCAATGCTAACCAATGAGTCATATAAACATACTAACGCTAAATAAATGTTCATTATGACATTTTTGTCATGCATTAATTACTAATTGTGATTAAAATGTGTAATTTATTTAATAAACGTTTTTTACGATTTTCATAAAATATTTATAACTTAACCTTTGTAGTAAAAAAGCTCAATAAAGTCTTTTGTATTAATTTGTTGTTTTAAAGTTGAGAATATTCTTCCTAATTAATAGAAATATGTATGGGTGTCCTTTTAGGAAATATGCATTTTACATGGTGTTTTATTTTTTGTCAATACATACACATCTGTCTTAGGTGCTGTTCTCATCAGAAGCAGCTGGCAACGGCAATTCAATTGCAACCCAAATGCAAAGTGATGCTGCGCTAAGGACTCCGAGTCGAGTTGTGATCACATTGCCCTCAGTGGAAACAAACAGATTTAAACATTACGCAGCGTCACTTTCCAGTTGGGTTGCGAAACTAAAACTTTCTTTATGAAGTGTTACCTATTTAACAATGATAATTCACAAAAATATAAAAAACTGAAATTGTTAAAATCATTTTTCAGCAGAGTTCATAATACTAACCGGCACAACTCATGCATCGAAAAGGAAGGGAACATTTTTGAACATTTGTTATAATTATTTTCTTAATTATTGATTTTAATTTTTTTATATTTTTGTGAATTAACACATTTCATAAAAATGAAGTTTTAGTCTTCATTTTGTACTAGCAATTTTACAGCAGAGCAAACTAGTAATTTAGGCAATAAATAAATATCCAGGTTCGTATTTAAAAAAATTAAGTCGGCGATGGTTCTGAAGCAATGAAACGATAGAGCAGTAAAATATGCTGTAAGAAGTGTCTTTACATTTTCCATTAGTAGCTTCATAATCGAATTTTCAAAAAAAAAAAAAACTTGAAAGGCTGCTCCATAGAGGCTCAGGGGCTCGAGCATCCTAAGTCACTATTAATGAAATGTAACAGTAATTAAATGCATATTTTTTTCCCCTCTTTTTTTTTTTCTCTTTTTTTTTTTTACCCCATCTTTTTTTTAATCTTTTTTTAATATAGTTATTATCCGTTTACTATGTGTATAATAAAGTCGCATAATGCACTGTCCATCAACTTATAACTCTGATCAGAGAGTACGGGGCTCAGCCCTTATGAGCCTTTCAAGTTGTCAGTCAGAGCTGCAGTGCGGTGTGGTAGTATTTATATCGTTTTGCTGTCAATATTTATTTGTTGTTTCACTGTTTTGAATGTTTTGTATTATTTTAAGTTGGTTGATGCCAAAATGACTGAAAATACTATAAATAAAATAGCAGAAAAAGTAAAATTCAAGAAACTCGGACGACCAACACCAAAATTGAATGTTAACCAACCAGTCCGAGTAGGAACACGTACTTTCACGAAGCATTTATCTAAGGAAATTTACAAAAAATGTCGGACATGTCGATGCGTAAATTTCTGTTTTGTTTTCCATGTGTTCTATTTTATTCGTATTCATTCGGATTGGACAAGATATGGCCGGTAACAGGATTTAAAGATCTAAAACATTTAAATCAGAAAAAAGTTGAAAAAAATTGTGTCCCCCCCATAATAATTTATAAAATATTTGCAAAACTTTTTTTTCAGAATCAGGTGGAAAATAAACCATGACTTTATACAATATCTGATGTGGCAGCACATAACTTTCTTATACCAGTGTATATCATCCTGATCTAAAAAATCATACTACTTCAATTCTTGACTCACCTCAATTAACTTTTAAAATGTTTCATTCATCATCTATAGTACTAAAGCCCTAGGTGGGTCCCGACTTTCTTCTGCCATATCGACCATTCGTCCCTATTCATCGCAGTGTGTCCGGCCTATCTCAAGCATCCAATCTTAATGTGGAGGATTATATCTCTACCACTGCCAAGTTTGGCATATTTTGCATATAGTTCAAAATTATACCTTCTGCGCCATTGGCCATTTTCGCAGATTGCACCGAATATTTTTCGGAGGATTCTTCATTTAAAAATTAACAGGAGATTTTCGTCCTATATGTGTATTGTCCAAGTCTTGGACCCATATGTATGAACTGGGAGGATTAGAGTTTTGTATATTAGTGCTTTAGTTTTCCATGACAGATTGCGACTTTTAAGGTGTCCAAAGTAGCATTTATTGGCTAGCATGCTCCTTCTTTTTAGTTCATCTGATACCATATTTTCAGTGTTTACCGAGGAACCAAGGTAAATAAAGTATTGTACAACGTCGACGTAGACCTCCCATATTCACGTTCTGGCCTATGTTTTGAACCTTATTCCCAAGTATGGAGGCCATGCGTTTAGTCTTGTCCACATTAATTTCGGTTCCCATGCTCTCAACTGAGGTGGAGAAGACCTCAAAAGTTTCTTTCAATTTCCGCAGGGTGCGGGCAACTATGTTTACGTCATCTGCGTATGCCATTATTTACATGGATTTGTTGTAGATGGTGCCTCTATTTTCCAAATTTGCATCTCTGACTGCTTTTTCGAAGGCGATGTTGAATTAAAAAGTTTAAATAGTTGTTAGTTAATTATATACTTACTGGTAGGCTGATCTTTAGATGAGAGGTAGAAAATAATTCTAGATAGATATTTATTACCGATTGGTAGAAATTATTTCTAAATATATTTTCAAATTGGAAAATTTAGAATAATTAGATACAAACTAAATGTATAAGAAAATTATCCATTACTGTGAACTATGGAAAGGTTTAGAAATAATTATTAAAAAAATATGTTGAGTACCAACAAAAATGTAGAAGGAAACAAAAAATGTATGATTGATATTATTTAAACAGACCAGGAGGTGCTGCTTATGTATTCTTCATAGAGTTCTTCTTCATGGTAAACTTTGCCTGCCAGGATCTTCAGGTGTCAGCCAGAGAAAGTTTCTTTCAGACCTACTTGATGGCGTTCAATGTTGGAGTTGTGTGGGCCATTCCTGACACTGTTCTCAAGTCAGTTCCCATTCTGTATTGTTCATGACCATGGTACTAGACCAATGAATTCTGTCACCACTAGAGATTTATTATCAGCTCAACTGAATTATTTTATAAACATTTGTGCAGATTTTTGATTCGACAAAAGAACGGTTTTTAAATCAGCGCATATTTTCATAAATTTTTCAATTGTATCCTTGACGTGGAAGTGATGGTGATAAATTCCTAAATCTAAAATTGTCTTTCAGATCTCCCAAGAACAAAAGCTGGCAAGGTCAGGCTTTTGAAACCCAAGTCGGATCCGTGAATAGCTTACCCTGTTCGCCAACGCCATGTCTCAAAATACGAGGAATGGTGGAAGATGGAGACCGTAACACTCATATGATCCGAGAGGCAGTTTTGAGCAAATGTGCACATCAGTGCCGCATATTACATTGCTCTGTTGATACCAACTCCAATTGTGTTTATATTAAGTGTGCTGATCCCAATGATGCTGCCATTGCATATAGGAATCTTCATGGGTGGTGGTAAGTTGTAGGAAAATAAATAAAAAAAATAATCACACTTTCCAATTTTGTATTTGATAATTATAAACTAGGAGGAATCGTGTCATGCACTACAAAAAAAAAACCAACAAAGCTACACACATCGGTGTTTCAAAATTATTCTTCCTCATCAGCACAGCCTATTTGTAATAATAATAATAAATAATGATAAGCACAGTACAGTACTCCATTCCCTTACAGCTTCGAGCAGTTGATATAGAGATTTAGAATATGACATGATACTCTTCTAGTTTTTTTCATGAACTCGATGAATTTTCATTGTGTTTAGTAATTATTTATAATATATACAGGGTGATTGATTGCCAATTTATTTAAAAAAAAAAACAATGGAATCTTGAAAGTTTTTTTTGGCCCCGAGCCATAGTGGTGATCACTGGATAAATTTAAACATCATCTCACAGAAATGCATAAGTAATCAATGTGCTGCTTGCTAATTAAGGCAACATTGCAACAAAATAAAGTATTGAAATAAAATGATATGCACTAAACTGATTCTGCGGTTGGCTCCTTGTGAAACATTATTAAATATTTTAATATATGAAAGAAATTTGCTTTTTAATGTTTCAAAAATATTTTATTAGAAACTCTACACGTGTTTCAGCTTTTTAGGCCTTTGTCAAGAGTACAGGGAATACTGAACAGTAAAATTTGTGTTCATTGCTTATATAACTACATCTGGTACCTACTATAAAACTATTGTAAAATGTGTTTTTATAAGTTGAATATTAACTTTATTTTTTAAATCTAAATTATTTTATTTAAAATATGGTGGCCGGTAAAAATGTATTGTTCATTCAGTTAAATTTTTATTATTTTTAACAGCCTTATTTATTTCTAATTGTTCTAATAGATCAAGTTTCTTTCCTTTCTTTTCCGAATGGAGTAATTTGACATTATTTAAATCTATAAAATGACTGTTTTCTATACAATGTGTTGACATGCCCGTACTATATACATTGTTTACAATAGATTTCCTGTGTTCCTCAAATCGCTTTTTTATATTTCGTCCAGTTTGTCCAATGTATATAGCATCACAGTCACTACATTTTAACTCATATACTCCTGTTTTTTGTAGCTTTACCAATGGGTTCACCCATATCTCCCTTACTAGCTGAAATTTTTGTGTCCGATTGTGAAAATGTACTCTTTAATACAAAAAACGTTTTAGTTGAAAACATATTTTTCTGGACCCGTTATGTAGATGATGTGTTTTGTATTTGGAAAGGTACGGAAAGGCAGTTAAATAAATTCTTAAGACTTCTAAATTCACTTAATCAGAAAATTCAATTCACATTAGAAATGGAAAATGACGAGGGTTTAAACTTTTTAGACATTAATATAAAAAATATCAATAATAGCTTAGAGTTTGACATTTATCGTAAACCTACTTGCACAGATACAATAATTCATAGTAAATCTAAACAATCATTGCAAATAAAAATGGCACCATTCCACAGCTACATACATCATCTATTAACATTTCCATTAAGCGAAGAGAATTTTAAAAAAGAAGTTAACGTAATCAAAAAAATTGCGAAAACAATGGCTATAAAGAAAACCTAATAGATAAATTAATAAAAAACAAACGAAAAGAAAACTTTACGTAAAGAGTTTTATGCCGCTTCTTCTCAGGAATGCAATAAGAGATATAAATGTATTAATTATAGGCCTAAGATGAGCAATAGAGTTAGTAATACTGAATAAACTGGGATGTAGAACAATTTCAGTAAAGAAAAATAATGTAGGTAAAATGTTAATTAATAATAAAGACAAAACTGAAAAGCTACAAAAAACAGGAGTATATGAGTTAAAATGTAGTGACTGTGATGCTATACATTGGACAAACTGGACGAAATGTAAAAAAGCGATTCGAGGAACACAGGAAACTTATTGTAAACAATGTATATAACACGGGCATGTCAACACATTGTATAGAAAACAGTCATTTTATAGATTTAAATAATGTCAAATTACTCCATTCGGAAAAGAAAGGAAAGAAACTTGATCTATTAGAACAATTAGGAATAAGTAAGGCTGTTAAAAATAACAAAAATTTAACGAATGAACAAATTTTTACCGGCCACCATATTTTAAATAAAATAATTTAGATTTAAAAAAATAAAGCAATATTCAACTTATAAAAACATATTTTACAATAGTTTTATAGTAGGTACCAGATGTGGTTATATAAGCAATGAACACAAATTTTACTGTTCAGTATTCCCTGTACTCTTGACAAAGGCCTAAAAAGCCGAAACACGTGTAGAGTTTCTAATAAAATATTTTTTGAAACATTAAGAAGCAAATTTCTTTCATATATGGTATTTAAAAAAATTATATGGTTTATCTTGGAAAAAAAAACGTGTATTTTTTCAGTCTAGAGCAGGCCTTCTTAAACTATGGGTCGCGACCCCAAATGGGGTCGCGTAGCAAAATTCTGGGGTCGCGAGAGATTTTAATGTCAAATATTTAAATACACGATTTTATAACATCTAGATGTGTATTTGTGCAGAGTCACACTCACACACCTGCACACAAACAAAGGTTGGAATGCGCTACACCATTTCTACACAATACAGTAACTAAATAGTTGGTAATAAGTATGATTCACAGGATTAATCACAAAATGAAAAATTATAAATAACGGTATAATACATTTAATCGCAACATTCAAACGTAAAATGTCAATTAATGATCCGGTAGGCAGTAGGTAGTTCATCTGTACATACGAAGTTTTTGTTAGTATTATGGTTTTGTCAGCTATATCAGACTCATATGGAAAACCTGAAGAACCTGGAAGAATCAGGATATTTAAATTCGAAAAAAAATCATAGAAGTTTCAGGGAATTAGATAAATTTCGTTAAAAATCAGGGAATTTTGCGCAACAATCTGGAAAACAATAGACTACCTTTGAATTTACAATGTTTTCACTGGTATTTTTGTTTAATTTTTTTTAATTGCGATTTTAATTAAAAATAAATTAAAAAACAATTTACCCTCTGTTACGACACTGGTTTCGTTCGAATAATAATCGCGCATGACTGATTTCCTGCGTCTAACAAACAGCTGATTTGATTAGCAAGTGATGGATGTGTATTCTTATACATAAAAAAACAAAGAAAGATATATCAGGTTTAACTGGCGTTAGAAAAAAGAGGATTATATTACTGCAGTTTGTAAATATTTTGTAAAGCTGGGTACAGACATGCAACAGAACTTCGTATCATAACACCGTCGCGTAACAAGTGTGGACGGCACCGCGTAACATCGTAACACCGCAACAACGCAACATCGAGGCGTCCCATCGCTTGTCGGTATTAGAGCGTCACATCAAAGGAATGATACGGGCTGATGTTGCACCACTAGTTTGCGATCGCGGTTGGACCGATAGTATGTTCTGCTAACATGATACGCAACAATATTCTTATACGCTTGAATCCCTGAACATGCGTAGCCTCGACGCGTAACAAAAATTGTTGCGCGACGGTGTTACGATACGAAGTTCTGTTACATGTCTGTACCCAGCTTTATGTTCGGATAGTGTCAGAATTGAAAATTAGAGATTCCCGTAGTAAATAAAGTGCTGTTACGGGTGAAAGTTCAGTATTATAGAAAAAGAAAGCTAAACATCTGAGACATTGCAAATGATGAGAAATGTGAAATGGATGGGCGGCTGGCTGTCTAAATTAAGATAGGGATGTGTGATACATTGAAAAGTACCGGTATCGCGTATCATATCGATTAAAAATTGCTGGTTGGGTACAATATCGATACCCGAAGTACCGCTCGGGCATTTATTGATAGAATTTTTAAAATTTACTTTATTGCCAACATTATAAAATATAAAACTTGCCACCAACATGAAAATATTAATAAATACAAAAAAAATATGTAAAAATAAATCGAAACTCTAAACTCTTAAAAAAAATAAACATATATTACATATTACATACATACAAACACTACTTCTATTTTAGGTAGTACGGCCACATGCCATGAGCATCGCAATCAATTTTAGTAAAGTACTTGTCGATATCTGATGCAGCAGGTACTGGCCAAAAATGTACCATATTGTAAACTGTGCAAAATATCGAGGATCGGAAAGAAAAGTACCGGTACCCGAAAATATCGTATCGTATTGCGCATCCCTAACTTGAGAAAATATATGTTTCCTAAATTTTTCAAATCAATTATAATGTGCCTTATTTGATTCCAAAGATATGTAGTAATCTCAACTATTTTTTATATATTTAAATACTGAATAAGATTTGCAGAAAACAACTACTCAGCGGACAAAAGTTCCGACCTGCATTGAATTAAACCTGCAAATCTTGTTTGGTAACTAAGATCATTTGTCAATTCCTCACTAGACATAGACCAGTTTCGAACTTTTTATGTTCTCGTCAGTATGTCATAAGTAATGGAAAAGACAAGTAATAATAGCAAAACAGGGTAACCTTAAAGCAGACTAAGCAAAACGGACATAGTGAGTGAAAAGTGTATCCCTCTGGTGGTCAGTGCTACTACCAGTCAGTTATGTTTAATTTCATATTAGAAATCGTGGGAAAACAATATTTTTGTTATGGAAAACCTGGAAAATTGAATCTGAATCCTGAATATGTAATTTTAAATAGTTGTTAAATTTTTTGTGCTATTTTTAATAGCTATGTTCTAACGAATATAGCTATTAAAGGCGAATGAATATATCAATCATCTGTAATGAAAATTTTATTGGGATTACGGTTTCGCCAGCTAACTGAAATTTTAAATAACTTAAATTTTTAAGCCGAAATAAAAATCAGGCTCCATCAGTTATAAATGACCCAAATGTTTTACTCTGTTAATAATATTTAGTTTAACAAATCTAATTGCACTTAGTGCAGCAACACTGCTTTAAGCCAATAAACCACTATACTCTGATTGCTGAACAAGTATAGTAGTCACGCGCAATTGCATATCACCTAGCTGGAGATTTAAGACTGAAGTTTGGAATCACACCATAGTAGATTTATACATTTGCAAACGACGAAACTCCATATGCATCAATACACATTATGATCCAAGCATTTTTATTTACAAGTTCGGCCATCAGAGTATAGTAGATATGTGAGAGACTGTTTCAAGTAATAAGCAGTTCCAAAACATGTTCATCATATTTTGTTGAAAATCAATAACAAAATTATATATGGGAATTAAAAAAAAAAGTTTCATTGGTGTCAAGAATCTGTGGTTTAAATATAACTATGCATTAAGACTCACCCTGTATATATAGTTTGTTTTAATTCGAGCATTTTTAGTAAATACCCATAACGGTCTTATAAAATACCTGTAACGGTCTTATAAAAATATAAAATTACTGGATCTTGTGATATACAGCACATCGGCTTAATATAAAATAATTAAAATAGATTATAAAATTTATACAGTCCTGCTCTAAGTAACCATTCTTCAGTTCATTCGATTGTAATACATTAGCATCTTTCCGAAGTATAATTTTTAACATATAAATAATTTTATTTCAGGTACGCTGGTCATTTGGTGACAGTCAAGTATTTGCGTTTAGAACGTTATATGCAGAGATTTCCCGATTCTCCTCTAAATGGCCCACCATTTTTGAAGGCTATAACTCCTGCGACTGATTGGTCTAATTAAATCAATTTCTATGTAAAAAGCTTAAAACCTGTTTATTATAATTTACGTTTATAAGTTATATGTTTGTTTGGCCAAGTACTGGGAGAAGAAAAAAACAGTAATTTGATTGTGGCTGAATTTTTTAGATTTATTGAGTTTAAAATAGTGATGAAAAAATGAGAAGTCAATTATTTTTTGTCACTTGACCGTCATAATTGACTGCCTTGGTCAACGGTCAATAAAGTTTTCTTAAATTTGTGTCAGTCTTGAATGATCTTTCTATGACTGTCATTTAGAGACTAAATACTTATACAGATAAAATCATGAAGATGAGAACACGGTCATTAGTTTGCACAATTTACTTTTATCTGTTGAATATTGGCCGAGTGTGTATTATACGTGTTTTACACTAACAATTTATTTATCAACAAATTCATGAATTTCTTCAAGGATTTCTTCACAAAAAGAATTTCATTTTACACTAATCGTGAAACTGATGAATTTCTTTGACTCTGTAGCCAATTTTCAAGTATCACAAATAACACAAATAAATAGTATTTTTTTGAGGTTGGGTGTTGGGTTATTTAGTGATGTCTCATTTGATTGCTATTTATAATAACACAAATGCAAAACTATGCTGATTGTTACATTAATAAATATGCACTCAAATACCAAAACAAATAACAATACTTTAAACTTCGAACTAACCATAACCTCACTTGTCACTTTTTACCAGTCGGTACGCCCGGAATTCATGTAAAAATTGACGAAAATAGAACATGCTCTAATCCATCAATAAGTTCACAAAGAAATTCATGAATTTATTTGATATCAAATTTGGTACATTACACTTATCCAACTGCTTCATGAAGCGACTTCATGAATTAATTCACGAAAAAATTGTTAGTGTAAAACAGTTATTACACACCTGAGAGATACTGAACCACTTGACTACAATAACTTGCAGTCAGCTAGACAGTGCTGCCGTTTTAGTACATACACAGTGTCATAGTAAATAAGTGCATTTTAGATCCAATCAACTTCAATTTAGTATATTTTGCTAAACTATAAAAATGTTTAAATGTTTACGATTTATTTTTTTTTTTCATTTTTCATTTCATTTTTTTTTTCATTTTCATTTTCATTTTTTTATATAGAAACCTACAATAGATTCGCATGCATAATTCGTATAATTACGTTTCTGACCGGCAAGTGGCTCATTCATGATGAGCTGTGACATTAAACCACGCACACACCTCCGCTGCCAATGGTCAAACGTAAATTGCTCATACTAATGGCAGTATTCGCCCCTTCGTGGTTTTATCTGCATAAATATTACTGTTACTGTGTATGTTATCACTTATTATATTATTATATTGTAATACATATAATAATATTTTTAATATTTGATTTGTTCAGTTTAAAATTTTATTGTTTTTGTCATAACCTAAAAAATTTTATATAGGATGAAAATGTCACTTTATGACACGAAATTTTAGCTTTTTTACGTGGATAAAACGAAGATTTTGAGACCATCAGATGTACCCACTATTGAAAAATATTCAGTTGGTTTATAACGTGAGCTACAAATGATAATTAAAAAAGGGGGCGCCAAATTTAAATTTCATTATTGACTATATTACTGACAAAAATTTTACTATTGTACAATTCTAGCTTGGCATTTTGCGATGCAGAAGGAGAAGAAATATCGTTAAGTGTGGGACAGAGATGAACAAACCGTTTTACAATGAAGGGGCGAGTTTTAGACCAGTGCGCATCCAAACTCAAGTGTCAAGACAGAATCGTAGAATAGTATATTTGTCTTGACCAGTAAATTGACATTATTGACGGTCAACTGACCACAGTTCATCACTAATATAAAATAGGATAAAATTATTTTTAATTTCTTTGTGTGTATAAATAATATAAATTAAACATTTAATAATTATTTCCTCCCTGTACATACAAAGTTTTTATTATTCGAGTATGACTTGCCTTAATCATAATTGTAGTTGAATATCTGCTATTTGATAAGGTTGACTGACTTACGTTTTTTTTTTAATAAAAAAAAGAAAAACTATTTTATTTTATCTTATTTAAATTAGGTTAATGTTAATTTAATAAATTAGCTTAGTATAATTATAATGGTTATGCGTTGATGTTGAAAACTTTTGTAAGAATGTTAATTTTATTGCTAGGATAAGTTTTTTGTAATATGTTGATGGAAATTTTTAATAACTGTTGTATTTTTAATGACATTAATGAACTTGAATTTATATAAATTTTGATTTTTATTTGGTATTTAACCTATATTCCCACCTCGGAATATTTCATAAATTGTTCACTCGAGACTTTTGGTATGAAATGTGTTGTTATAACTAAACGATACATCACACCTTATAGGCCAGTTAAATAAAATTATGTTTGGTCAGAGCATTCCACAAATTTTGTAGAGGACGGGACCAGTGAATATCTTTAGATTTAGCGGTTTCTACTAAGGATCTCATTTTGCTTCCACCAATTCCAAAAAAATGCATAACTTAAAGATTTGTGTTAAAGCAAAGGAAGATGGTCAATTTTAATAAATTAATTGTGTATTGTTAATTTTTTTTAAACAAAAGTAATCCTAATCACGTCAAAATTTGAAACATTATTCAATGTCAAAGTTAAGCTGTAAAACGTGCAGGTTGAATTTCAATGTTTCTCTGAATTAGTGTCCAATGCAAATACGTCTTTACCTTTAAGGCCGTATTCTCAAAGTGCAATTTATCAACATTTAAAAGTAGTGATGGGTAGTTGACCGGTCACGATGTTTCCATGAGTGACCCAATCATCATAACCGGCCAAGATGAGTCATGAAACCGGTCCTTTTTAAAAATGAAAAATAAGTGCCACTGGATGATCATAATTTTCTCATCAAAATGGTGTGTAATATTTGTATAAATGAGGCTTGAAGGAAATTATGCAAAATAGAATTTTTTGACATTTTATTTTTTCACTCCCATCATCTAAACTAAGCTTACCTAAATATTTCTTCACAGATGTTCTTATTGCGTGCTGGCTTTGTTACGAATTTATCCAACGTAACACTTTTTGGAGTAGCACTCTTTGAGAATAAATAATTGTTTCACATCTTTGGGATATTTTTGGCAATTTTATTATGGGTTTTGTCAGGCAAGTAGCATGCAGTGGATGTTGGTGAAATTTAGGTTGTCGTACCTAAATATTGAACCATGGGACCCGAACGTTACTTTTACTCTCCAATATTGGCAAAAGTTACCAGGATTAGTTCATTCGAAGGCGATTATAAACTACCCTTTGAAATCAAGAGCTAAGAAACTTTCAGAGTTAAACAGGGTCAACCTGAAAACTCTGAGCCTATATACTGGGCACTGCCGATTAAACTATCATCTGCATAAACTCGGCCAAGCAGAAAACGCCGTCTATGCCTGGTGGATGATGTGAAGGCAGACCACATCTTATGCCCCTGTCCCGCTATGGAGAGGATCCGATTCTCAATATTTGGCAAAGGGCAACTGCTGCCAGAGGATCTAACCACATTATCACCCTATAAAGTTATCAGTTTCATTAAGAGACTAAACTTATTGGGTGAAATATAACTTGGAGTGAGCCAAAATAGGCTTGCTGATAGCCGCAGTGGAGGATCCGCGGGCACCCACTCACACAAAACCTAACAACCAACCTACTTTAAGGCATAACCATCAAAACTAAATAAAGAAGTTTTATAGAGGAAAATGATTGCGATTGAAATTTGCGAAAAAGTTGAAAAATGGTGTGCCTTACTTGGTTATTTTTTAAACAATGTGTAAAATATTTGCAATACATTTTTTTTCAGAAACGGGAAATATATCGACATTTCAAATTTAATAAAAAAATATTTTTTTTATCCCTTAAAGTATCGCCTGGGTTCCATGCTCCAATACTAAGATATAAACTAAATTTTACCAGCCACCACTAGTAACAGGGCTTTGATACCTCCTTGCACAGAACCTGGCATTGTGCATATTTTTTAACACCAACTTTTGGCATTTTTTTAAGCAAAAAGAAAATGAAAAAGTCAACTGGTTTCTGTTATTACCGAGGACTTTAAATTTTTTTTGTCCAAAAACAAGTGATTGACAGTTACACATTAATTGTCAAGTGTCACGATTAAAATTTCAAGGGAAGTGGCAGGACATTTAAAATTTTGGACAAGTTGACCGTGTCCATTATTATCTTAGACACATTGCTATTTGTCCAGTCAACTTTTTCATGACCTGACCAGTAAATGACCGGTCACTGACCTGTCATGGTGACTGTGACTGCCAACACTACTTAAAAGTGTATCATTTTTATGTAATACTGAACACTAACAATTTGTACAATGAACTTCAAAAAATATCCACAAAAAAAATATATAAAAAAAAAACAAATCAATAGATTATTAGACAAATATATCGTGGCAGTGAGATAAAGATGTGCAAAGGGCCAGGTTTGTTTAGAATGAGGACCGTCATTCGCATAACGTTTGTATTAGTATTTACGTAAGTACACTCTTGTAAAAAGTAACTTTCAGTAAATTGTTGTATTCTGTAGTTTTGTGAATTGTGCAATAAATTTTGGTGTCTGGCGCATATCTGTGCCTTGTAATATTCGTCAAGTAGTAACATTGTCTAAATGTAGCAAATTTTTATAAGATACGATTAATGGTGAAACTCTGAAAAACGTCTGTAGCTACATTAGGAACCATTTTTGATTTTTGAACCCGTAATAACTTTTTCCTATCAAGTTTGTTCAGGTTATTTTGAAATACCCTGGATAAAAGAAGTAGCATTCAGTTCAAATAGCATGGAGCATAACCTGCCCAAAATCGCCATCTTGAAGATCTACTTTGTTGTCTATCGATTACTGAAAACAAGGATATCCTTGGGCGAGTTGGAGTTGACATTCCGAGTGTATTGATCTGGCTTTATGCATTTTATTAGATACTTCGAATTAAACATTTTGTGTTCGAGATGACACAATCCGAGCAAGCTCGCTTTTCTCGGAGTTTAAAGGTGGAGATCGTGGACTGTCATGGAGATTTCACCAGTGAATATTTTCTAACCTTAATTTATCTTTTTGTTAATTTTTAAAATATATTTTTTTTGTATGTTTTAAAGTATTTTGGTGTTAAGAACGATAAATATAAGTGAAAGGTCATCTTTGGTAGAACAAGGCCAATGTAGGGTGTGTTATATAAGAGGCTCAAGTGAAAGGTCATCTTTGGTAGAACAAGGCCAATGCAGTGTGTTATATAACAGGCCCGCTGACAGAAATGCAAAATCATTTTCTAACAAACCATGTAAATGATAATACTGAGAAAAATGAAGATTTGGAACCTAAAAGTAAGGTGTCTGTAATTATGGTAATATATACTAATATAATTTGTAACATTAGGGCTTTTGACTTTTAGATGAAGAGCAGCTTTGTTGGAATTCCGAAAACGTTCTGTTGTTAATACATTTAATTGTAAAATACCAAAAGGAATTTGATGCAGGAATAAAGAAAAATGTTTGGAATGAAATGACAGGGAAAAACTTAGCTACGATCCGCTGGACAATAAATGGAAGGGTCTTAAAAAGACCTACAAAAATGTTAAAGATCACAATAAAAAAAGTGGCAACACTCCTAAGAAATGACAGTTTTTTAATGCCATGAATGCTTTTATGGTCGTGAGGCCAGAAATTGAACTTTCGGCAACTTGTAGTAGTGTTTCCCCTAATGTAGTAGCTATTAAGAGTCTTATATACCCTATTAAATCATAATTCTGGAATATCTCGTTTAAAACTTATCCGATTTGAGTGCGATTTTTACAAGATTTTTCAAAAATATGTATAAAATGTCGGAATGTAATTTTTTTTTTTTGTCAAAAAATTTTTGCATCCATTTTAAATGTTTTGTATCCAAATTTTTTAACATTCCGACATTAGTCACTGTTTGTAACGTTTATATTCATGTGACCCAACTCTTGGATTAGTTGAAAATAAATTTATTAGAAAACCAAAAACTGCATATCTATATTCCGATAATAGCTGCCATCTCGCATGATATTTCGGAAACACAGATGCACTTGCATACACTGGACTCATTTGCGGGAGGGGGAATCGGGCTCTTAGGAACCACGTTGCGATTTGTGTAAACAACAGTGGCGTGTGTATTCTAGAGATATCTCAAATTTACTTATTTGTTATAAAGTGGGTACACTTGATTTCAATAAAAACTGGTACACTTTTTTTAGCTATGTAAATCATTCGTTCTTTGATTGATATTAATAATCTTACAAATATCACTTTGACGTTAATCAGTGGCGTCATTATTAAAAATGGTTCGACATCTAACAGATATTCAAAAATTTCGAATTGTTTCTAAAATTGAAGATGGTTGGTCCATAAGAAGACTTGCTGCTGAATACAATGTGAGTAAAACCACGATAATGAGTGTTAAAAAACAATGGGAAACCAACCAAACGGTATCCCGTAAAGTTGGTCCCGGTAGGCCCAAGAAGATGAAAATCTTATAAATTACCTAATAGAAAACCCTTTTCAGACTGCAGTAAATGCAATTTCAGAAACAAATTTCCCTGCTTCGGTATCTACTGCTTGCAGAAGAATAAAACTACAAAGCGACTTGAAGAGTTGTTCAGCGGCTAAAAAAATATAAACTTTCAGAAGAAAAGAAGCAGGGTAGGATTATTTTTGTACTCAACTATATAATCAATGATGAAAACTTCTGGGGACAAGTTGTCTTTTGTGATGAAAAGGTTTTTAAATCCTGTAACGATGGACATGTTCGCGTATATAGGCCTCCTTCCACTAGATACAACGAAAAAATATACATTCGATCCACAAATATTAGGAAGGTTTTCAGTCAATGTCTGGGCTTGGATGAGCCTAAATGGGTTAGGTGTATGTTGGAACAGTGGTGGTCATCTCAATTCCATTAAATATATTGAAATATTAGACAATATTATGTTGCCGTCAGTAATAGAGGTGTTTCCGGAAAATAATTTTATTTTCCAACAAGACAACTGCTCCATGCATACGGCCCATCGTGTCAGGCAATGGTTTCTTGATAAAAACATAGAGTTGTTACCGAGGCCATCTAAAAGTCCGGATTTAAATCCAATTGAAAATGTATGGGGACTAATGGTGAAACATATAAGAAAATTAAATAACCATCCAAATAATGCCCAAGAATTGGAAGGGATAATTGAAGACGCTTGGGAGAACTTGTCGCAAAAAGTTGACCTTGCAAGAAATCTGATTTTGTCCATGCCTGCAAGACTTCAGGCAGTTTTAGACGCTAATGGAGCAATGATAAAATATTAGTTAATTCTGTATTACGTAATTGAAGTTCATTTATTTTATTTGTTTATTGTATTTTTATGTTCAGTTTGCATTGTTTACATTTTTTTTAATCTCAAGTGGTATTTTTGTGTTCTTAATTTAAAAATAGAATTATCATTATTCAGTTAGTATTTTAATTACAACCATTAGTAGAATTATCCGTAACAAATATTATTTTTTTAAACAATAATATCGCAGGCTTGAAAATGTTTTGAAAAAGTTATTTTCTAATTATTTTTTAAAAATTCCATTTGAATAAAATAAAAGAGAAAGGTTTAATAAGTTTAAAAACACAAAGAAAACCGATCTCCTCTAAAAAAACCCAGGTCCGGGATATATCACTTCTTCTCCACCCCCCTCTCGACATGCCTTGCCAGCCCTATTTACAGAACAATGGGAAAAATAAAAACATATCATAAGCGTAAATACCCTAGCAGAAAACCGAAAAACCAAAAGAGAAAATATAAAAAGTACTAGTGAAAATTTAATTTTTTTCGTAAATTAGTAAAAGTAATAATTTTCTTTTATTTCCGGTAATTTCTATAGAGAGACTAATATAAATGAAAGTTTTCCCATTTTGCCGTCTCTAAATATTAATATGGAGAATGAAAGGCTCAATGAAAGGTGAATATGATAATTTTTATTTTTGATTTATTTTAAGCTTAGTAACCTCATGTACAGGGTGATCATTTTAAGTGCACCTTACTCGATTTTTCTGCTGTATTTTTAACCTAGGAAAAAAACTTCAAAAATTATACTTATGTGCTTTTTTCTAAGGAATCCGAAAATTAAAAACAACTGAATGTCAAATAAAAAGAAAACGCCGAAAAACTGAAAAATAAAAAAATTACACCCCGCATTAATATGCGGAAATGGACATATGACATTCCGAATACTGATTAAATATGCGCGTCACATACATATCTTTTACTTGCGGTTTGACCGGAAATTGCCTTAATTTTTTTTATTCTAAATGATATATCCTATATATTCAGCTCAATTTAAAAATTTCTTACTGAATTCAGCAATATATGTAACATCATCATAATCTTTCATATTTCATAAAAATATTGGAGTTTAAATTTAAAATAACACAAATATATTTTTCATATTATTTCATCGCCTTTTCATTCTGAGTTGAATGATATGACACACATTGATAGTTCCATTTTATAGGAAAAATTTTTAAAATAATACTATGCATTAATAAGAAACGGTAAATTTTTTTGTAGATTAACGATTTAATTGTTTTGTTGTTTAGTTCTTTAGCTATTTTTAAACAAAGTAAATAAAATATGTTCGGGTTTTTTTTATTGTTTTTACATATTAATTGCAGGACAAGGACGCATGAAGGGTAAGGTTAGCTACTGCTTAGCTTATAAGCTTGACGCAATACAACTTTTTCGTCGGCTTATGTCGTACGAAACCTCTAGTACTCCGCCTCTGATAATTCAACATCACCCGATCTGAAATGTTCCACTATGCCGTTCTGTAACTAGAACATCGGCCACCTTCGACATTCGCCGCGATAATTTCGGTTTGGCTGTATATATGCACCGTGGCCTGCGCTGGTGTGGTAAAATCGAGACTATATTTCACTTGCATCTGATATAGACTCTTAACAGTAAGTCAATTTATTACCTCAGCTGCGATTAATTGAGCTCACAACTGTAAAATTGATATTAGACCCATTTTAAAATGGACAATTTTCTCTGCAAGTTGCAAGAATGTTGCTTGATTATGATCACCCGAGTCCATATAGTATGCATACTCGCAAATAATAAGATTCTTCCAACTTGTGGAAAAAAAAGCCAACTGTAAAATATATGGGTTTTAATAAGGTTAGGTTAGGTTAGGTTAGGTTATTATAAGTGGGCCCTTGTGGACCCTCCACTGCGGCCATTAGCAGGCCTATTGTGGCTCACTCCTAATTATATTTCACCCAATAAGTTCAATCTCTTAATGAAACTGATAAAACTTTATTGGCTGAGAATGTGGGACAGGTGCATAAGACGGCACTCGGCGTTTTTTGCTAGGCAGAGTTTATGCAGATGATAGTTTAGTCGGCAGTGCCCGGTATATAGGCCTGTTAGAGTTTTCAGGTTTACCCTGTTTAACTCTAGAAGTTTTTTAGTTCTTGATTTCAAAGGTTATTTTATAAATGCCTTCGAATGAACTAATTCTGGTAACTCTTGCCAATGCTGGAGAGTTTTCCTTACAGCCCAGGTTGAGATAGCCATCTTAGCAGTACTTGAAAATATGCCAATTATTAGTTCAGGTCCAATGAATCGTGATCCTGCTCCTTCTCTGGCCAAGGAGTTGGCCATTTCGTTACCTTCCATATCAGAGTGGCCGGGTATCCAGCTCAAATGATTTAGAGCCTTCTGACAGTTCCATACCGTTTTAGAGTTACAGCGGCAACAGCCAAAAGCTTTTATAACTGCTTGGCTATCTGAAAAAATTGTAATTCATCTGCGTGTAAGATGCATATATTCCAGCCTTCACACACACAGTTCAATGGTATGAACCTCAGCCTGAAAAATAATTGCATTAGGACCTAGTCGTGAGAATATCCTCACCCTTGGTCTGTAGCTATGTATTCTGGCTCCTGTTCCCTCAGGAGTTTTGGAACCGTCTGTAAACCAGCAACTGTCTGCCCTCAGTAGGTCGGTTTTATTCCAATCCCACATCTCTTTCCGGAAGAAGGATGTTGAAGGTCAGCTCATAGTAGGCATAGTATCCGAGGGCATTCCCAGGATGCTATGACTCTATATCATCCAGCAACCTGTTCTGCTCCATGATACTAGTCTGCGGCATATTAATGGCCGCTTGTTGCAGTCTCTATGTTGCCTACCGGGTCTCTCTCCAAATATATATAAAGTCCAGGAGGTTTTCCATTGCAGCTGACGGTGTTGTGCTAATTGCCCCCATTATGGTCAAGCATGCTAATCTCTGTAATCCAGAGAGTTTGGCTTTGGCCATCTGTTGTGATCCTTTCGGCCACCAAACGATGGATCCGTAGTTATCATTGGTCTGATGACCGTGACATAGATCCAGTAAATTTGTTGGGGACCCACGCCCCAGGATTTACCACAAATACGACAACATGTCCATAAGGGCAGTTTTGCTTTGTGGATTATCTTTTCCAGATGGGAGTTCCAATTAAGTGATTTACCTAGAGTGATTCCTAGATATTTCACCCCTCCACAAATGGAATAGTTTCACCCATTAAGGAGGGCGGTCTTAAGTCCTCCTGCTTCCTTTTCCGGGTAAATGGTACTATTACTGCTTTTTGAGGGTTCACAGATATCTGTTCCCTGTTACACCAGTTACCTACTGCATCCAGTGTCTCTTGAAGGGTATTAGATATTACTCCTTCAGAGTTTCCTCTGACTAGTATGAGTAGATCATATGCATATGCCAGAACCTCAACCTCCCACAGTGTGAGAATAGCCAGTAAGTCGTCCACAAGAAGTGACCCCAAAATGGGGCAAAGAACCCCCTGCGGACATCCTCTTGTGGCTCTAAAGCTGACTGTTTCTCCCTGTGGAGACGTCGTTTTAGTTCTGTTTGATAGCATAGCACGAATCCATCTCCTATAGTCGACTCAATTTCTCTGGCGGTTACTTCTGCATACAAGTAGTAGGGCAGTGCATTGTTAAATGCTCCCTCAATGTCTAGAAAAGCTCCCACTGCAATTTCCTTCATTTGAAGGGATTGGGTGATCTTCTCGATTAGGTTGTTGAGTGCTAGTTCTGTTGATTTTCCTGCCTGATAGGCATGATAGGTTAAAATTATGAAAGGTATAAAATCATATCTTCCCACTTCACATAATTTAAGCCTTCTAAAATGACCTTTAAGTAGAGCAAAAGCTTGTTCTATTATGACTCTGATCTTTGAAATGGATTTTGTTGTAGTTTCTTTGAATGTTGGTCAAATGACTATTGTCCTTAAGGGGCGTTAATGTTTTTGGGATAACGGATAGGGTGAATCTCCCTAATAGATGGCCATTTTGTGAAATATTTAATAGATTTAATATTTCAACTATGCCAGATCGGCGTTAAACACATGCATCATGTACTGACCCTGCTTCTCCTGTGTAACAGTATACAAAAAAATTTTTGATTGTTACACGTGCCTTGTAAAACGACACTATGAAATCCTCTTCTGTTCACGTATGATGCAGGGTTTTTGTTTGGAGCTACAATGGGAATGTGACTTCCATCTACTGCCCTTATTACTCCTAAAAATAACCAATGTACTTAATGTGATTAATAGTTTCATTACATTTTTCTGCATTTGGAAGTTTTATAATACCATATCGATACTGGTTTGCAATAATATATGGCAAATTTTGTACAGGCAATTCCATGCAGTAGATTTCGAAACTCCGAATCGATTGGCCACACTTCTAAAAATTGAGCTTAGTGTATGCAAAGCACAGTCTGTAAATTTCACGAATTCTTAAATCTTAAGCTTAACGAAAGCATTCAGTGTTTGCCAGATACCAAAGAGCAATTAGTAACTGTTTTTCGAGAGTTGTTTCTGGGTTACCAGATAGTTTTGCAGCAACTTTTTGGCATGGATTGCAACTTAAAAAGAATGTTTTCAAATGTTGTTGAAGTCATTCTAAAATTATACTGAAACGGCTGATCATTAAATTTCCGATTTCCTCAGCAAAATTTCATATTTTTTTTATATCAAATTCTGTTTCCTAGTCATCACTGTCATCTTGAAACAACATATCAATCGTAAAATACAACACGTTGAGCCTATTTGTATACATTTTTTAAATAAAATTCAAAATATAAAAATTATAAATTTTCTAAAAGCATGGTTATATTAATTCACTCTTTTTTTTTACATCTGCGTTCGAGAACTCTAGCATTTGTCAGGGTGATCTGGCCATGACATCATTTAACCCTGCTCGCTCGACCGAACGTCAACTCAAATGCATACCTTGGAATAGTTCCTCTGACCAATTAGCTTCAAGTAATTGTTGAACTCCGCCATATTGGAGATCCGTTCCCATTTCCAATTGTATGTTTAATGCCATGTTTTTCTAAATTTATCTTTATGGGTTGCAATAATATACATGGGAGAATTTGGTATTCTCGACGAAAAAACGGAACAGGATTGGTATTCCCCACGAAAAGACAGGTGGGTTTAGTCTATATTTTGCAAGTGTGAGTATCAGCATGCGTGCTTCTAATGCATCTCACCTTAGTATTTTATTTCATGTATTATCCACAATTTCTCTGATTTATTTCTGTAATTTAGAAATGGTTTAGTGCCATTAAACAAATCGTTAGTAAATAAAAACAATGCGTCCGCCACTGATTTAAAAGAACAAACTACAAATCGTCAATACCGAGAATGCATCCTATATGCGCCACTAATTTAAAAAAAAAAAAACTACAAATCATCACTGTTGAAAATGTGTCCTTTATATGCCAAATTTGAAAATTAAAAAGTTTAAAAATGAATAAGAATATGCCTGTTTCAATGTTAACACTCACAGCATGGATCTCAAATTACAACTGAATATATCACGCATTTGCAATAAAGCAATAAACAAGTATTTGAGGTTGGATCTCGCATGTAACTAACCTTCCGCAAAAAAAAGGTCGCCACACAGCAATCAGTTGTTTATGTAATTAATATATCATTTTAAGGTACACAATTTCTATGGAAAAATAATATGAATGTAAAGTCCGTATCTGGGGAATACGAAATCATCCGATGTTTAGTAATAACTATTTCTGAAAGGTCGCTACTTTAGAAGTCGAATTTTCAAGTGCAAAAATCATAAATTTGCTTAGTGTGCCATGTTATCTAGACATTTTGTAGGTATTTTTTTTTTCTTATTTTTGTTTTTTGTTAATGTTAGCAGTTATCAAAAAAAATATTTAAGTACTGCTAAGATGGCTATCTCAACCTGGGCTAAAAGGAAAACTCTCCAGTATTGGCAAGAGTTACCAGAATTAGCTCATTCGAAGGCGTTTCTAAAATACCTTTTGAAATCAAGAGCTAAGAAACTTTTAGAGTTAAACAGGGTAAACCTGAAAACTCTAACAGGCCTATATACCGGGCACTGCCGACTAAACTACCATCTGCATAAACTCGGCCTAGCGGAAAACGCTGAGTGCCGTCTATGCCTGGAAGATGATAAGAAGGCAGACCACATCCTATGTACCTATGCCACTGTGGAGAGGATCCGATTCTCAATATTTGGCAAAGGGCAACTACTGCCAGAGAATCTGGACACGTTCTCACCCAATAAAGTTATCAGTTTTGTTAAGAGACTGAACTTATTGGGTGAAATATAACTAGGTGTGAGCCACAATAGGCCTGGTGAAGGCCGCAGTGGAGGGTCCACAGAGACCCACTCACAAGAAACCTACCTACCTATGGAAAAAACAATGGAAAACTTGCTTTTTTTTTAGTTTTCCACAGATTTCGGTCGGAAAAAAGGCCGTATTAAATAAAACCATATGAATCTTAGAGAGGAGGAAATTTTCAGAAAAAAAGCACCTGCGACTTTTACTGTACTATCAACTTTTTTTACTATTGAATATTTTGTGATGAATGTTTAATGTTTATGCAATGTTTGTTTATGATTTTACATAAAAAATCTAAATAAATTATTGGTTGTTTATTTGTACCTTTAAATACAACAAGAACATGCAAATTAACAAAAATAACAATCTGAAAAATAAAACTTGATTTCTAAATTTTATATAAGATTATAAAAAGTGCATAAAAAAACCAAAAATCAACAAAACAATTTTTTATAATTTCATCTTACAATTAAATTTTAGATATAAAAAATACGTTATCACTATATAAAAATACTCTACGATAGTACGGTGTAATAATACATTTAAAGATGATTGTAAAAATTAGAACAGTAAAAATATTGCACATTATACAGTTTTGTTTTACTTGAATTATAATTTAAAATGTATATTTATACGTGAGAAATATGGCAGTTAGTGAAATCAAAACCTAATCGTCCTAAATTAACATCAAAACTTATGCAATTAAAATTTACAATTCATAACGCTATGAAAAGCAGACAAAATCACTTATATGAACAAATTAATAACGTCCTCTATACAAATTGGATATAACATAGTTGCCATATCAAAACATATATGTGTATTAAACGAAAAAAATCAGTGAGCAAAATTACCAACGTTATATGCCACAACAGTCACATGGTCCAATTTTCCAGGTAAGTTTTGAACCTTTTCCAATCCCTTTTTCCGCCTTAATTTCTTTTCTTGACCTGAAACCTCGACTAAAACCCCATTTCTATTGTCAAAATACAAATCTTGATCTTCTAAAGTATGGCGTTTAGCAGAAGTAATACTAATCGTGAAACTCACGAGATTTTCACATAATTTTCTTGCCGACGTGCACGAAGTGTCTCTACCTAAAAAATAACATGTTTTAATAACTCATGAATAGCTAGTAACATGAGACCCAAAATTTTATACAAAAAAAATTTAACCCTCTTTTAACGACACTCTTATCATATAAACTTAACAAGTCATTTTTTGAAAACCATTTATTATTTATTGTTATACAATTTTACAAGGGATGAAGGAATATCCTTTTCATATGCAAACATTTTGAAAATTTTCTGTTTTAAAACTTTCAGTTTTCGACAAAAATGTGCCTTCGTATCCAATCATCTTTAGAGATAATATGAAAATTCTTTCTAAAACATTAACTTCCCATCTGACACACCATTTTTTTCGAAAAATAATTTAAAACATTTCAATGTACAGGGTGCCCCACTTTAAATCCACACCCTCCCATATTTTCATTGTGATTTATTGTTTTCATCATAATTAGGAAGGCTCTAGCTAAGCAACTATCATATATGTATATAAAATATTAATCAGTTGTCATCGAAATTTGACAACTGAATAATGCTGAAAGTTTTCATAGCTAGTTGACACGTTGTTTAAGTTATTTTAAAATGTATTAATCATGACAAGAAAAATATGATGAAATATAAATGTATGTATATCTCAAATAATAAAAAAAGCCTGTTTGGCACTGAGAATTACTGCTGATATATTGCTGTAGATGCACACTGGCGTGTGGGAGATGATTTTAAATCATGTGTTATACCATAATTGTGTCAAAATGAAAAATGTTGAATCCATGGGAGATAGAGGGTTGAATTTCCTCCTAGAACCACCCTACTCCGCAGAATGTTCCCGTCCAATCAAATAAAACAAGTTCCAACCACTTATATGTAATAGGGATAAGATATTCAATTTTTACTGATTTCAACTTTAATTTTCAACATAAAATGCTAAATGTCTCGGTTCATACGGGGGAGGTAGATGGTTGATTTTTCCCCTAGAGTCCGAATGTCCCATAGGATTTACCTGGTGAATTAAATAAAACAAGTACTAACCCCCCATTTAGCAATAGGAATGCTAAATATCTTGATTCATATGGGTGATAGAGGGTTAATTTTTCCCCTAGAATCTCAGCGTTCCCTAGGATTTTTCCTAGTGGATCGAATAAAACAAGTTCAAACCCTCTATATAGAATAGAGGAATAGATATTCAATTTTTACTTTTTTCAACCCTAATTTTCAACATAAAATGCTAAATATCTCGGTTTGTATGGGACATAGAGGATTGATTTTTTCACTAGAACCCAAACACACCGTAGGATTTTTCCTGGTGAATTGAATAACATAAGTTCCAACCCCCTATGTAGCAATAGGAATGCTAAATTTCTTGATTCATATGGGAGATAGAGGTTTAATTTTTCCCTTTGAATCTCAGCGTTCTGTAGGATTTTTCCTAGTGAATTGAATAAAACAAGTTCAGACTATATGGAATAAGAGATAAAATATTCAATTTTTACTTCTTTCAACCCTAATTTTCAACATAAAATGCTAAATGTCACGGTTTGTATGGGACATAGAGGATTGATTATTCCCCTAAAACCCAAACGCCCGTAGGATTTCTCCTGGTGAATCGAATAAAACAAGTTCTAACCCCCTATATGTAATGGGAATAAGATATTCAATTTTTACTGCTTTCAACTCTAATTTTCAACATAAAATGCTAAATATCTCGGTTCGTATCGGGTAGATAGATAGTTGATTTTTTCCCTATAGTCCAAATGTCCCGTAGGATTTACCTGGTGAATTGAATAAAACAAGTTCTAACCCCTATTAGCAATAGCAATGCTAAATATCTTAATTCATATGGGAGATAGAGGGTTAATTTTCCCCTAGAATCTCAGCGTTCCGTAGGATTTTTTCTAGCAGATCGAATAAAACAAGTTCAAACCCTCTATATAGAATAGGGGATAAGATATTCATTTTTTACTTCTTTCAACCCTAATTTTCAACATAAAATGCTCAATATCACGGTTTTTATGGGACTGGAGGATTGATTTTTCTCCTAGAACCCAAACGCCCCGTAAGATCTTTCCTGGTGAATTGAATAAAACTAGTTCCAACCCCCCTATATGCAATTTGGGATGAGATATTCAATTTTTACATCTTTTAACCCTAATGTTCAACATAAATATCTCGGTTTGTATGGGATAGAGGGTTGATTTTTCCCTTAGAATACCAATGTCCCATAGGATTTTTCCTGACAAATCAAATAAAGGAAATTCGAACCCCCTTATTTGCAATAGGGGTTGAAATATTAAACTTTTTGTACTCTCATCACTCATTTTCAACAAAAAATGCTAAATATCTCATCTCCTATAGGAGACGGAGGGGGAACTGCTGACAAAACTTTTAATATATTGTCCCGAATTCCATGCGGTCGAAGTCGTGGGTAAACAGATAGTTACGTGTAAGTAAGGTTGTATATAGGAAAAAATATTTGCAATATTTGCGCATATGTTTAGCTGATTTTTAATACTTATCAGGTAAGTGTTTCACAATATTACTCAAGAAGCCAGCTTTATTGAGAATATACCACATGAGCATTTGATACTGTGCATAGTAAATTTGTATCTGAGAAAGCGGATAGACTGGGACTGCGTGGCTTTATAAATGATAGTTAGCTTCCTACCTTGAGGATAGAAAAATGGTGGTAAAATTGATGATGTCATCTCAAATAATTATAGTATAAACATCGGAACTCCTCCGGCGAGTGTCTTAGGACCTTTAATTTTTCTACTTTACATTAACGACATTGTAAACTTTATTAGTCATGGTAGAATTTTTATGTACCGATGATGTAATAATTGTCTTTTCTGACACAAACATAATACAATTGTATGAAAAAAATTGAAGAGTTATCTAGAAATAGTCACTTTTTAACATATACTTTGCTTTCATCTACTCAGCAATATCCTACAATATCACAGTACCCAAACTGAGGACTGTTCCCAGAACAGTCCTCAGTTTTACAATGCATATTTGTCTCTCAAAAAAGAATAATACGATTAATGTTTAACCTCCCCTATCGCACATCCTGTCGTGATACTTTTAAAAAATATGCAATTCTCACAGTACCATTAGTTTACATACTAATGTTATTATGCTACATTTACAATAATAAGCATAAATTTCCAGTAAATAGTGATCACCATAGTTATAATACTAGATATAAAAACAGTATCTACAATAATAATCATGCATTTTATGAAAAATGTCCCATTTTTGCTGGCTGTCAATTATTTAATAAATTACTAAACACAATAAAAGAAGAAAAAACACTCAACAAATTCAGAATATCATTTAAAAAATTACTAGTAAAAGAATGTTTCTATAATGTTAGCGAATTTTTAATTTACCTCAATGTTTTTCATATGAGATAGCTGGAGAAAATGTCACCCTAGGCCATAAGTTATGTCCATTATTGTATGTTTGGCATATTATATTAGCTGCATACATATTATGATGTATTGTATAATATATATTATATATTACGTTTCTGTTTGTTTCTTTCTATTTTTCACGTTTGTTTATATACACTAGTTTTTTAAGATATTTATTTTATTTATTTATTTATTTATTTATTTATTTATGTACCTTACCCAATATAATGGTTACAACATACTATAAAGTCTACATTAATACAGTTCAGTACATAACAAACTAACATAACAGGATAAAAGTTATAATTCACATAACTAAGTAACTAAGAACCATTGTCAGCTGGACCGATTCTGCTGACAATGCTAAATATAAGTATTATAACAAAACAATAAACAACACAAAACAGTAAAGCAAAACAGGTACAAAGGTGCAGAATCTGATTTGTCTATACATATCATAGTATTTCAGTTTCCTGCAGGGTGTGCAACTCCGATAATCAACAAAAAAGTCAAGTCTGCCTGATGAGCGTTTTGCTAATCTTGCAGTGTGAGGAAACAAAAGAGTTGGAACGGAAATTGGTGAGGCAAAAAGGCTGATGAAATACATTAACTGACCTAGTGCATTTAGAGGGGGCACCCAGGCCAATTGACTGAAGCAACAAGGGACAGTCAATGAGGGAGTTGACTATTCTAAAGAGGAGCCTGAGGTCTCTCTGATCCCTTCTAGTCTTTAAAGGGTCAAGTGAAAATCTAGTGTACAATATATTGTAGTCATAATAGAAATTTTCAGGAGGATCGATATGGGCTTTAAAGGAATTGTATTTTAGGAACTTTTGTTGAACTTGTTCGATTTTGTGTATGACAGGCGTAAGAAGGATTCTCTCAGGAATACTCCAGAAGTGGTCGAACAAGACTACAATATAATAGTCGGATTGCAGAGATGTTATTAAAATCACTTGTGCATCTTTTGATGAATCCAAGCGTTCTCAAGGCTTTAGAAACCACTTCAGTATATTAGATGATGTTTTGTATAATACGTTTTGTATAATCTGTTACATTTTTGTTAGTTTTCTATTTTCTCATTTGTTAATACACACTAGTTTTTTAAGATATCTACTATTTGACATTTTCTATATTTATATACATAAGTCGTAAAGAAATAAATATTATCTTATCTAATGGTATTCAAAGAGTAGATTACCCAATATAACTATATCTAAAAGCATCGCCAACCAGCTAATAACAAGTGGATCACCGATTAAGTGACAAAGGATTATTGATGAAGACATGGAATTAAACAAACATATTGTTATATTTTCACGAATATCTCAGAAAATTGGTATGAGATGCATTATGGGACCTGCAAATCCCAAAAAGTTGTATCCATAGATTATATGGCAAAAACATAAGAAACCATTCCATGTTTTTCCATTACAAAAACTTATGCCAAATGACAATATACAGCGATTTCAGTGCCAGAAATATTAAATTGATTTAACGAGAACCACAAAAATTTGAAAAACATTTTATAAACCGATAAAGCTTCCTTCATAACTTCAAGTACTTTCAACAGAAAAAACTCATTTATAGGTATTTGAAAATCCACATATCCACATCCTTCTAAAGATGAAAAATACTTTCTTGCAAGTGTTCAACATCAAGGGAGGACATCTATAAATCTGTAGTGTGGTATATTAAACAATAAAGTGTTAGTACCTATATTTTACGAGTTCACTTTCAGGGAACAGATTTAGAATCTCTTGAAAATGAAATTGAACAAATTTGTTGAGATGTACATCATATCAGAAATATGATTTGACAACAAGATGGGGCTCCACCGCACAATGTAACTATTACATTTTATAATCGGACCTATAGTAATAACTTTTTGGCTTAAAATTATTCAAGGAATAAGTTTGGCGGATAGTTTCTGAGAAATATCGAATTAAAAGCTGGTACGATGATGAGAATCTTTTCAAAAATTGGTACATTTTTTCACATAAATTAGCAAATAATCAAAACTGTCTAATGTAAGCCATTCAAATTTTAATTAATGATTTAAAACAAAGAATGGATGCACAATTTTTAAACTATCTTTTATTCTGTCATTGTGGAAGTGGAATATCAATAAATTTGAATCCTATACTAAGAACTAACAAGTTAAAATTTTACCTGAAATTCCATGTTTTAATATATCCTCTATCAGGAGAAGCTGAAGTTGATACCGCTGAATAGGTGTAACATATGGAATGCCATCTTCGTTCCTAAGTATTTGCTTTGTATTTGAAGGTCTAATATCCAAAGTGGTCTTTGAACGCAGAAACTTATATCCTACATCTTGCTTTTTGGAAGAGCTATTCTTATCATCTAGTGTTTGCAAAGTTTTGCTGGAAATAGTGGTTTTCTGTTTTAGAGATTTATGACTAGACTGAGGATTGTCATGCCGATGCTGACTAGAAGCTTGACGTCTTAAGCTGCTTGCTTTATTCTCTACCACTGCAGGTTTTTTAATATCTGGAAAATAAATATGCACCAGTCAAAATATATATACAGCAAAACAGAAATAGAAATTTGGTACGAATGTTTAAAATAATTGGTAGCAATGCAATGGTGCATTTAAATAGCATTCATATATCACTTTAATTGAAAATTTAATGTGGAAATTGAAGAGGCTCAGTAAAGTACGGTCCTTGAAAACATTCAAGTTCAGAGTACAACAAGAAGCTTTAATAGTTAATAATGAATTACTAATGTGTAATAAACTCAACTCAAAGTCGGTACTGCTCTATACATATTGTAGCAAAGTCACTTTTGTAAAGGCCTGCAAGATTCTTGCTGAATTTTGTGCAAGTAGAGAATTTTGCATAGCAAGTCGGGTAATTGGTCTGATAACATAACAATCACAAATGTTAAGTCCCCCAAGGGTCTGTTCTGGGACCAATTACTTTTTATTATACATAAATTATAAAAGCCACTTCCATAAAAGCTATGTTAACTCTCTTTGATGATAATGTAACAATAAAACTGCTGGAGACATTATATTAGTTATAAAATGCGTTAAACTATAAATACGAAATGAAACCAGTGCACTCGGATCAATATGCATACCAAGCAGGAAAGTCAAGAAACAGTACTCCGCCATCTAATCAGGAGGATGGAGGAGATGCTGAGGGAAAAGAACGTTGGGCTGGGAGCCTTCCTTGACATCGAGGGGGCCCTTGACAACTTCTTTTTCCTCAATTACTAGGGCTGACAGAGAATGTGGGATCGACCCCTTCTGTTGCAGATGGGTCGCGACCATGCTCAATGGCAGGATGGTATTCACATCTATGCTTGATGAGACCCTTGGAACTCAAGTGGTGAAGGGAGGGTACTATCCACTCTCTTGTGGATTCTTGTAGTGGACGAAATTTTCGTGACATTTAGCAGAAAAGGATTTACCGTCTAAGACTATGCTGACGATATGATTATCATAGTAAGAGGTAAAATCAGTACGGTTAGGGAACTAATGCAGAGCATTCATAACCAAACCGTGCACAAAAAGAGCTTAGCAACTGCTTATGCTAAGCAGGAACCAGCTGAGAAGTGTAACAGGGTTACTCACAGGTCATGCACCAGTGAAGAAACACCTACAAAAATGGGTCTGTATGAAGGTCACCTGAGATGCAGGCTGTGGAGAGGCATTGGAAACAGCGGAATACATACTTTGTCAATGTGAGGCGCTAGACCGCAAAAGACAAAACATTTTTGGGGAAACAAAAACAGACCCGAGAATACTTGCATACAGACAGGTCATAGAACTGTATTGACTAATCCGCAACACAGGTATCATGGGAGGAGAATAAATAACCAGGGAAGGACACAAGCCTTGGCTGCAGTATCACTAAGACTGTGCAGACTGACCTGGAAGGATTATAAAAAAAAAACAAGATATTTTCAACATCAGCCTAGATTTTGGACTTGGTTGGTTAACTCTAAAATTGCACTTACTTTTTTCAACTTTTGAGGTGTCCTCTACAGAATTTTCCCTAAGAAACTGTTGTACAAGCGGATTCTGATAATCAACTGCAGGTTTATTCGAAGCATTTTCATATGATTGATCAAAATTAGTTTCCAAGGGTTTACTGGGGCTGCTTTCAACTGGCTTTGTAGAGCTACCTTCTTTTTGGTAATTTGGTGTGTCTGGTGGTTTATTTGTACTACTTAAATCAACTGATTGATTATAATGAGAAACTGGTTTACTTTCCTTTACTTGTACTTCTTGGGGCAATGATTCATTTTCCACAGATTGTGAGGACGATTTTTCAGACATTGTCGCACTTTTTACGCTACTTCTCTCAGCTGAACTTCTGCTGGAGTCATCTCTATTTTTAGACCTTCTTGGAGGTTTTACAGGGGGCTTTTGTGGATTTTCTACAATTTTAATTGGTTTTGCTACATTCTGTTTATTTTCTATTTCTGGCTGAGTTGTAATATTTCTGGAAGTTTTATTGATACTTGGCCTTTTAGGTTTTGCAGGATCAATATTAGAGTTTACCGTAAACCTGCAAACGTTCGGATCAAAATTATCTGTCAATCCATCACTGGCTACTATAACAATATCTCCCTTACGTAGGGTAGTTATTGACAGAGTAAGGTTACTAAGTTCTGGATTAATTCCATCAACAGGCCCCAATGCCCCAAGAGCATCTCGCATATCTCTGTTACAGTTTATGTCGTGGGAACCTATAATAATTTAACGATTGTAAATCTTAAATGCATAAAGTGGAAAAAAAGAAGACAATTTTGTCACGATACAATTTTAAACAAAAATAAACCTCGGAAGACACTACAGGGTCCCGCACTTGTGTTCTGGTCATCGAATGCTGGTTTCCTATTAAAGTTAGAAATTTCACCCAAGAACTGGATTAAACTAGGGAAGAAGAGGCATTTCTGGAAATTATATTACCAAATATACAGGATGTCCTGAAAAATTCTGGGTGGTCAAGCATTTTTGTAAGTGTTTTAATAGTACCTATCACATATAATATTTTTGAAGTTGATTTATTGGCTCGTACGTAATTGTTTTGCAGAAAATATGAATTTTACCGACAACCATTAAATAAATCGTTATAGCCACAAATATGAAATTTAAGAATAGAATAGAATAGAATAGAAATATATTTATTCTATAGTGTACAATAAAATATATAGAACAAGTGAAAATATATCTTCACACATATTACTTACACAAACTAAGCTCAAATTTGACATCAAAATGTATAAAATTAAATATATAAATAACATATTAAAAAATTATTATAAAAAAATAAACTGATTAATAGAATTAATGTCAAATTGTTAGGTGATGATATGTAATATTTGTTGAAAAAAAAAATCCTGTATTGTGTAAAAAGCCTCTTTTACTAAAAACGTTCTTACAACGTGGTATCTTGTTATAGTTGTTTGTATATTCAAATAACTTGTGTTAGAGCACTTTTTTTGCACTTCAGTCATGGTTGTTTGGGGAGGACAAAGATGTGGGTATACAACCTCTTGTATCATACACATGATTAAGTTAAGAGAACTTTCTGTGGTAGAGACTACTGATCAGATCACAATTGCTTTTAGCAAAACAGGCAAACTCATATACAAACATATATACATATACTTTCATATCAAAAGCTTTTGATAAGTTCATAAAAACACTCATTTTCATTGATACCTGCCACACTTTCCTCCAAAACAAAAAATAGCTCGGTTTGTTGATCTACCTTTAATGTACCCATTTTGTTTATCGTTGAATATGTTATTTTTTATTAAAAAGGCATACATTCTAGTTGCAATAATTTTTTTCATATATCTTTACTATTGTCGATAACAATGCAATAGGCCTATAAACATCATGCCGGTGACCACGGATGATGAAAGCAACTCAGAATCGATGAAAAAGAAAACTTGTGAAATATGTAGAGTAATTTCAAAATTAACAGAGAGGCTGGTTCACAACATGATGGTTAAATTTTTACATTTGCATAATATTATTTCACCCTGCCAACATGGTTTTATATCCACAAAATCTATTGAAACTGCTTCCTATTATCTTTTAGATCCTGTCCATAAAGACCTTGATAGAGGAATGTACGTTATATCACTAATGTTTGACCTCTCTCGCGCATTTAATACTGTTAATGTTGAGTTTTTAGTAAGCAAATTATACAATACTGGAATACGGGGAACTTTACTGAAGTGGCTAGAGTCCTATATGTCCAAGAGAAAATTGCTGGTAAAATATAATAATGCTATGTCAGATATGAGGGATGTGCATATGGGAGTTCCTCAGGGTTCTGTGTTGGGACCATTACTGTTTGCATTATATGTGAATGACTTACCAAAGCACATCACAAAAGGTAGAGTTACAATGTTCGCAGATGACACTACAATTACAGTGTCAGCACAGACCCCTGAGGAGTTAGCTGAAAATATAACTCATGTCTGCAATGAGCTTGATACCTGGTGTCAGCGTAATCAACTTATATTGAATGATAAAAAAACCGTCTCCATAAATTTTGATAATAGAAGAGGACTTACTCCAAATTTTCTAGTGGCTAACAATATTAATGTGGTGTCAAATATAAAATCCTTAGGAACTTGGCTCGATGCTAAACTCTCTTGGGACAATCACATAGATTTTGTTTGCAACAAATTAAGTTCTGCGTTTTTTGCTATTCTTCAAATGAAAACTGTACTTGATACTAATGGTTTGTTAAATATTTACTATGCTTTAGTCTACAGCCATTTGTCTATGAATATAGTCACATGGGGTGCAGGTGGAAATATAAACAGGGTATTAATTTCACAAAAAAAAGAATAATCAGACTCATTTTTAATTTAAAACCATTAGATAGCTGCAGAGGTGTTTTTAAGAAAAATAAAATCTTAACTGCAATATGTATTTTTATTCTAAAATGTGTGTTATACATATAAAAATTTTACAAATTTTAATAAACTGGGAGATACACACTTTTACAATACTCGAAATAATAACAAATTGACAATACCGCCTCACTCTACCACTTTGTATAAACATTCGCCTAATTACAATGCCATCAATCTGTTTAATAAACTTCCTGACCATCTAAAAACTATAACAGACTTTAACAAATTTAAGACAGCTACAAAAAAATTACTTAATAGAAATGTCTTTTTATAGTGTTTTAGAGTTTTTGGCACAATAATTAATTAATTAATTTTCATACATGTTACTGTTTTGTTGTCTACTTTTCTTTTACTGTTTGTTTTATACACTGTACATAATTTATTTGACTTACCATATATACATGTTATGTATCACACAATGGTTAATAAAGGTATTATTATTATTATTAATAGCATAAGATCAAAGGGTGTTAAGTGTATTAACTGTTATTGTTCTATGCACAGTAAATGTTTTGAATTAATTGCGAAGATTTTAAAAGCAAATTGACTAAATGGCAACGTAAAAATTGCAGTGGTAAATCTTCAAGTGTGTCTAAAAATAATGTTGATATCCAGGAGTTGTTACAGAAAATGATGCATTAAAGAGGAAAATTGAGTTGCTAAAGTGGGAAATTTCTAAATCTGAATGTCAATAAATCTAAAACGATGAGTTTTTATAGATGTCACAACCTTTATATTCAGAGTTCTAATATTTGTCGTGCGGCACTCGAATCTGCGTCATTCTTTAACTGTTCTAAATGGCATAATCTTTGATAGCGAACTACAAAAAGCGTAGTAACAAAGAGAGATTTATTATAGTGTGCCACATTCGTAGGCAGTGGGTAGCGAATGACACACTCAACTAGCTCTCTATATTTTAGTCGGGAACATTGGGTGTGAGTTCGGGTGGTTATTTTGCTCTTAGTTTAAGGTTAATGAAAATAATATTTAATGGCAGATCTATATATTGTGTAACTTTGAATAAAAGATATCCAATATTTAACATTTAAGGATAAACACTAACAAAATAACATGCGTACCTACTTCTTCGCTTCATATGCACCAACCGGCAGCGTAAGATTATAAAATGGGGCCGCCATTTGTGCACAAAGGGGGGGTAAACTTGCCTGGTAATAAAACATGATTAGCAAAAATTACGTTTGGCTGCTTGATAAGCTAGTTATACAAGAAATTGTATATGAACGTATAACACTTATAACTATAAATGTGTGGCAAATGGTAATAATACGTAAAATGACCCTGTATATTAAAAGGTGGCTTATCTGTGATCCACGGCTCGTCAGAAGTCCGGAAATCACACTGTCTTGGCCACGTTGTACACCCTGTACGTGAGAACACTATATTCGTACAAGCTTTGCAAGAGCTGGTTGGTAAAGCCTAACTCAACGGAAGGCTAGGTATTCTGGAAGAAACCAAGGATACAAAAGAAACTTGTATCTGGGAAGAATCCGGGTAGAATCCGGGTAGAATCCGGTAGAACCCTCCAAGAGAAGTGTCGACTTTGATGGCTCGTCGAAAACGGCACTGTCATCCAGTGGTTAGAATAGTAGGTATTTTAGTTTGACGGCAAATTTTCTTCCAAGTAGACGCTAACGCACCAAACTACTTACTGAAAATGCTCCACAAACCCAAAAACGGTACACCAACAACAACAAGCACTAATAAAGATTATTCTGGTAAAATCCACTAAACCCCACAAGGGAAATTTGTAATAATTTACTTAAAACTCTACCAGAATGTAGTCGAACGTTAAGCAATCACCATTTTTCCTGAACCAACAATCTCTGAAGGAATGAGCGTGACACCTATCCGTATCGTATTTTGTAGGCCTGAACGGTATGTGACCCACACTACAACACATCGAGACATAAGCCAGTTTTACAACGTAACACATTACAATCTCCATATAATTGTCTAGTGCAGTGTTCTTGAATAAAATAGTATTATTTGATACGCCTGAAAAAAAGTGTAAATTAAATATGTCAATTATTTGTTGTGAAAACATCATAATGTAAGACTACAACACTCCGAAGTTTGCAGAGAATTAGTTTTGCTCTACAAAATTTTAAACAGTCTCATAAACTGTGAAGGGTTATTACTGTAAATTTATATACGAGTCCTCTCAAGAAATACCCGCTCTAGGGAGTTATGCAGTTTTGAGAGGCTGCCTAGAAGAAACTACGATTTTACTGCATTTGCTGATCGTCTTGTCACAAATTATAACAACAATTATCATAACTATGATGTATTTGAGATCAGCTTAAATACTCCAAAAACTATTGCTCTATTTCACAATGTTCTCCCTCACGTCTAACTTTTAAAATAATAATAATAATAATAAACGTTATTTATTGGTTAACCCAAAAGGCCATTGACCGAGGTCCTTCATAATTTTTGTACAAAGTGCCTGTTACATTAAAAATATTTTGTTTTGAAATGAGAAATTAATACATGATTTAGAAAAAAAAAACAAGGTTGAAAAATTGAAAAATTTTAAAAATTGGATACTATATATTATATATTTAATCGTAGATCTTCCTCGACTGAAGCCTGAATCTCCTTGTAAAGGGTCCGCTCTGGGAATTTAAGTTTAGATCTTGCCTGCCTGTTTCGAATTCTGCAATGGGGTTGAATCAATTCGATGTTGTGGGGGCGAGACACAAACCTATTCGATAAATCTTGGAAACGAAGGTCTATTGGTTTTATATGTGTTTGAGTATAGAGAAGTTCGTTTGATGGGTTGTGTAGAGGATTATCTGGATGCCTCATTTTGCTAATGGCTTTTAAGGATGCAGTTTCTGCTACTTTTAAGTTTTGTAATGCTGGTTTTCTGCAGGTCATAAATAAAACACTTGCATATTCTATAATTGGTCGACAAATGGATTTATAAATAATGGAAGCAGATTTTGTCGAAATTCCCTCCTTTTTAAATGTCAGTGCCCGGAAATATTTGGCTCTATTTTTGGCTTTTAATTTCACTGAAGCAGTATGCATATTAAAATTTAGTTTATGGTCTAAGGTTATACCTAGATATTTGGATGTCTAACTTTTAATTCATGTTCTCTAGTGTATTGTATGTTTAAATTTTTATGTAGCTATATGAATCTTTTTTGTTCTTTGTAATGCACGATCAATAAAAAAAAAAAAAAAGAATAAAAAAAAATGTAGAAAAACGAAATTGAAATTTTCGGAAATGTGAAATAAATTCTGGCCACCCTGTACATCACACGATCATGCAATTTTAACTGAAATATTTACCAATTTTCTGTGTAACAAAAAACTGGATTATTCTTTCTTAAATTTCATATTTATGGCTGTACTACAATACCCAAACTGATAATCCACATTAAAAAAAATGTATGTGTAGATAGGCACCATTAAAACACCTCAAAAAATGCAAAACTATAAAGGGTGTTTCATTTAAGAAAATACCACCTGACCACCTAGAATTTTTTGGGACATCCTGTATATTTGGAAATAATTTCCAGAAATGCTCTTTCTTCTCTAGTTTAATTCTGCCTTTGGATGAAATTTCTAAATATAACAGGAAGCTAGCAATCGAAGAATGGAGCACGGGTGCAGGAGCGTGTATAAAAATTCGTGACATATGGTTATAAAAATGTAAGGATGGATTCGCAGGAATATTCCCAAATTGGGAATATTTCCGGGATGGGTTAGGTTAGGTTAGGTTTCTTGTGAGTGGGTCTCAGTAGACCCTCCACTGCGGTCATCAGCAGGTCTATTGTGGCTCACGCCTAATTATATTTCACCCAATAAGTTCAGTCTCTTAATGAAACTGATAACTTTATTGGGTGAGAATGTGTCCAGATCCTCTGGCAGCAGTTGCCCTTTGCCAAATATTGAGAATCGGATCCTCTCCACAGCGGGACAGGTGTATAAGATGTGGTCTGCCTTCTCATCATCCTCCAGGCATAGACGGCACTCGGCGTTTTCCGCTAGGCCGAGTTTATGCAGATGATAGTTTAGTCGGCAGTGCCCGGTATATAGGCCTGTTAGAGTTTTCAGGTTTACCCTGTTTTAACTCTAAAAGTTTCTTAGCTCTTGATTTCAAAGGGTATTTTATAAACGCCTTCGAATGAACTAATCCTGGTAACTCTTGCCAATACTGGAGAGTTTTCCTTTCAGCCCAGGTTGAGATAGCCATCTTGGCAGTACTTGAGGATATGCCAAGTATTGGTTCTGGTCCGATGAATCGTGATCCCGCTCCTTCTCTGGCTAAGGAGTCCGCTATTTCGTTACCTTCCATACCAGAGTGGCCGGGTATCCAGACCAGTCACTTTGTTGTTTTTGCTCAAATGATTTAGAGCTTTCTGACAATTCCATACCGTTTTGGAGTTACACGGTAGGAGCCAAGAGCTTTTATGGCTGCTTGGCTATCTGAGAAAATTTTTATTGATCTGCGTGTAAGATGCATATATTCCAGCCTTCGTACACACAGTTCAATGGCATGAACCTCAGCCTGAAAAACAGTTGCATGAGTATCCTCACCTTTGGTCTGTAGATATGTACTCCGGCTCCTGTTCCCTCGGGAGTTTTGGAGCCATCTGTAAACCAACAACTGTCTGCCTTCAGTAGGTCGGCTTTATTCCGATCCCACTCATCTCTTTCTGGAGAAAGGATGTTGAAGGTCAGCTCGTAGTTGGTCATGGTAGGCATAGTATCCGAAGGCATTCCCAGGATGCTGTGATTCTCTATGTCACCCGGGATGAGAGTTTTGCCTCAAAAGGAATATTCCAGACAGTTTTCTGAAAATTTTCAAACTCCCGGGAATAATTCCAAACTTCCCCAGAAAATTAAACAAATTTGAAAATGCCGCTAATATTTATGTCAAATGCATATGATAGCAATTGTGCGAGGTTATGATTTTTATCACTGATATTTTTGTTTTCACTTCGTTTTATAATTCAATTCATATTCGCCGAAATTTAACTTGTGGTTGAATTGTATAAAGTAAAAAAGTAAATTATATTATAATTCTGTGTCACTCAGAGATAAAGGAAAAGTAGGTGATGTAAATTAAGTTTGTGAAAATGAATAGGTAGGTTTGCTTCATTAATTTTGACCTCACAGTTTTCACAATATACTATATACTGCTTATATTTTCAGATTTTGGTGGCCATGGTGAGACAACTTTCTGAAATTTGGAGGGGCATTGATGTTATCCACAAGAGTGGAAAAAATATGCCATATGTAAATTCTGTCGCCAGAAATATCTAGGGAATACAGAAAAGCTGAAACGGCATGTAAAAAACTGCCACAAAATTCCAACACATGTTCAAGGGAAATTGATGAAAATGTCCAGAGCCTCTAGTAATATTCAGAAGGGGAAATTACCAGCCAAAAGTACTTCAAAAAGTCCAGAAAGCACTGCAAGTAGTAATCAAATTATAGATCCTTTCTTCGATACAATGCTTGAAAAAGAGCGTAATAATTTGATTGTTTTGTTATCTAGAGCAATTTATGACATGGGGTGTCCCATGAGTATAGTAGAAAACAGTTTTCTTCAGGTGTTTATTCATAAACTTCGGCCATCGTATACTCTACCATCTAGAAAAACCGTTGGAGGAATTCTTTTGAATAAAAAATATGAAAAAGTGTCAAAGAGCGTTCATGAAAAAATTAAATCAGCTGAGTCTGTTGCATTAATGACGGATAGTTGGACTGATGTTAATGGAATGTCCGTAACAAATGTGGTTGTTACAACACCTACTCTGTTTTTTGTTAACACTGTTCAAATGAAGGATTGTACACATTCAGCGCAGAATATTTTTCACGGAATTGAAAGTATACTGGAGGAAATTGGGAGCAACAAGGTACATGCCATTGTTACTGATAATGCTCCAAATATGAGAGCCAGCTGGCCTTTATTCAGGAATAAATATCCTCAGATTATTACATATGGATATCTAGCATACGGTATTAATTTGCTAGCGAGAGATTTGGTTTCCAAAATTCCTTCTATCAACAGAACTGTTTCTGAAGCAAAAGATGTTGTGATGTATTTTAATAATAGACATTTACCACGTCACGTTTTAACTCAATTGAAAGAAGAAAGAGCCAATCAAAGTTACCCTAGATTGAAAGTACCCGTGGAAACGAGATGGAATACTCATATAATTATGTTTAAAAGCCTGTTGGCTAATAAAGCCGTGCTACAGGCAGCTTGTTTTCACCAGTTGTTATTTACAAACATAAAGCCTGAAATAAAAAAAAAACTTTGCTTTCTGAAGAAACATTCTGGAAGAGAGTTGAAAAATCACTATTCATTCTCACTCCACTAGCTACATTGAATTATCCTTTCATGAGGCAATACCTCAATTTGCTTTAAACGAAAGAAAAATTATATTAGATTGTCTTTAACATCGAAATGATTTCGTGTGCCATAATGTATAAATAGCCGCTCATTTTTTGAAACCAGACTTACATGAAAAAGGCTTAACTAATGAAGACGTCAATGTTACTTTCATGTTTCTCAGGAATATGGCAGAACAAATGAATATTGATTTGGAAGAATTAACAGTTGAGTTTGCACAATATCGAGTGAAGACAAATGACTTCTCGAATAAAGTTCTGTTCCAATCAGCCAAGAGAATGGAAGGTACAACATAGTGGAAAGGGTTTTACCCTAATAAAGTGTTGTGTAAGATAGCTTGTCGCTTACTTTCGCTTCCAGGAACAACTGGCAGATGCGAAAGAAATTTTAAAACTTTTGCCAATATAAACACTAAAAAAAGAAATAGGCTTATATTAGAAAGGACGCTTGTATTTGTACAATATAATTTGAAGAATGTGTTAATTGACTTAAGAGCTATGGATGACCCGGGTAAGGAAAATTTAGATCCAGAAGAGACAGAAGATGATACAGAAGAACCGCCAGATGACAATGACAATGTTATTGATGTAGATAGTAAGGATACCGAGTCAGACTACAACACAAGTGACCTAGTTGATGATGAGAGCGATGCAAACCAGGATAAGAACGATGCGAACCAGGATGAGAGCGCAGCGAAACAGGATGAGAGCGATAAAGGAGATAATTGTGATTTAAACGAAACAGATATGGATTTGGAGGAAGCATTGACAGACATTGCTGACCATAATGATGAGCAAAAAATCTACAAGACCTTTTGAAGGCGACAAATAAAGAAATATGTACTCTTGATGGGATAAAAATAGTAATTGTAGAAAACTGTTTTTGGCCCTTCTAACGTAAAACTTGTTTAGAAAAAATAAAATAAAATATGCTATTTTCTAAAATCTTTGCTTATTTTCACGTTTTTTTTTTGTTTTTGTATTTCTCAATTTCATTTTTCAAAACTCATCTACTTAAATTATTTACTCATGATATCAATCAGTTGCTAAATGTAGTGATGTCACGAATGATTTTATCTTATATATGATTGTTTGGTATTGTTGGATTGAGAAGAATGCGGTGAATACAAATTTACACTTTTTTTTCTAAAAACCCCTGGAGTTTTGTACAGCTCCCGGAGTTTTCATTATAGTCCAACCTAAAAACTAAAAATCCCGGGAGTTCTCCACTGGGAGGAATGAGATTTTTCAAAACTCCAGGAGAAAACCCATCTCTATAAAAAATGTGACTTTTTTGGCTAATCAATATTTTTCTCTGTGTTAATTAGCACCAATGATACATATTAAAAATTTACCTTTCGTGAGCTCCCTAACGCCATATTTTTGTGAATAAACATATGCCAGAGTGTCTCCAACATTACAAACGCAACATACATATTGTGTTTCAGTCTCCCCTCCTCTCTTCGCCACCACTTTTACTGGGAACTCTCCGTTCCAGCTTTTGCTTCAGTGGTAAGATGACCGCCACGGTCAATGTAGTCAGCATACCCTTGTTTTCCAAAATGAGATCATGAGCACAATTAAATGCTCTTAATAAACAAATGAATACCTCCCTAGTGTTACTTATCAAATTTATATTTTCATCTACTATACTACTTGATATTGAAGTTTCATCAGTCTTTATGGTAAGATTTTCAAATGGCTTTGTGTCATTAAAAATTGTTTTGTTGAGATAGTGTAAACTTCCATGTACGGCTGACTTTGCTGCTATGCTTGCTTTTTCCCCTAAAAACGAATGTTTTAACTGAAAAACAAACCAACTTCTTGTCATTATTCATCATAGTAATCTTTTGACATAAGTTAATAAAATTTGTTTTAACATTTCAGTTCATAAAAGTTTACAAACTGAATCTTATTAACCCATTGTATCCAAAGCATCGAAAAATTCAAAAAACGAACATTTTTGTTTGTAAATATTTATTTCGTTACACTTAAGAATACATTCCTTGTGTCAAAAAAAATTTAAAAAAATTAACGTATATAAAAAAAATACTGATGCGTAACTGAACCACTGGGAGGAAACATGAAATATTATTTTGAGGCACATAAGATATAACTAATAATTTTAACGAAAATATATCATAGAAAGTTTCAATCTTACATAAAATAACTAAGCGTAAATTATTTTCTACATAGAACTTTACTTAATAAAAAAACATAATATTTCATGGTTCGTGAACGCACCACTGGTAACACCCGGTTTCATTTTTGGTGATACTGTACAAAGCATGAAGTATGTAAATGTACATTACATTTATTACAAACGTAAATTGTGTGGCTATGGCAAATTCTACACCTCCTTCGTGCTTTATTGGCATGAGAAATCATGAGGTGACCTGTATTATCATAACGCAGTTCATCTATAGCAGGAGCAAGATTCCTTTCAATTATTGTTTTATCAGTTTTTAAAAGTCGCAAGGCTACGTAAGATTTAAAATCTACCTGGGAAATTTTTTTTCATTGACATTATAAATTTTCCATGCGTTGACGACTAAGCTGTCCAATGAATTACAAAATAAAGGCCACCACCATTTTTTCCCAAATACTTGGCATCTATAATTAGCAATTCCGTTGTCGTGTAAATCTACCCCACCCATATATTTATTGTATTGGGCAATTACATAAGGTTGGGGTATCTGTACATCTCTTTGTTCTTTTCTATTATAGCGTTTAACATTTTGAACAGGAGCTACACTATAAACATTACTTGCCACCGTTACAACCGAATTATCGTGCCAACGGACAATAGAAACTTTTGATTCAGAATCATATGCTGAAATATGGGACTCGTGGCCTTTTTTACCAAATGATTTACAATTTTCGATTGGACACTTATTTGTCCTATTTTCGCGGATAGTACCGGTGGCAAAATAACCATTATTTTTTAAATGTACAAAGAGTTTGAATGAGGAAAAAAAGTTGTCGAAAAAAATTTGGTGATTCACTGGCTTATCCACAACAGAAAGTAGACTCATGACAACGTCACCGCTAAGACTAAGGCTAGAATGAGTTGTATCTATAAAATATAAAAATACGTAAATACGAGTAATACGATATTCATCATTATTCTCCAAATCCGTAACGATCTCCTCCAGAGCCGCTTCTAATTTCCTTTGAGTTAGATACCTCAAAAACGGCATATTTTACTGATTTCAATTAAATATCACGTGTACTGCACAAGAAACAAACAAATACTAAACAACACACTAATCGGCGACTGTTTACGCTACATAGGCTGACTTGTCGAGACTGGCAATAGCTTGGTTTTATTTCATAGATAGAACCAGTGGTCCGTTCACGCACCAGTAATTATTTAATAAAAATAAACCATAATCTATATTATATTTTAAATGTATTTTTTCTACCATGTAATCTACATATTATAGACCTACCAAAAATGACAATACTTTCCAAAAATAAAATATTTTACTGTTTTAGATTCACTTCAACCTTTGAAACAAAATTATGCAGCGTTTTTCTTGATTTTTTGAGGTGTCATAAAATTTTTGTTTTAAAATAAAAATCAACAGTTCGTACGGTACTAAGTTCTCTAATACTGATAATAATAAAATTTATAAATGGATATGCAAAAATATTTACTGAATTTAACAAAAAAAATCATAAAATATGTGGTGCGTTAGCGCACCACTGGGACAAAATGGGTTAAATACGCAGCTCTACAAGTTGTATGTACATACTATATTCATAATGGCGGATAGTAAAGATGTGCTATTAAAAGAGCTGTGTAATTACTGTAAAAAAACCTACATCCAAAAAGTTTATTAAATGTTTAGAGTGCGAAAAAATATATCACAACAGTTGCTCTTCCAGAGTTTTGTGTTGTGAAATGAAACTGAGTGACCAAATTTGTCAAACAAAAAATATCAATGTTGAAACATTAACCGTAAGTGAAGATGATTTATTATCATTAACAATATCAAATGAACAATTAATAACTGAAAATAACAATCTTAAAATAGAAAATGAAAAACTAAAACAACAAATAGAACATCTGGAAGGAATAATAATACAGTTACCTAAAGAAAATTATGTAAACCCAAATAAATCAGAATGTGTACAAAGACATGAAGAAACCAGTGACTCCTAAACAAAAAATTAGAAGAAGCTCCAAATAAACTGGAAATGAAACAGACAAATAATGAATGAACTAATTAACATAAATTTAATCACCCCAAAAAGCTCCGGTACTATCAGAAAATCAGAGCAATATGACTGAGATAAAGAGTGGTGAAGATACCGATAAGTGAAATGATGAAAACGGGAAATATACCAGAGGACAACAATAATGGATTCATATTTCCAAATACCAGAAGATATAAACGAAGAACTATTGGAACCAGATATGACAATTGAGGATGTGAAAAATTATCTTAAAGATTATGATATAAATGTCGTGCAATGTTATGGCAAGATGTGGCCTGCGAAAACTATTATTAGACCTTATACCCTAAGGAATCAAGAAATTTTCAGAGAAGGTTGACAACTTCGCTGAAAAAAATGACATAAGTAAACCAAAAGCTATTATCAACAACAGTTATGAGAAAATCAACTCGACCACAAATTTAAAGTAGTGCATCAAAATTTACAGTGCCTCAGTACAAGTGTTGAAAATATTGAAATTTTCTTGGATAGTATTGAAGTTGTCAAGTTGCCTGTCTTACTGAACATTGGCAAACTCAAGAGGAATTACCATTATTTGCTTAAAAAAATCTACATCTTGCGTCCTGTTTCTGCAGAACGCATGGTGAACATGGAGGATCAGCTATCTATGTAACCAAAGTCATAGGCTGGAGACCACGTGAGGACATATGTAAAATGTCAGAAAAGTTCCACTTTGATTGTAGCGCTATCGAGTGTAATCTGGGCAACTTTAAGCGTATAATTTTAAAAATAAAAATAATACTAAAAAAACATAGCGTAACATTGTAATAAAACGTGTACTTCACAAAAAAATAAGATTTCTAATTCCACGCGATCAGTATGAAGGATCTAAACAGCGATAAAATTGAAGTGGTCCGAAACGAGCTACTATTGACTGTGACGTCACACCATACAATATTCGGTGGTCATCGCGCCGGGAAGCAACACAATCAGATGTTTACCAATTCCAATTCCAATTTAAAATCTTTATTCACAATTAAGTAGATTATTTACAACTTATGGGGTACAGAGTAAGATTTATATTAATAAATACATATATACAGAAAAAAGGAAACTAAAAATCAATTCATTCATAAAATACTTAAAAATAATAATACAAACAAATTAACAAAGTATGACATTCTATATAAACATATGTACAATATGGTGTTATTAGACTGTGGTTGATTTGTTAGTGACAGTTCTGATATAAATATATAATTGTGTTTTATAGTACCGCTTATTGTAGTTGTACAGATATTTTAAAATGACTGATCAAGGTTTTACTAAGGGCCAATCTGATAATTTGCCTAAAGTGGATATGTTTATGGTGGCATCTTTTATACAAAATCGTGAAAGTTTTTCCCTTGGAGAGGTCCGCGGGGTCAAGGCAGAGAAGTATGTATTTTTTTAGCTTTTAGTAATAATAATTTATAAACATAAAATAGTTATGACTTGATCACGAATAAAAAGAAATAACTACAAAATGCTTAGTCGCAACTAAGCATTTTTAGCAGACTTAGTCTTATGTTTGAAAGAATTTAGGGTAATTCTTTACAACAGCCACTTCTATATTCTTCGTGTTTTTTTTATATACACGCGTAAAGTGTCTCTATAGAAGACATTTGCTGCAAAGGAAATGTTGCGCAAATGTATAATTACCTATCGTAGGTATTTTCGTACTATGTTTTGGGGCAAGGGAAATAAGTGATTGTGTCGTGTTATCATTCACATAATAGATAAATGTAAGATTTGAATAGAATAAATTAAAGGGCAAGGGAAAGGTATTTGCAATATACTATATATACTAGAGGTAAACATTTTACTCTTCGCAGACAGTAGTGTTATTGAACTTTTATATAATTGTTGCACATTCTGTAGGATACTCTTCGCAGTTTTTTGAAAAGAATCTTGTGTTCGTCTTATAAACTTCATTCTTACAATACCTAATGTATTGACTACATATTTAATTTTCTCTCCCGATGGTGCCGACTGTATTGGCGAAACGCGTGGCAGTATAATTTATAGTATAAACTAAGATTCATTCTTACAATACCTAATATATTAATCACATATTTAATTTTTAAATTTTTTTCATCTCCCGATGATGTCGACTGCGTAGGCGAAATTTGTGGTAGTATATTTTACAGCATTTTGGTGTCTATAGAAAATTACTTCAATTTTAGTAGCACATTGAAAATTGCAACCCTCTGTAGATTTATATTTTTAAATAAAATGTCCTATAACTTTTTTATTTACTATTTGATTTTTTTCAAAAACAATGGATTTCTTCCTCTAGCTAACACTAACTTATACCCCAAATTTCAATTCGATCGGACTTTTCTTTCTTTAGTTATCGTGCTTACAAGAAACGTGACGGACGGACAGATGAACAGACTGACATTTTGAAAGTTGTTCAGAATTCGATGACGAACGAAATGATTTTTTCTCTGCGAGTGATATTAACGATTTTAGAAATGTCCCGATCAAATGCAATATACTCTTAAGTAATCGTATTTGCGAAGAGTATAATAATAAATAGCTGTTTACTTTCAGCATCAGGAAATTACCTTTACTTAGTATCACTAAATTACATTCTATCTACTAATCTTATTTTCTAACATTGTATACACATTCTTTCTTTAATCCTACCCTAATTAAAATTCAATAATTCGGAATTCTGAATATTTTATTGTCCGCCTGCGAAAAACTAGTAGATAGACATATACTGCCGTCCTTATGCTAAAGGGCGTATCTGCAAAAACATAGTTTTGAGATAATTAAGGTTTTGTATTTTTCTATATACCAACTGTTTGTGATACACCTAGTCGTATCTGCTAATATTAATGCATATAATACTAATTGGCTTAGTGAATATTAGCCCAAAAAATTACTGATATGACCTATATCTGTCTGTAATACACTGCATATTCGATTTTTTTTGGTTAAGAAAATGTTAGACACGACCATTTGGCTTTGCAATATTACTATGTGATGGAGATATCGGATATTTTAAAAAAAATTTTAGGTAATTTAGAATACAGATACGCGCTTTTACTTTAGTAATAAAGTCAAATACATGCTTGCCTATGTAAAAAATCCCATAAACCGAATTTCGACACAATGTCAGATACGCCCATTAGCCTTAGCACGGCAGTATAGTATTTAATAATGTACTTACATTAAAATGATCTTCACACACATGTAAAGACCTACTGCAATATTTAAAATAAGGAATTTTTGTTTCCATTTTAAGTATACACTTAAAATTTATGGCGATGCCGATGCTGGTATTTTTACGGCTGAAATCAAGCGGTCGAGTGCTGGGATCTCCGTCGTCGCTTGTAAATTGTATGGTGTGATGTCACGACTACTCCCGCGCTTTTGAACCTGTTTGAAACTGGTTCGCTCGCGCGCGAAACTTTAATAATTTATAACAAATTTATTATTGGGAATTAAGGCGTCATATTTTGCATATCTTATTTTTTAGTATTGTAGAACATTTTTATGAATTAAAAAAAAAAATGTGCAAGTTCCCTATTGTGTTGTGCTGTGTATTTATCGTACTTCCAAGGTATCCTCTGAAATATTGTTATTTAAGTTAAATTTAATATTAGAATGCTTGTTTAATGAAAACAAAACAATAATAATAGCTGGTGATCTTAACATAGATTATGCCACTGAAAATTTTGATAAATTTAAACTTGGAAGTGTGATTGAATTCTATGATTTGAATGTGACTGTCAACGGCTACACTCGAGTCACACCAACTACCAAAAAAAATTACGATTATATCATGACAAATATATCTCATGGTCATTATACGCTAGTTTTGCAATCACTGATTTCTGATCACAAGGCTCAAGTATTTACCCTTTCAATGCCACCCAAAAAAACACGTTACATTCATACAAGATTATACAGAAGAAAACAAATAAATTTATTATCCAATGAAGTTCTCTAGACTGGTGTACTGTATATAACTCAACATGCATTGAGAGCAAAACTACTAATTTCTTGAAAATTATTCGCATCAGCTTTAATAGAAACTTTCCTTTAGTGAAAAGAAAAAATTCGTAAGGCATGTAAGTTAGACTGGTTCACACCATAACTACATGACTTAAAAAAATCACATAGCTCTGTTGGAAAATATTTCAAATATCAAACCTGAATTTAAACCAGTTCTAACTCATATGAAATATGTGTATAGTGATAAAATCAAAGAGGCAAAAAATCAATATTATAACAGAATGATCAATAATGCAACCGAAAAATCGAAATGTACTTGAAACCTAGTTAATTCAACTATAGATAATACCAGGTCTAATAAGTTACCTTTAAACAATGATTATATTGATCAGGCTGATAAATTTAATACATTCTTTGTCGAAAATGTTCCTAATCTAATAAAAAATATGAATCAGTGTGTAACATCAAGCGAATTTAATGAATTGATCAACATAAATAAGGAATCCATATTCATCTACCATCCCTCTGCTGAGGAGATATGCAATATAGTAAAAAAATTTCCAACTCAAAAGCTCTAGCGGTTTTGATGGCATATTAATAAAGTTACTTAAACAATGCATAAATATACTAGTTGCCACACTTGCAGACATTTACAATGCATCTTTCTCTCGAGCAGTTTTTCCTGATTCATTAAAATTAGCTACAAGTAATGCCCTTGTTTAAAAAAGGTGATCAAGATGCAACTAGAAAATTATCGACCGATAAGTTTGTTGTCAGTCTTTTCAAAAATTCTAGAAACTCTCATGTATACCAGGCTTCTTGCTTTACTAAACAGATCTAATTTCTTTCACAATTTTCAACATGGTTTTATAAAAAATAAGTTGACAACGACAGCTCTTGTCAAATTTGCTGATACAGTGTTGAATGCCTTGGATAGTCAAGAGATTGTTTGCAGACTATTCCTAAATCATATTTACCTTCTAAATACATTAGAAAGAATTGGAGTTAGGGTACTAGTTTAAACTGTCTTACCTCTTACTTGGAAAATAGAAAACAAAAACCTGCATATCTATAGACATGAATAAATACGAATCAGATGTATTAACCTTTAATCATGGTGTACCACAAGGAAGTGTTTTGGGTCCGTTCCTTTTATAATATTTCTCAACGACATAATAAATGTGTCAGTGATGCTGATGACACCAATCTAATAATAAAGGGTAAAACTCTCACAGAAACCCAACAAAATGCGATTCGGACATGGGCAAATTTAAAAGATTGGTTTTCTGCTAATCAGCTCATTTTAAATGAATCTAAATCAAAGTGTGTCATTTTTTAAAACTCATCAATCAACAATCCAAACTCCTGATTGTTCCATCGATGAGATACCCATTCAAACATCAAACATTACTAGACTGTTAGGCGTGGTAATGGATAGTCAATATAAATGGGTTGACCACATTGAAAATGTTGTAAAAAAATTAAACAAAAATTGTTTCGCTCATAGAATCCTATCACGGTCATTTAACGTGGATACTCTTAAAACCGTTTACTATGCCAATTTTTATTCCACTGTCAAATATGGAATCAAAATTTGGGGTGGTTCCAGTGATTTATTCAAAGTTCTCAAAGTGCAAAAAAAGAGCTTTACGAATATTCAATAAAAAGTTTAATGAATCCTGCAGAGGATGTTTCAAAGACAACACCATGCTTACAGTCCCTGGCTTATATATTTACTCTTGCTTGATGTATCTAAAAGCTAACAAAACAGACTTTAAACCATCTCAGTTTAGCCATTGTCATGGAACCAGAAATATAGAAAATTATACATTCCCCAAACATCGTCTAACTCTTACTAAAAAGGGTTCCTTTTTATGCGGCAATAAATTTTTTAATAAGCTTCCTACAAATTTGAAAGATAATTTTCATCTAAATTGTTTCCAAAAAGCAAGTTTTCAGGTATATGTGTGATATTGAACCCTACTCTGTGCAAGAATTTGTTAATTATAGATTTTAAATTGTGACATTGTACATGTTTGTTTTATTTTTATTTTTGCACTTCTCTGTTGTCTTGTTTGTCTTATACGAAACTTTATGCTTGTACTTCTTCTAATCTACTTTATGTTAATTATTTTACAGATTGTTTTAGTTGCAGTTTAGACTTTAAGTTCTAAGCTGACCTGTTTTATACAGATGCATTGTATATCTAATGATACGGAATAAAACTTACTTACTTACTTACTTACATTCTGCCTTGAGAAAACTGTGTACCTTGCAAAGTGACCTATGTGTCATTTATTGAACTTACCCCAGTTTACTCCATCAGCTACTGCCATTATTGCAGAATCATTTCTAGCAATGATACCAAAACAGTCTGCTATAGGATCTCCATTTTTATTTCTAGTAACTTGGTTCCTATCATATAGAGAATCGGACAGTCCATACATAAAATCAGACTTTTTTATTCCACTCATTTGGTAGGTTAGAGTCATCTATTTCTATTGATGGAATGTTTGAATTTTCTGCAACTTCTCCTATAAAAAAATGTATACAGTTAACAATCAGCATGAGAAATCCATTTTTAATATTTAATAATTCAAAAAATAAGCCAAAAAAAAGTATTGGTATAGTTAGTTATACATATCTTTTACAAATAAGTATCTTAAAAAAGAATATCTACTATGTTTTAACCAAAAGGTAATTTTAAATATTTTGCACCAAAATCAAATGACTTTTTTTGCCAATTTAATTAATATCATAAAAAATAAATGGCGAAAACTCACTTTTTTTAAATGGTATCCTGTAAATTTTTCGTAAAGCTCCAAATTAGCTTTTCAATGCAATTTTAAAATTTAAAATCGGTCCATGAAAAGACTTTGAAACTGCAGTTTAAAGTTCTTGATTTGGCATTCTGTTCTTTATTTAAAAAGCTAAGTTTTGACCCTTAATTTTTTATAAAACATTTATTAAAAAAAAGCCCATAAACTAATTAAATTGGCAAAAGTCATTTGTTTTGGGTGAAAATATTTAAAAATACCTTTTGGTTAATACCTAGTTGTTTATTAGGTATTATAAACTTTAATATGATTTTTATGACCACTTAGTAGTCACACGATTCCATTTTTCAAGGTCATTTCTGAATCGATTTTGATTTTGAAAAAACCATTGCAAAGGTCATTCAAATCTCAGATAAGAAAAAAAAATACCGGGTGCCACTTAAAATAAAAAAGTTACTAGCACTTCGGGTTAAACCAGAAGTGTATTTTTTGGGTCTGGAAGGTCAAAAACTGTATTTTAATGTGAAATATCTTACCCTAATTTCAAATTTTGAAAAATAAAGAAAAGTGGGGAGTACCTGGTTTCGTGGGCACCCAGTATATTACAATTTATTTTTTCTGAAACCCTAAGAAATCTCATTATATGCGTGTCATTGATTAGTAAATCTAGTATATTGCAGACATATTTACATTTGGTACGAATTGCCATGGCAATTACAACAAATCATAATGGAATCATTGTGATTCAGGTACAATTAAATCGAAGAAGCTAAGAAAGTACCGTCATAGCAACACGACAAGTTAAGTACGAACACAACCACGCTGTCGAATGTTTTTTGTAATTTAAAGGAATAACAAACTTAGTCGTAGAAAAAGCATTGTGTATAACACACGAAATGCCCATTTATTTACTCGTAAAGAAATGAATACCATTCCGTGCTTGTTATACATTTTCTAATAAGATATTATATGCATAATTTTACCAGACATGAAGGTGGTGTTCTTATAAATTGTAAATTATCATTCAATTAGTTACAACCAACACATAAAAAAAAGTGAAATAACTACAGGTCAGGACGTTGCAATAAATTCCAGAAACTACTTTTATGTATATAAAATTATATCGCAAACACCTACACACATTCCCAAACAATATGGAATGATAAAATATTCTTATGTATTATGCAATAAATCTGCTTTCCTTATAAAAATGGGAACAAAACATTAAATGTTTTTATCAGGTAATTGGATGGCTGGCAGATATAAAAAACAATTACTTAGTGACCAATGGGGCTCTAGTTATTGTTGAGTGTATAATTGCAATTCATATATAGATATTGGCGGATCGTGTGTTTATGCTCACTGCCCTAGGTTGAAAATGATTACACCAATGACTTCAATGTCATTGGAATACACTCTAAATGAGTATTTAAAAAACATCTATGTGAATAAGATGTAGATAGGGAAACAGTGTGAAACGGAGGTTCACTTTTTCAAATTTCTCATTCAATTTTTGCAATTAGTGGGCAGTATGCCATCGGAAACGACACTAAGAAACCAATATTTATCACAGATGAATTTGCATGGATGAAACCACCAATGCTTGCGGCTGGAAGGTGGCAAATGTTTAGTGGGTGCATTAATAATGGTAATATACTTTTACTTCTTCTCACCTTCTATTAGGTTCAGGGCTAAAGAGGGGCAAATATGGTGCGAACAAGACAGGACCAACCAGTTCACTACGTGTAAAGAATCATAAAAAAATTCATTACTCGGTAATTATGAGTATGATTTCAAAAATTAAAAACCACGGGCATCAAATTTCGACATACATCATTCACTTCAAGATTTTTTTTTTCAAACTGGTTGGTTTATTTGGTAGCGTGTTTTATATGAAAGTAAAAGTTTGCCAATAAGTTGAAATTAACTGATAAATACCGCCATTTATGTACATGCATTTTCAAACTTCAAGAATTGTTTAAAAATATTTCCCTTTATTTATTTTGAAATTCAGGCAACAGATAACCTCCGAATGTATCATTTATACAACATGGTCCAAAAGGTTTGAAACAAATGGAAAACTCAAATTATTTAAAATTGACTCAAGAGTACAAGACCCATCTTGTCTTATTAGATAAATAATGTGCAAAATTGCAAAATCCAATCCACCCCTCTATTGTACAGTGTGGAAAAATATTTCTCAAATTATTACAGAGCCAATGAGAACTATTGTGAAATAAAAATAAAAATTTTCTTTAAAAAATTTATTTGGACAACTTAACTACTAAAACTGTAACAAAGTAAACTCTTATAGGTTTTTTTTTGGCAGAGCGTTGAAATGAAAATATTTCTCTCAAGAGAATGATAGTCATCAATTTAGTTCGGGAGCAAATTAATTTTTTTTAACTGGTCAAACAAATTTTATATTTGGGCGTAAGTTGGTAATAGAAACAAAAGTTTTAAAAAAATTTGTTGGTATCTTAAACAATAATTTCAAATAAACTGATTTTTTTGGCATAAATATCCGGATTAATAGAAATTTGTGTTATCAGTATTTCAGTTTAAGACCATGCACCAACTTTCCTCAAGAATAATTTTTTTCTGACAAACAATTAATGAAAAAGTTTTCTATTTGTTTCAAACTTCTAATCGTAAGTGAAATTTTGGTTGAATTGTACATTTATACTCGTATACAACCGCTACATTTTAGACAATCGATTTTATATCCTAAAAGTATAGGTGATTTTGCATACGTCGGTACAGTTTAAAATTAAAGTGCAAACAGAATTAATTGCTAGAGCAATTTTGTGTGGTTAAGTACTATACTAAACTACATATTACCAAGGTACTGTTTAATCTTGTAATTATACCTAAATTTAAGAAAAATAAATGATACTAATCATGCACATGCACAATGGTTTAGTAGAATATGTTTCAGTGAAAAAGACAGTTTTTCAGAAAATATTAAAACAGGTAATGACATAGACATGCTTATAATAAAATTGTTTACAATATAAATTTATATCATGCGAAAAAAATCACTGACAAAATTTTTCAAAATAATGTTCAAATAGCAAAAAAAACTTCTATTCTATATATAGCAAAAATAAACACACTATATGGCACATCATGCTTTGTATTTTACCCCTTATATTTGGTCTGTCAATTTTAATAATTCTCCCCCTTTGCTTATGGTGAAAAGGATTGCCCTCACTCTGAGACTTTGACAGTGCATAACTTTGATTTCGAGAGGATTTGTCGGTAATATCGCTATTTCGTTGTTTTTTCGGTTTTGTTTTATTCACATCAGTGTTTCTTAATACCGGTTTCTGTTGGATAGCAGCTTGGTTTTCAACATTCTTGTCTTTGGATGTTTGGTTAGTTATAGAAATACGAGTAGTATCAACTTTGATCGTATTTTCAATACCTCTATTTCCATTTATTTGGCAATCTTCCTTCTTTGAACTACTAGTATCATTCTGTACAGATTGAGATTCACTTGTTCTATCACATAAATTTAGATTTTCTTTTAAGTCATCTTCATTTAAACTTAAATTATTTTTGCATTCTACTGTTTCACAGTTATTGTTGCAGCAGTAAAAGCTTTTTCTCGATTTTAGTTTTTTCAATTTCAATATTTAAATCTGATATGCTACCCAAACTATGACTCTTGCTGTGCCTCTTGGGCTTATTTGTAACGCAATATTCATGTCCAGCAACTTTAATTACCATTGTGGTGTTATCTATGGGTTTTCCTGGGGATATTTTTTGTGGTGATTTTTTTGGTAACGGTGATGGTACTAAAATAAATCCAAATTTCATTAAATGGGCGATTTTTTTGTGCTCTTTATGTTGCTTTTTAGGTTTCGCCCGATGTTGATTAATAAATCTTACTATATCTGTTTTACAATTCTACTAGATATATTATAAATACCGTTTACACCATTAAAGTAATTTGTTAGGGCTAGAGGATCTTTGAAAATAAATGACAAGAGAAATTTATGATAGAATAATGAATACCTATGTTAGTGTTCTGCTTTCTATGCATGTTTTTAATTTAAATGAATTAAACAAGTAAAACCTTACCAAATTCTTCATCATGGGTATCAATGAAATCAATATCCGCATCCAGAACTGATAAATGTTTTTCACTTCTTCTCACTGTAGTAAGCCCCCCACTGGGGCCTGAATAACAGCCTATGGTGGTATTGGGTCCACTTTCGTACCTTCCTAGTTCATAGTTTGGTAAATCTGTAGGATTTTTCCCATAAATAATAGGTGGGCCCTCCCGTAATGTTATAAGCCTGTAACCAGAAAATTTATTCCTTGAAGAAAATTAAAAGCTATGCTTACCCTTGCAAATATTTTGTCACAAATGTGTTTTCATTAATATTATGTCTTTTCTCTCTGGTTTCATTATGAAAACTTAACTGTCGAAAGTAGCTTGAAACTCTTTTTCGCAGAGACGGCATTCTAAAAAAAAGACATTTGTTTTTAAATAACACTAACAGTAAGCTTATAAATAAACATTTCATACAAATATAAATATTTATATTTTAAAGAATAACTTAACCTCACTTACTTGTCAAAAATAACACGTTGTTATCAGAGTTTGACAAAATGACTACCTTTTTTATGCAATACATTTATTTAAATACAAAAGTCTTGGATATAATAACTAACTTCCATGAGCCCCTTTTTTTGGAAAATTATTGGTCACACCCAAGGCTTTAAGATCACAATTTAATGAATAACGGAATGGAATACCACAGAGCAGAGACAACTCTGACCACACCAACGAACGGTTAGATAAGCATTATGAACTCTAGTAATTCGTGAAACTGCCTCAACTGACTAAGTGAAAGTAGTTCCAACTTCTAGTAGTGCAAATGTTTGAACTTCTCCAATTAACCGTATTTTCGCGATTTGGTGTTGTTATCAGTGTTATCACATAGTAGGGACCAAATAAGGAGAACCCAAACAAATTTCACTCTAATGGCTTTTATTAACAATGTTGGTTAAATGGTCACAGCCGACTCTTAACGTTGGCTGTGCAATGGTTTAAGCTGTGAAAACCTCTGCAATAATAATTAGTTCCCGTTTTATTAAATAAATGATAGCAGGCAACCAAAAATACAGTGCCTACAGATATTTTATTATTTATTATTCAAACTGCTCTCTCAAGAGCCAGTAACGGGCCAGAGTTGGACTCCACTTTCCAATTTCTGCAAACCATCAATAATTTTTTAAGAACAGGATCTATGTGTTAAGGATATTCTTATCTTATGTATGACCTATGAGTAATAATAAACTTTGGAAAAATCAATGACTACAGTCAACCGATGCTAGGAATTTCTACGTTTAACATAAAATAGATCAAAAATTTTCGATTGCATTGCTCCAGTATATTTGGTAGGTATACTCAATAGGTCTATTCGTCGGTGGCGAATATTTACTCAAAAAAATACATTTTTACCTTATTTTTGTTCGCTAGTTGACAATGTCATCATATTTTACTCGGAACTAAACATTTTTACTCTTGCTCTAGGAGTAAATATGTATAAAGGATGAAAGCTGTTCGCTAGTTGCCATTTCCAGCGAGATCAAAGTTGAACAATCTTCGTTGAAGACGTCATACTTAAAAGTAAAAATCACAACTTATAGTAAAATCGGCGAACATACCTATTGGTATCAACTTCCAAAAGAGTTCTTTACGGCCCTTGCACAGGTAAAGTTTTTGTATTTGTAAAAAGTGTATGTTTTCGTAAATAAAATTGCTATCTTCATTACATATTCCCCTAACTTACCGGTGTCGCAAAAACGTAGTGATTACTGGCAACAACATAGGTATGTCGCGAAAATTACTCTATAGGCAGCTGGCAGATGTCAAATTCAGAAGAAGAAGTACGAAGATAACCTAACCGCGATTTTGTGTTGAAAAATTTTGTTTTGATTGAGATGATAGTTAATCACATAAGAGAATAGGGCAAGGGAGAAGACTTTTTTGGGTATTCTGAAGAGAATCCTATATAGTTTTATTTATTTTCTGTAATAGTAGTAATTGTATCGTGAACTGTTCTGTTGTAAGCGCTCATCCAAAATGTCGTTTAAGCAAGATGTGAAACTACTTTTTACGCCTTACTATATATTTAATATCATTTTAAGCCTCTCCTATGTTATATTAAAACGCACGCCTGGAGTCTGCAATTATTTATTTGCCACAGATACCTGTGAATTTGATGGGGTAAGGATCAAGTTCTTTACTTATGTATATTATGTTCAATTAAATAATTGCCTAATTTACAGCGAGAAACGGAAATATTATTCTTCCTCATTATAGTAGTAGCTATGAGAACTAGGAAAGCAGGAAGTGTCTCTATGATTAATTATTTATCATCTAGTTTTATCTACACAAAAGCAGCTAATTTAATTTTATGGTTTAGTGCAGATTTTTTTAATGGGAATCATTTATGGAATAATATTTATATGTGAGTATAATGACTAACTTGTAGTAATTCTTGTGTACCTCACATTTTTCAGTGGGTGCCCTTATCTTGCCTGAACCAACTTATTCAGGCCCAGATAATGTAATATATTTCCGAGGTGTCCAAGGTTTAGATGAGGAATTAGCAAAAGATAAAAAAACTACCTGGTTAATTGCATTTTATGCTGTTTGGAATCCAGCATGTGTTACATTGGCACCAATGTTTGCCAAATTGAGTACAGAGTTCAGTTTAGATAATCTCAAATTTGGCAAAATTGACATTGGACGTTATCCAGAAGCAGGGAAAAAATATCACGTAAGTGATAGCAGCCTTAGCAAACAGTTGCCTACCATAATATTGTTTCAAGATGGAAAGGAAATTATTAGAAGACCTACAGCTGATTCTAAGGGGAAACTTATAAAATTCTTATTTTCCGATGATAGTATTAAAAAGACTTTCGGATTAAGTAATTTGTATGACAAGTGTAAAAGTGAAGTAAAGGGAAAAAACAACAAGTCGCATGTTAAAAGTGAATAAATTGTTTAGAGACTGCAATTGAACTGATATTACTATTTTAATTAAATTTAATTTTTAAATTAAACAACGCAGATAACAAAACCCCCTGTATCCCTAAAGGTATCTCAAGTTATCTCGTGCAGGAGGGGGCTGTGCGTTTAGAGACAACGGACATACCAAATATCCAAGTATACTAGGATTAATTTCTGCTTTAAAAAATCTCAGCTTTTCCACTGCGGATTGAACCCCGACTTCCGGGTGAGAGGTAAGTGGCCTTACCGCTCAAGAGCTCGACCATGAAGTTACATCTAGTAGGCATAATTTATCAATTTATATGTGCTTGTTATAGATGATTCAAGAAGTAGGTATTTTACATATAGATTTGCTAATTTATTTTCAGAATTAAGGTAGGTAAATTGTATATGTTATTCAGAAATATCTCGAAGAATAATTTTAGAGTTGGACTAAAAAATATTTGTTCGATCTAAAAAAAATATGAATCTAGTTTTCTCCATATAGTTTCTAAAAAAGGTGAGGTGAAACCGTCTTTATTTGTTGTGAACTGTATCCATTTATTTATTATATAAATACAAATATAAAGCATTTTAACCAACGTTTTCATTTACATTTACTGTGTTTAAATTTTATATTATTTATTATAGTTACTTCTGTGTAAAAGTGTGTTTTTGATTTTCTCATGTGTTCATTAAATTAATTTATTAATATTTCACTGTTTTATTCCGATTTCCTACTAACATATAATACTATCAATAATTTTATGTCACACACAGAATGAGATTTATTTGATATATTACTTACTAATACTTTAATTTACATGAGTGAACCTCAGTATTTCATTGAGAATATCCAAGACTCATTAAAAATACCGCTGTAGTCGACCACATCCAATGATATCACCACTAAGTCATTCAAACAATCAAGAAAGAGTTGCCACCTATGACATCTAAGCAACTTAACAAAATACTGACAACTGCAGGCACAATTATTGTACAGGGTTATTCATTACAAATTACCCATCCCTTATCATCGTTATTATTGCCTATGGAAAAAAGTTTTAAATTAAAGTTGTGTTGTGACTGAATTTTGTTAAAATGCTATCAAAAGTACAGTAGCGTGCAGATTTCAGGGGATACAAAAAAATATTTTTTTTAAATAGGATACCCTGTATATTATTAAATTTTTGGAATGATCCTTTGTTCCTGATTTCAGAAATATACCATATGTTACCACTACCATCCTGGGAATGCCCTCGGATACTATGCCTACTATGACCAACTATGAGCTGACCTTCAACATCCTTTCTCCAGAAAGAGATGAGTGGGATCGGAATAAAGCCGACCTACTGAAGGCAGACAGTTGTTGGTTTACAGTCGGCTCCAAAACTCCTGAGCGAACAGGAGCCGGAGTACACAGCTACAGACCAAGGGTGAGGATAGTCTCCAAACATAGGTACTCATGCAACTGTTTTTCAGGCTGAGGTTCATGCCATTGAACTGTGTACGAAGGCTGGAATATATGCATCTCACATGCAGATCAATAAAAATTTTCTCAGATAGCCAAGCAGATATAAAAGCTCTTGGCTCCTACCGGTGGAAATCCAAAACGGTATGGAACTGTCAGAAAGCTCTAAATCATTTGAGCAAGAACAACAAACTGACTCTGGTCTGGATACGTGGCCACTCTGGTATGGAAGGTAACGAAATAGCGGACTCCTTAGTCAGAGAAGGAGCGGGATCACGATTCATCGGACCAGAACCAATACTTGGCATATCCTCAAGTACTGCCAAGATGGCTATCTCAGCCTGGGCTGAAAGGCAAACTCTCCAGTATTGGCACGAGTTACCAGGATTAGTTCATTCAAGGCGTTTATAAAATACCCTTTGAAATCGAGAGCTAAGAAACTTTTAGAGTTAAACAGGATAAACCCGAAAACTCTAACAGGCCTATATACCGGGCACTGCCGACTAAACTATCATCTGCATAAACTCGGCCTAGCGGAAAACGCCGAGTGCCGTCTATGCCTGGAGGATGATGAGAAGGCAGACCACATCTTATGCACCTGTCCCGCTGTGGAGAGGATCCGATTCTCAATATTTGGCAAAGGGCAACTTCTGCCAGAGGATCTGGACACATTCTCACCCAATAAAGTTATCAGTTTCATTAAGAGACTGAACTTATTGGGTGAAATATAATTGAGCGTGAGCCACAATGGCCTGCTGATGGCCGTAGTGGAGGGTCTACTGAGACCCACTCGCAACAAACCTAACCTAACTACCATATACCATTTTTGAGTTAACGTCGAATATCTTAGTTAAACTAGCTACTGTAAATATAGAAAAGTTAACATTATTAAAGTGAGCTATGAAAATGACAACTATTATTTTTGATAAATGACATTTCTTTAAAAAAATAATCAAAATGGTTTAGAGTGAGGAAGAAAATCAAATATTTATACAAAATAGATAACAAAGATTTATTTAGGAAATTTAAATATAAATAAATGATCCCATAAAAGATGTTCGATGTGTCCACCATTACTGTCAACGCATAATTGATATTTATAATTGCACGGGAAATGACTTCATTATTTTCATTCAGATTATTTATTTCAAGTCGAATCCTGTCTTTAATAACTTGAATACTATTATTATTATTGACAATGTGTTTTAGAAATTTCCAAAAAACTTAATCCATAGGGGTCAAATCCGAACTGTTAGGTGGCCATTTAATAGGTCCATTATTCCCTATCCATATTGGGAATACATTATCAAATGATCTCGAACGGGTAGGACACTATGCAGAGTTGCCCCATCCTGCATCCAAATCATATCATCAAGTACGGCTTACGGAAAATACTCCAAAAGAATATTTTCTGCTTCTGGGAAAATTATTTTCAGATAGGTAACTCCAGTTAAAGCATAATCATAAAATATAGGCCCAACAATTTTGGTTCTGAAAGTCCACACCAAACGCTAACAGTTTTTCTTCCTGATTTTTTTTTGTTTTACCAATCTTGTTCTATTGTGCTTGTTTTCTCACGACCCTCGATTTTTCCTATTAAAAACTCCTGCCGTAGAAAAGGATGATTCATCAGTCCATAATATTTTAGTAAAAAAATCGGGATCTTCATCCAACTTTTGAATCTGTGCAGCCTTTTCCTTTTATGAGTCTCTGTTAAAATTTCTACAGGTAAAATTTTATATGGTCCGTAGTTGTTATCATTTAACGTACGTTGGATTTTGGAATAACTTTTACCTAATTGATCGACTGCATTATTTATACTACATTCAGAATTTTCTAAAAAATAATACAATGTTTCAAAAAGTCTATTCACTTAATAAATATGGATGGGCTTACCTTCGAAATGAAGCAATATATCTATCTGTTCTTCCTCATTTGCTTGATCTACACGCTCTTTTCTACTAAAACTGGAGGTATTATTCACCTTTCGGTAAATATTTTTAAACGTATTTTCTAATGGTGTTGGACGACTTGGATACAACACCCTATATGCTCTTTTTGTTGCACGTTTTATTTTTGTTATTTTGTATGTAACAAGTAAATATTTGGACTTTTTCTTCCTCACTGTAAACCATTTTGATTATTTCATTAAAAAAATGTCACTTGTTGTTTGATAAGTAACAAGCTATGAAAAATAACAACTATTATGTTTATAATAGTTGTCATTTCCATAGCTCAATTTAATAATGTTAACTTTTCCATATTTACAGCAACTAGTTTAACTAAGATATTCAACGTTTAATAACAAAACGGTATACGGTAGGGGTAACATATGATATATTTTTGAATCAGGAATAAAGGATCATTCCAAAAATTTAATAATATATAGGGTATTCCATTTTAAAAAAAATGCTATTGTTTTGTATCTCCTGGAAATCTGCACGCTACTGTAGTTTTGATAGCATTTTAACAAAATTCAGTCATAACCACACAACTTTTATTTAAAACTTTTTTTTCTATAGGCAATAATAGCTGATGATAAGGGATGGGTAATTTATAATGAATAATCCTGTACTACTGCTATACTCAGCATGTTGTTTTTGAATTAAGATATCTGCATTGAAATATATCTAGTTGTTGAAATTTTCCTGAAACAGTAATTACTGTGTCGTTTCCAAAAATAAAACTGATCAATCCATCTATACTGGGTAAACACAGGACATGGTACGCCAAAATTATCTGTATTTTTAAGGATATGAATCTGAAAGTTGTTAAATATAATAAAATTCGTAATTTAACTAAAAAAGCCTGATAAAGACTCAAAATAAAATAACGGGTGCTCGCATTTAAATAAATTGCTTAATTTAACTTATTTGATTTTTATTGAGCATTTATTAAATAGCATACTAAAATGCCAGAAGTGGCATCAGTTTTGAGTATATAATTTACTTTAGTAAGTTTTGCAATTATTCCATATTTTGCTTAGCGAAATTTGTAACGAGAAGTATTTATTTCACTACCATCATCTTGTGTAAAAAGAAAATCAGCCATAAGTTGGCCAAATTACAACCAATTTTAAATTTGAAAGTGGTTGTATAGGCAATTTTTGCACCATGAAAATGACAAAAAAATTTAAGAGAACAATGTTAATGTTACTTCTAATAAAATCCGAACAATAAAAATCTTGAAACTAGTATTAAAACGTGTGTTTTGTCATTTTAACAATTCCCAAATCCACATTTTAAAAACATGGAAATTTTTAGGAATGTACCATTTCCTATTGTCTCAATATCGCTCTATACAGACAATTGATTAAAAATACCATCGATATATCATAATTACACAAACATTTACTAATTATCATTTATTTCTTTATAATACATAATAAAAAAATATTATACAACAAAAAAAATTACTGATTTATGTATCATGTAAGACTGGCATAGTTTTCCACAAAACACCATATACTCCTCAACGCGTGTTTCGTCAACCAAAATGGCATCATTTGGAGGTGATTAAAATAGTTTTAATTATTTCCAGATGATGCCAACTTGGTTGGTGAAAGGCATGTCGAGTGTAGGATACTGGTGTGCCAACCCACTTAAGGATTATGTATCATGTGTATATGAGAATAATTATTACTTATAAATCTGAGTTTACATTTATTATTGTCACTACTTCGTTACCTATTTTAAAAGTTACCCTGTATATTTTTTTAGAAATTTCATTTATATAAAATTCTCTCACTTGATTCAATTTGTTTTCAAAATGATGCCTTGAAAATGATTTTTGGATTAGGGATTGGCTGTATATTTAAAATTTTGTTTAAATATATTCTTTATATCTTACAAGTCACTTTTATCATAGCTTTCATATTTTATTTGTACATATAAAAATATCAAAAACAAAAAAGTATATACACTAATAAATAACAAATAAGTAAATAATTTACCAAAGTACAGGGAAAATAATTCACTCCGAATCCGAATTAGGAGCTAGAACTTCACCAAAGCATGTTTCTGAAAATGTCGGTTCAAAACAACGTCCAAAAACTAATTTAGCTCGTTTGGTCCTAGGCGACTCTGGTGAAGGTGGAAGTACATCCAAATCATTATTAAGTTCGGGATTAACTTCCATAGATGTTTCTAGGGGCAAAGCAAATTTCTTATTGTTTCGCTTATCATTGTTTCTTACAGTGTTATTCAATTTTTCATTATTTTTGTTTGTCTGTTTTGCTTTTTCAACAATTTCTTGAAAACTAGCTTTTTTGGTACTCTTTCTTGATGGTTTCGACTGTACTGTCTCATTTTCCATAAAGTCATCCCAGTTTTCATTTTGAAGTGCTTCTTGATCCTCAACGGTAATGTTCACATTATCATTAATACGTTGAGTAATTTTGGTAGGTATAGAAGTAGTGGCCATTGAGCTTTGTAGATCGCTATATGGATTTAATGTTGCTACAATGAAGTTTACCTCAAAACTGGGATTTTTCATTATTATAGCCAATGGCCTAAAAAACGTTAAGTAATGAAACTTTACTTCTAAACTAAGAGTATAACTAGTATTCCAAAAAAATTGCAGTCTAATACATTTTACATGCAACTGTCAACTTTCTTTTCACATCAAAGATGTAGCTATCCACTTTTACTACAAATGTAAAAAGAGATAGCAACATTTTTGGTGGCATATAGTGGATCGTGATGGATGCATAAACTGAAAATGAAACATCCATCTACAAATGAGATACTAAATAGCACATATTTAAAATTAAATTTTTAATATTACAGTTAAGCGTAAAATTTTAAATCCTTAGAACAATATTCTTCTAGACAGAAAATTATAAAAAAAGTGCTTTTATATAAGGTAATTTTATTTGTAAATATTATACTAATGGTCAATCACTTACTTTCCCCCAGTCTCAAAATTAAGTCCTATATTCAAATTGAATCCCTCTGCAAAATGTATGGCGGTCCGAAATGGCTTTAACGAAAAATTTACAGTTGTTTCGTTATTTATTTGGAAAATATTAAATTCTGAGGCAGTCAGATTTACTTGACTTCTCACAGATTTTGGTCTTACAGGGGTACCTAAAAAGAGAAGAAAAACACAGTAAGTAACAATAATCTCAAAAAACTTACGACTTACCTACAATATAATTTCTTGCTATTAACTTGTTTTTAGTAATTTCAAATGTGATTTCATCATCAGAATTGCTAAACATTGCTAATAATTGGCCGAAAAATGAACTTATTGCCAACATATTGTTGGACCCAGAGTCTGGTGAAATTTCAATTGATAATGATTCAGCATCCATCAGCCTCAACTTATGCGTCATTAAAATATCGTCACATTTATATTTCATTTTAAATACTATTAGGTCACTATTGTTTTCATATTCAATTTTAATAAAATCTAGCTGTAAAATAATAATTGTTATGAATACAATTCAATTTAATTCAATTCAAAACATTTCATTAATAGTTAAAGAAAACAATGTATATGGTCCTCGCTCGACACCCGGTCCATTACCAACCTAGCATCCCCGCGTAAGGTGGCGACGGAGCAATTGTTAGGTCGGGCGGAGCGGGGCCAGTCCGGACTTAAAACTAAAACATTAACAACAAATACAACACCTAAAAAAAAAAACATTTTTAAATTGTATAATAACTCCGAAAACGAGAAAACAAAGACGCATGCAAAAGCATGCGCCATTGATATAAGACTTTAAAATAATGCAAAAAAGAATATATATAAAATTGTATAAATTTGTGTATAATAATTTTGAATTTTGACAATGCTTCGACAAGCCAAACTGTCACAGTAAAAAGCTCGCCTCTAAACAATACTGAATTGGGAAGCGGGAATGTCCAACTCCGCTTATTTTTGGGTATTTAATGATATTTCGTGTATATGATAATGTGCCACAATTTACTGATGGTTTGCTTATAATTTGGAATAAATTTTTGGGGATATTTGATAACAAAAACGAACAAAAAGAAAATAAGAGAAAAGTGAGAACAAAATTTGGAATTTTAGCGCCCCTTTTATAATGTGGGAGTGTCCTCCCATTTTGTGGGAAGACCGTGGTCTAAAGATGTCTGAAAATTGGTAACGTTTGGTACGGTAATTTGTGTTTTATTCGAAATGGCGCGTTATACTCCCTTATTTGTGTAATGTTGGAGGTTCGTGGACAATCAGAGAGTTTAAATTCGTAAAATTATTGTGAAGTATCTCTGATATAATCCACTATGGGTACAATGTCGTTGCAAAGTTGTCGTAATTCCCTTATGGGAGTATATCTTGTTGAGTTACTTATGAGGCGAAGGAATTTGTTTTCCAGTACCTGCAATTTGTGTAACGTCATCGCGCTCGCAGAACACCAAGCCGGCGCAGCATATACTAGGGCTGGTCTCACTATCATCGTATAAATTAATTTTTTATTATCCCTGTTTAGTCTGCTATTCCCCGCCATCAGGGGGTATAGAGTCCTGGACAGAGAATAAACTTTACGTATCGTCTCGTTAATATGTTTTCCAAAAATAAAGTCCTTTATCCAGTTACGCCTAAATATTTTACGTCTTGTTTCGTCTCAATTTGGCTGCCCCCATCGAAATAGGTGTAATTATTTTATTATTTATTCTTTTTCTAGTGAAAACAATAGCCTCTGACTTGGCGACGTTCACCTTCACCTTCCACTTGGCGTAGTAGTTATGAATACATGATATACTGCAAAACAGACGTGTGATTGTGAGCCGTGGGTATGTACCGTTGACCAAATTTCTACGTTGCCCCACTCGTTGGCTAAAGGAAGTGTTATTTAGAGAAGTTACATATTAATTTTGTTTTTGTGGTTATTTGTTATATTATGTTGTTTTTATATGTAAATATCAAATAATTACTCGTATTAACCGCTGTTAATATATGATAACAATGTAGTAATTGTATAATAACTATTATTTCTTTACATAAGTATTTTGTTTGCGTTCACATTAATTTATTATAATTTAGACGCCACTGGTATTCTACTTCAGTTTGTCGTACCAATTATCTTTGAGTAGGACGTATCGATATCTGCGCCATCGCTCGCCATCACTCTTCTGTTTTACGGTAGTGTATAATATGGACTAGGTAAAGTTTATTTCCAACTTATTTGCAACTGCAACATAAAAATGTTGGCTTCTTTGATTCCTTTACCGCTGTCAAAAGAACCTACATTTTATGTTGCAAATAAGTTTGAAATACCTACACATAATTTAGAATATAAACATTGTCTTTTTACTTTTTAGGTTTCCAGGGTACCAACATGTAGGGTTTATAACTATCAAACTAGATAAAGTTTATTTCCTAACTTATTTGCAACTGCAAAATAAAAATTTTAGCTTCTTTGATCCCTTTACCGCTGTCAAAAGAGCCGACATTTTTTATGTTGCAAATAAGTTTGAAATACACATCATAATTTAGAATATAAACATTGTCTTTTTTATTTTTTAGGTTTACAGGGTACCAACATGTAGGGCTTATAACTATGAATTCTACTTTTATATACATATAATAAAAATAAACTTACTTTTTTTTCCAAATGAGTTCCTTTAAATAGTGGCAATAGAACTTTCATATGAACCTTACAAGTTATAGCTTCACTTTTTTCATTAAATTCATTTTCATAACTTCATAACTTGAGAAAAAAACTATCCAAGAAGTGATAACGTACACATACAGTTTTCCTTAAATTTAAAGTAATAAAAGTTAATTTATCCTTTTTCGCTTCAATAAATAATTCATCACCAACTTTCACTAAGGCCTGAAGTGCTTTCGCGATAACTATAACAGAATTTTAAACATTAATACAATAACTAACGTATTAGCTTCCTACCTTTCAAATTTAAGCCAGGAATAATGCAATTCATTGCGACGTACTTAACACGTTTAAAATAACATTTCAGACTTATCGTATTTAAAACATTTAATTATTTATTTACAATTTAAAAGTTGATTTATTTACACTTTACAGACAGACTGACATTTTTAAAACTCACACACAAACACGCAGTGTTGCCAATCTTAAATGCATTTTTTTCCCTGATCACAGAAGTCACAGACATTCTGTGCCCTGATTATCCAACAAAAATCCCCAAAATTACCCAAAATTTAATTTAAATACTTAAAACTTAGTGTTGGAACATAACAGACTGATTTGAATAATCGAGTACTAGGTACTCGAGTGATATCAATAACCGAATGATCACTCGATTCTCAGATTGATTAAATGAAAGGTAGTGTTTGGGCATAACCGACTTATTTGATATGAATAATCGATCACTGGGTACTCGAGTAGTACCAACGTAGCGGTAGTATACAAGAAAGAGTTATACCATTATACCCACTACTTCTGTCTCAGTCAGTGTCAGTATGTAAAACCGATAACGGTGATGCGATAAGCACGCACGCAATATGTACTCGACGACACAAGCTAGACTACTCTCACCAGTCACTACTAAAATCGGTTATCCGTTTGTTGAGTACTTGAATATTATCAGTTATGGATGTTATGATTTATGAATTATAAATAATGAAATTCAGTGACAACGATTTTTTCACTCGAATTCGAGTAATTTTTCAACAATCGAGTTATACCGGTTTTTCAATAACCGAGTACTCGAGTACTTTTCCACTCGAGTGATCCCAACACTACTAAAAATCCCGGATGAATTTTTTTATGAACAACAACAAAATACAAATGTACTCGAATAATATAAGATGTTTTTTTGTAAATCGTTTATACACAAAAGTAGGTACAAAATTAATACTTCGGTAATAAATATAAAACATTTCTATAATAAAAAAATATTAGAAAACGATAATAATAAAAACGTATCCAAATACAAAAGAGGGAAGTAAATTGAATAAAAATAAGTACATGTCGCATTTCTAATAATATAAATTATTATCGTTTCATTAATGTGGTAATATATAATTATTATACCAAGCCTTATTTATAAAATAATTGAATTAAAAGTTGGGTTGGGTTTCAAGTTATAATTTGAATTATGGATTGAGTACAGTTTAATTGATGTACCAATCAACTGACCTGAACTGATGCAGTTCGTACATTTTTAAAGCGATTCACAAATAATAAATATTTTGTTTCTAACTGCTAAATATCTTGTAAAAGTTGGGATATTTATACGAAAATCCTCAAAAAATTCCCCAATTTAAAATAATACCTAAGGCACTAAGGAATTCCCAAATACGGGGTAAATAACCAATGATTGCCACTGCAACACGAATTTCTCAAAAGAAATAAGGACTTTTTCGCGGCATATATGTGGTATCTCCTTCGCCCATAAAACTTTGTTTATGGTCGAAGGGGTATCTCCATTACTTGTGAAAATTAAAGAAATGAACATCTTAAGAATTTACTTTGGATACTAATAAATTCGTGTGTGGCAAAAACCTCCATTGGTCAAAGTTGACAGTTTCACCATAGTTATCTAAATCTAAATAGCTGACAGTAATACCTGATTGGATTTAGCCACGGATTCAGCATAGAGTGTCAACATTAAAAAAATAATTTATGCTACAACGAACAGTTGTCAATAAGATCGATGCGGCTAATAAAATTACGCAGTGAACAAAAATAAAACACTTTTTCAAGTAGTTGACGTTTCCTCGATATTTAATTTGTATCCTCAAGAATATTTGTGCGATTTCTCTTCTGTCAGTAAAATAATCACAACATTTCACAATGATTCAGTGTGTATTGCAAATATACAGTACTTAAAACTTGATTTCAACTTGACACATGCAAATATCTATTAGATCGAAGGTTTTTACTTAATGATTACCTGAGATGCTATCTCTAATAATTACTATATAATTCTTATTGTTTATCTCTAATTAAGGGATCTTTCTACCACCAATCTAAGTTAATCTAAGTAGTATTACAGTTACGAAGGCTACATCAAATGAAACTGTCCGTTTATTTATGCAGTGTAACCGTAAAACAACTTAGATTAGTTGAAATTGGTGGTAGAAAGAACACTATGTTCGTTCTTTCAAACCACAAAGATTAATATATGAATATTGTATTAGGGCCAGTACCATCAGTCTCGGTTAACACTTATCGGATGATAACACACAATGAAACTATTGTTATAATAATAAGAAAGAGAGAGAGAGAGAGAGTAGCTTTCGATTCTTGTTGACAAAGATTAAATAATCCAACGATAAAACCATTGAAAAGCAAACATGTTTCGTGTTATTTCTTCTGTTCTGTGGTGTTATCTGTTAATTTTGATGTTCTGTGGTTATCTGATCTGTTTACGTTAGATATAAATGTGATTTCTTTTATAAATTCAGGCCTGTAGTATTAAATCATTTAATTATTCTGTGCTGTGAATCTTAAGCTCCAGATATGGTAAGTTAACGTTTCTATAAAATTCACAACTAGATTTAAATTTAAAATACCTTCTTCAAATAGTAATTAAATTACATTTATTAATTCTAACCTTAAATTTTCTAGCTGGTTTTAGTTTTGGGCGATTTACATATACCACATAGATGTAGCAGTTTACCGGCCAAGTTTAAAAAATTGCTCGTCCCAGGAAGAATACAGCATATACTTTGCACAGGAAATCTTTGCACAAAAGAATCATACGACTATCTTAAAACATTGGCCAGTGATGTTCACGTTGTAACGGGGTGATTTTGATGATGTCAGTGTATGAAATATATAGTGGCAGTAAATGGTTAATCATTTATTTCTTTTAGAATCTGAATTATCCCGAACAAAAAAGTAGTAACAGTTGGACAATTTCGGATAGGTCTATCACATGGTCATCAGGTAGTTCCTTGGGGTGATCCAGAATCTCTAGCTTTAATTCAAAGACAATTAGATGTGGATATACTCATTTCAGGGCATACCCATAAGTTTGAGGCTTATGAACATGAAAACAAGTTTTATATTAACCCTGGATCTGCCACAGGAGCCTATAATGCACTAGATACGTGAGTGAAATAAAATTATACTAAAAAAAGCAGATTTAAGTATTAGATTTAGCTATCGAGTATTATATGTTAAAACAGATTTGCCATAATTGGAATTTGACATGCAAAGTATCTAAAAGTATTAAAAATGAGTAGGTTTTTTTTTAAACAAGAAAAGTCTGCAGCCTATTAATTTCGGAGTGTTTAAAAAGAGATTAGGTACCTACTTAAGATATGTGCTTATTTGGTTCATAATTGGTTATAAGTAGAGTTGGCAAATCGGTCCGCAAGTCACAGGCGGTACCAGGTAAAGAAATACTCATATACGTAGCTACACTTGTTTACTATTTTTAGACTAACATTTGATTTTAGTCTATTGTTATGCCTCGTGGTGTGTACAACGTAATTTATTCCTCTCCGTTGTATTGTTGATAATTTTATTTGTTGTATTTTATTCTTGATATTAATTTAATAATAGAGTATGTTAGACATGCCCAAGGGTAAAAACCAGCCGTATGCTGACAAAGTGAATAAATTTATCAGTGAATTCATCGATTTATTCTATAATGGTGTTATAATAATTTATAAGGTGTCGCGACAGACCTGATGTGCCAGAACAAACGTGATTGTAAACATCACGTAAATTCTGTGCAAAAAGAAAATGACGTGCCTTCAACAACACAGTTTATGTTCAATTTACTCTTAATGCTGATTGCCTGTGATGTTCTGCTGCACATATTCGATATACAACCATTTTAGGAGTTCTGGAATAAATACAATCTCAATGTGATGTTACCAAGTCGCACAATGTTGCGTAACTATGGACCAACTGTGCACGAAGACATTGTAAATAAGATCAAATGTGTACTAAAAAATACACGGCTGTGGTTATGTGTCAACGAGATGACAGATTGTAAAAAAAATTCTATTAAATGTTATAGTACGTGTACTGGACACTCTTAATCCGACATTTCATTGTTACTAGCTAGCAAAAGACTAACTGAGTGTACTGGCCAAACAATTATGCAGATGGTGCTGGAGACGTTAGAAAAATTTGACCTGTCAAAAAGTCAAGTGTAGATGTTTGTGACCAATGGTGCCGCGACAATGCGTTTGTAGGCCGTTCTCTTCAAGAACACGGTTGTAGGTTGGTACATGTTACGTGTAAAGTGCATGCTTTACACCTTGTGGTAGAAACTATTCGACAAGGTTTTCCAGAGGTAGATGCATTAATAGCTAGTACAAAAAAAGTGTTTCTTAAATCTCCTAAATGTCTTCGCACATTTCATAGCAAGTGTCCCAGTATTCCCAAACCACCACAGCCGATTCTTACACGTTGGGGAACAAGATTGGAGGCAGCATTTTATTATGCTGAATATTTACAACAAATAAAGCTGTGATACTACAATTCAATCCAGACGAGGCTGCAACTATTAAGGACCGCCAGACAAAATTCTGTTGAACCAGCTTTAAAAACTATTCACAAGAACTATAAAGGATTACATGATGCTATACAAAACTTACAAAACAGTGTGTTGTCATTAGAGGAGTCACTGCAAATAGTGGACGAAGCAAATCGACTGCTACATTCTATAGGTGACGCAAAAAATGAGCCTGTTGGAGAAAAGTTTGCACGTGTGCTAAAGTAAGACAACGGTTTTACCAGATTAAGACAAATTTGTAATGGTAATGATGGTGCATCTGCAGATCCGTTAAGTGAGTTCAAAGACTATGTTAAGTATGCTTGTATTACATCAATAGATGTCGAACAGTCATTCTCAAAATATGAGCATATTTTTTTCACCACGTCGAACATTACTCTCGAGACAACCATAGAAACATGCATGATGCTGCAAAGCTTTTACACATCTTTTCCAGTTTGTGATAACCAAAGTAGCTAAGAGGGTAAGTTGTGCAGCATACATTGTTATAAATTGAGTTTATTACTTATTAATTTCTTTTATTACACTTATTATGATGCATACGTCTAGGTCCACATTTTTGCCAACTCTAGTTATAAGGAATTTGTGAATAACTTTTCAAATCCTAAATTGTAGATGAAATAGTAAAAAGTTTAACTGAATTTATATAAATTCAGATAGCTATCAACTTTGAAATATCCTGTGCTGAATTTTCTATCGTTACAAGAGTTGCATGAAATTAGAACATATGCTTGTCATGTCATATTACTAAATGTGTGGGTGTATTGGCTCTTTCATACTGCATTTTACATGCTGCTGAAATGTAAATATATTTGGTTTTAGGTCAATAACTCCATCTTTTGTATTAATGGATATACAAAATACAACCGTAGTAACTTATGTGTATCAGTTAGTAGGAGACGATGTAAAGGTGGAAAGAATTGAATATAAGAAAAATTAAGTACTGAGAATGTTATGGGTAAAAAATGATTACAATTTATTCATAGGCATGGTGATATCTCCTTGAATTTAATTTGTGTTGCTTGTCAGTATTGCTGCATGGTCTTAATACGTACCTTTTTGTAAATGATATTTTGACAAATTAGATCCGGAAAAGGTACTAATTTCACATGTACATTTTTTTTTTGTCGTTATTTATCTTGTGAAGAAAAATATAGATAAAACTTTAGTTACTACTGTTAGTTGATGAAAACTTAGAGTAGGTCTGCTACATATTAAATTCTTGAAGGCATCACACAGCCGTACTTGTTATGAAGTGCGTACTATGTATATTAAATATGCTACAATTATTAATTAGGTGATTTTAATACAAGCACCAGTAATATTTATTATATAGGGTACAATAATTATTGGTTCCATTTTTATATATTGAAAGGAATCATTTATATTTGTTAATTTTTTTAATTTTTGGTATTTAGTAATGCCCATTATTTATAAAATGTTTGGCATATTTATACTTTTATATAGGTTATTAGTTTTATGTAAATATATTTCCATATATAAACATTGATGATTAATATAAATAAAATTTATATTTAATAGCAAGACATGAGTATTCATTTCATACAGGTTAGCAAGAAACTAATAGTACTATACAAATTTTATTGTTGTCAATTCATTTATCAACCAAAAAAAATGTTTACTCTTGTATTTTATAATTTAGAGTGCGTATCTTGGATGACATTTCCAGAGAAGTATTCTGAAATACGTGATACTAGTGATGCGAATATACAGTGACTTTTCCATGTCATTATCCTTATTAGTAAACTATTTTATTATCAGTTGTAAATCATAAGAAAAGCAGTTCTCTCTTTGGTGGATGGAATCAACTTTTGTAATTTTGTACAGGAGTTCGTTAGGGAGAATTAGGGTTAAACATTTTAATTAGGTTGAAAGAAGTAAAATTGAATATCTCATCCCCTTTTGCATACAGGAGGTTGAAAGTTGTTTTAATCGATTCGGCAGGAGAAATCCTACAGGGTAGTGTGGTTCTGGGGTGAAAATCAACCCTCTATCTCCCATAGATTTTATTTTATTAGTTTGACACGATTATGGTATAGCATTTATGATTCACCCCCTTAAGGGTAGAATTTCGTAAAATTCCTTCTTAGTGGGTGCTTATGTCATGAAAGGAATATACTCCTCGAATTGCCAGGTCCAGGGGTTTGCACATTCGCAATTTAATGCCAGTGACAGTGATACATCCCTCAGTATATCCAGGGGTGTTTAATTAAGACAACTGTAGTAATATCGACAATGATGCACACATCACTACAATCATCTTCAGTTGAATCTGCAATAAACTACAAAGAGGTAAGAACTGTCATAATTTCATACTAACTTCCCATGCCGCACCTGACTTTTATGTCAATGTCATCCAGGATACACGCCTTAGTTATTATAATTATATGATAAATAATATGAATTTTTTTTTTTTTAATAGAAGAATATATTTATTTAGAATTTCTAATATACATACAAATAACAAGTAAAGTATAGAGTACATAAAGTTTAATTATAAAACATCAAACATCAACTAAGAATGTCACTACAATGATTTAATATATTTATTAATAGATCTTTTAAATTGGCTTAAATTATTACACATTTTTACAGATGTAGGTAATACGTTATACTCATTTAAACCCTTATAGAATAGAGATTTTCTAGTGTTAGAGTAATTACATCTAGTCAAATGAAAGTTACTAATAGTCCTGGTATTATGATCATGTACTTCTGAATTATATACAATGAATTCATTAAAATAAGAAGGCAAGAGATTATTTAATAACTTGAAAATGAATATCATTGCCATATAATAGAATCTTTTTGATACACATGTCCATTGTAACATGTCAATCATTAAAGTGATACTAGTATATCGATTACATTTAAGTATAATTCTCATCCCACGATTTTGTAGTTTTTGTAGAGAAGCTATTTTATTCTGGTCAAATGAGTACAATAACGTAGCACAGTAATCGAAGTGTGGTTGAATAATACTATTATATACAGTAATCTTAGACTCAACTGATAGGTTTTGCGCAATTCGACTGAAAAAAATACATTTTTTTTTGTTATTTTTTTATAAACATAATCAAAATGAGCATTGAATGATAGAAAGTTATCTAACATAAATCCTAAGTATTTAAGTTCGGATGTAAACCCTATCTTACTATTATCGATAAATAAATTTACTTGAGCAATATCTATTAAATGGTATTTGTGGGACGTTGTGAGAATCATTGCTTTGGTTTTCAGTATATTTAGTTTTAGTTTATTCATATTGAGATAATTAAAAATGGAAGCTAAAGAATGATTCATCTTATTAATGGCTTCATGTAGATCAGAACTTGAAGTAGATAATAATGTGTCGTCGGCAAATAAATTAATGAAGTCACACTCATGATATGAGTTGATATCATTAATATAAATTAGGAATAGAAGTGGCCCCAGGACACTGCCCTGTGGAACACCAAAATCATTAGATATTTCCAATGAATACACATTATTTATTTTAGTAATTTGTTTTCGTTCATTTAAGTATTCTTTAAACCATTTTAGAACTATATCCCTGATACCATAACTTTCCAATTTTTTTTATTAATATTTCCCGATCAATGGTCTCAAAAGCACGTTTAAGATCTAAAAACACAGCTATTACATATTGGCCATTATCAATGTTTTGTTTCCATTTATTTACAGTAAACTGTAAAGATGCTTCACATGAGTGGTTGGGACGAAATCCTGACTGATTTGTAATTAATATATTATTATTATTTAAATATTCAGATAATTGTTGATAAACTACTATTTCTAATATTTTCTCCATTTCAGGTAAAGTATTAATGGGTCTGTATTCCCATGAGTTAATTGTGTTATTAACCTTTTGTATAGGTACCAGCACACTAGTTTTTAATTCCCTAGGGAATTGCCCGTACTCCAACGAAATGTTAATAAAATGTAATAGCACATGTCCAATAACACCAAAAGTGCTTTTTAAAAGTTTTCCATTTAATACTTCCATTGGAGAGAATTTATTGTCTAGTTCATTGATTATTTTCGATAGTTCACACAGGTTAATTAGTCGGAATTTCGTAAAACTTGAGGGCACATTAATAAGTGAAATCCAGTCCTGCTCAGTTGCAATATTAGATATTATTTGCTTAATACTATCGATAAAGTAATGATTAAATTCTTCTGCAATATTCTTAAAATTTAGTACTAATTTTATAGAATTATCATTAGATTCAAATTTTATTCCATTTACAAAATTATTGTTTAATGACTTAGTATTGGTAAGACTTTTTAGAGTTTTCCACATCAAATATGGGTTATTTTTATTAAGGTCAATCTTTTGAAAATAGAATTGCTCTTTTTTTTGTTTTTAACAGATTAACTACAATATTTCTTTTTACTTTGTAATTTTCCCAGTTCGTTGGGTTATTGTTCTTATTATATGCCTGATATGCTAAATCTCTTTCTTTCGCTTTACATTTTATTTCATAATCATACCATGGCACACTATCAGAGTTTAATTCATATTCCTTAACAGGAGCCACACTATCAATAATGTTTCTAAATTTGTTTGCAAAATCGTTATAAAAAACATCTATATTACACGAGTTTAATAAAAAGTTGCAGTTTATAAGTTCTAAATTAATATTATTTATATTTAATTCACATAAATTTCTAAATACTTTGATTGTCTTTGTTGATTTGGGTTTATCCTCACGAATATTAATTAATATGATTGAATGGTCAGTAATTTTAGGGATGTCATGAACTTCCGTCTTGATGCTGAAGTTGCTAAGAACATAATCAACTAATGTAGAGCTCATATTATTACATCGGGTAAATGTGTGTACATTCTGCATAATGCCATACAAATTTAACAAATCTTTAATTTTTTTACAATAAAAATCATTACTTAAATAATTCAAGTTAAAATCACCAGCTAATATACATTTTACCAATTTGTACCAAAGATAATAAGAAAGTTACCGTAAATGCATCCTAAAAAGATAATAAATATTCGGCGGCTAATGCAGAAAATAAGGAAAGAAAAGGCAAACAACATTTTTTTATTACAAATATAATTTTCATTAAATTAAACATATATTTCTGTAATAAATAAAATATTCCAAATCACAATAATAAAAATATTCTAGGAAAAATTTAATTCTAGTTAAGACAGTACATTAGAAAGTATTTAATATTCAACAAAATATAGTAAAAATATATTTCTGTAATAAATTAAAACTACTTTCAATTAAATAAAAAATTAATTAAAAAAATACAGTACAAAACCTAAAATAACACAAACTTTACTAATACGTCAAGTCACAGTCTTTGAATCCCGTGTTGTTTACGAGATGAACTTTTTTATTGTAAATACTTTAAGCGCTTAAATTCAGATGGCATTTTAAATACTTTAATGATGTTTAACCAGATATCCTACATTGCATGCTTTTGAACTGGCCATATTATGGGCCATGATTTCGACTGGACTGTAACCACTCTGATTTTAAAAAAATATATTTTCCATCTACTTGTAATTCTTAAACATTTCTACTAAAACAGTTTGATCCTGTCTTTTCACGCTTTTCATTTCTAAAATTTTATAAAATTCTGCCAGTTGACATTCTGGTAACAACTTCCTATACTGTTCAATAAAATTCTTCCCCGGATCAACAGGTGTCATCACTACTTTGAGTATCATTTCTGCCTTCGTCATTCCCTTTGTAACTACTTTTGAATATGCTGCGGGGGCCTGTCGATTTATTTGTGACGATATCGAGGGCAAATTCAACAAAACCGTTTTTAACATATGAGTGTCTAACAGTAGTTGTTCAGCTCCTTCTGTATTTATGGGCTTACATTTATAAATATTTTGGATGAACTTTGGAATGAAACTGTTTGCAAATTTTATACAAAACTGGGTGAAGTATTTTCTGGACTGAGATAAGTTTTCTCGAATTATCGGAACAGTAGTTTTTAAGTGCGTTGTGATTGCTGTAATATAAGGACTTTGGTCTCCTACTGTGTCAACATTTTGCCACTGGATCTGAAAAGAAAGCAATTACTTCAAAATAATAATGGACTCCTATCAGAGACAACTTTGTATTAGGTAAGTTATGAAATTACTATTTACTTTTAATATCAGAATAAACAGACTTTATCTGTGAATCATCCTTAAATTATTTTTATTTAATAACATTATTTTTGCAGTTGATTACAACAAAAAATCATTTCAATGTCATTTTATTGCAAGTCATGTTTCTTATGTGATTCCAAAATAAAAATTATTTGATAATTTCAGAATAGCCCAATTGTTGACTAAGGATTGCTGTCATGAGTTTACAAACTGCTGTAATGCTGTTACAAAGTACTTACTTTGCTCATAGCCGTTAGAGCTGGTTCACATACATTTTCCAAATCTTGCACCAAAATTTGAATGCAGTTTGATATCACCCTAAAATATACAAATCAAATGCGTAAATAAACATAAATATAACTTACTTATGAAAATTATCTTGTTCTTTCGATAAATCAATCTGATCTGCCAAAGTTGGATCTATTTTTTCTTTAAGTTTTTCGCCAAGCTGCTGGGTAGTTTCTAGGCAATATTCTACGGTTGTTAATATACAACAGATTTTAGTTTGCTCGTCTTTGGTAAACCTAAAAATGTATTGTTAATAAATCACTTCGAGTTGTTACACTTAATCTCCTTAATCTGGAATGTTATGATGTTTACCCTAAAAATTTATTGGAGTTGAGAGCCGGTAATATTACACCAGTAACTACGGAAAGATTCCTATGTTATTAGTAAAATAACATTCATAAGTAGTGATACCGGCAGTAGTAGCTTTAACCTTGAAAGTATTCCAGGCCATTAGCGGCGTCTAATCGCGTATATTATAGGTATTCAAAAATAATCAATAACACAAAAAAAAACCATTAGTTGTTTGTTGGATACAATGACTTCAGAATAGATAGACAAGTAATTCCCTATCTTAATACACAGGAACTGTTGTGTTATGCATCATCTTGAGATATCCTATTATTTTAAAAGGATGAAGATAGTTCATTGTTTATTACCGTACTCGGTGGCAGTGGCGTGTTAGAGGGTGCAAAATTTAAATTTTTGTCCAATATACATGCACATTGATTCATCTCCTGATTTGGCTTTAAAATAAAATTGTTTTTTGATATGAATAAAAATGCTCTACCAGCAGTGGCTGGTGAAATTTTGGATGGCTATATGATATAATATACGAACGACTACAGAATAAGTCATTGATATATACCTACATAATGTGATAAATTAAAAATCAGTCTAAAAACGATATTTCAAAAGGTTGTAATAATCAAAATTTCTTAATGAAATTTAAATTCTCTTACAAATTCTAAAAAAAAAAAAAAAAATTATTTTACAAATACTTTAGAAATAGTTTCATAAAAACTATGGTAGGTGATGTATTTACATGCAAAAATGTTTCACAAATTTTGATTGATTTTCTTTTACAAAATATAAGATATAGCCAACCCAAAATTTTACCAGTCACTGCTGTGTTTTCTACTGCATACATTTATACACAAAAACAAAAAAAACAAGCAATAGTTACAATAATCTTTATTTTCTCAGTAACAACATGCGTGAATATATAAAATAATATTTCTATTTCTGAAGTCATTGGTTGGATATTTCTCATTTTCATGAAGCATTTTGAAATCAGACAACATACCACTTTCAATATTAATGAAATACTAACAGAAATCAGTGTCAAATGCAACTATTCAAGACGATTATGCGCCGCCTATTTCCTTGACCAATCATGGGCCACAGATAATAATGTGGGGTGGGCCATTGACGTTTTAGTATATCCCAATACAATATAGATAATAAATAAATTAAACGTGATCACGTGACAACCGCTTCATGCTTTTGTAAAATCTTGTCAACCGTTCAGTGGGAACAAATTGTTTTGGCCGTGATAACACGGCAACCATATCGAAAGGGTTAATAGGAAATACGATTATTTAATTTCATAAAATGACACCAAATAAAATGTTCAGTATTTCTTATTAATAAATAAAATAGGCATCAATATTGCCTGTAATTTTATATATTAATCCATATGGTATTTAAGATGAATCATGTCGTGTTCTCATTTTTCGTTCTCATCAATAGAAAAATTTTAATAGCAAAGCTTTCTGTTGGTTATCCTTGTGACGAAGGCGTGCTAATGCTGCCTTAAGGAGTAATAACTCCTTAAAATTTATACTTCAATAATTATTTTAATTTCATTTTTAAAGACATCAGGACTGATATGTTTTATTTATATTAGTTTTTACACAATTTGGAGTTAGTAATATAATAATACTTAATATGTTTTATTTTTGTATAATAACCGTCATTTTACATCACTAAGTATGTTGATTTCGAAAAAACTTATTTAGTTATTTAGATAAATTATTTTAACGTAAAATACGGTTATAGTAGAAAAAGGTCAAAATCATCAAAGTAGGTGGATCTTCTTAAAATGTTGCATACAAGTATAACTTACTTTTCTTACTGACATTTTGCTGTCTTTTCATAATAAATATAGTTTAAAAAAACTAAAAAACACGCTTTTAAAGCACATCAAACTAAAAAGTGAAAAATAATTATTAATATAAACTGAAAATAATAATGAACGAAAAATACTAGTATTATTGTAAAAAAAAGCGTGGGGTGCTTTGTGCAATATTTTTCGTATATCGAGCACCCCACGCTTTTTTCACAATAATACTAGTATTTTTCGTTCATTATTATTTTCAGTTTATATTAATAATTATTTTTCACTTTTTTAGTTTGATGTGCTTTAAAAGCGTGTTTTTTAGTTTTTTTAAACTATATTTATTTTTAACTTTTTTAGTTTGATGTGCTATGAAAGCGTGTTTTTTAGTTGTTTTAAACTATATTTATATTGCTTATTGATGCTGATATTATAACATATTACAATCCAACAGATATTTCTGAAAAAAAAAAATTTTTTATTTCAGCCGTGAGGTTCGAACTCACGCCGGATGAGTCTGTCGTTTCGCGTCGAGTGCCTTAACCCACTCGACCACCGGGCTAATTAACAATTATGGAATCTACTGACATATTAAGCCTTTGCTTTCACGCAGGGATACGTGAGGAAAGGATTGGCGATCCTGAACAGGATAATGATATAAACTTATCAAATTATTGTATTGTTACCGGTTCTTAATAAGTGTACAAAGTTTCAATTAAATCTGTCCGTTTAAAGTGGGTTAAAATCGAGTCCAAAGAGTCGGTTACAAACAAACATACAAACAAACAAGCAAACATACAAGTGAAGCTAATAAAAGCGTGTTAAAAAGAAAGTAGTTTTTGCTTAACTACCATGGCCTATGCGATTAAAAAATAAAACAAAAGTACACCAAAAATTTCTTTTCAGATAACCAGGGGAACATTCAAATTAAAAAAAAAAAAAATTTAGGTCCATATCACCTATTGCGAACTCAATCAGGGAACACACCGTATAATATTTTTTTGTTCTGATGTTATATTTTTTTACGAGCTTCACTATTTATGTTTTCTGTTTTCATTCTTTGTTGTGATATAGGTTTTTTTAATATTCAGTTATTGTTCTGTTTTGTCACAGAATCAGAGAGCAGAAGTTCCACCTTACGGAGTTATAAATAAGTAGTTTTTTAGTAGTACTGTGATGTAAAAGCAGTGGGCGCTACTATAGATTTCATTGACATAGATTACCAGGTAAATAGTGTATGATACCTGTTATTAACGAGTTATATTGAAAATTCACATGTTCAACATCGCGTCGTTGTATCTCGGGGAATCTCGGTAATGCTCTCTGTGGCCGCTTGATCAGAAAAGGACTGGCCCATTAAATTACTTAAACGAAATCGAAATCTTATGTTCTAATTTTTATTAATATGGCGTTGATTCTATCAATTTTGAAAATTATTTGAATTAAAAATAGAACTTTTATTTGAATAAACTTCGTAGGTTTGGTAATGTGAAGTATGTGAATAAAAATATATATTTAATTTAATTTCGTAAGTTATTCTAAAATTCTGAAACGCACAAGTAATTAATTGTAATTTTATTTTGTAACATTTTCCAAGCTAGGTCACACATTTATTGCCCTCTGATTCACTGTCTACCTATCTATTAGATGACAATAACCTACAACCGCGTCGCCACCTCCAATTGATACCGTATATGTGACCGCCCCTAATAATAGCACACATTTAGACTGATTCTGTGGTAATAGTAAAATATACAATTAACTATTGAAGCTATTGAATGGCGGGTGACTTGTGCACTTATTTCTAAAATTTAAGTAACTTTGCAAATTTGTTTAAAAAGAAGTTACTGTACTTCTGCCAGAGAAAAGATATGTGTGTTCAATGGATGTGGCAATAGTAGTAGACAAAATGCTGTTATAAACTTTTTTCTTTCCCCAAGGACGATATTCGCCGGGAAAAGTGGTTGAGAATTAGTGGAAATCCTAATATTTTACATTTAACTTATTGTCAACTCACTCATAAACGTGTATGTGAAAAGCACTTTTCTGAAAAATGTTTTTTGAATAAAGACAGAAAAAAATTAATAAGAAATGCGCTGCCTACAATATGTGCACAAGATATGGATAATGTTGATGTTATCGTAAGTTTAATATTTTTGTTAGTAAAACAATTATATAGTACAGGGTGTCTCAATTTTAGTGTCATGTTAATATATACTTTTACGTATTTTTCTGAGTAATATGAATCCGTAAATAATATTTATATGAAATCGGTTTGTTATACCGGATGGGCCGAAAAAACCGTACTTTTTTATTTTTCTTTGCTAAATTTTTGTTTCTCGGCCGATTTTAACAAACTTGGTGTCAATAGTTAACTGATTAAATAGGCTACAAGAACGAAATTTCACGATGGCCGAAGCACGCCGAATCGTCAAAATTCAAGTTGGCGGGGCGTAATTTAATGTAGGCCTTCCATTGTACACTTTCTTGTTAAATAAAATTTAAAAAAATTACAGAAATAATGACAGATTTCGAAAGATGACTTTCTACTACATTTTAACACTACGATGAGTTAAATCTGGTCATTGGTTTTGGAGATATAGCTAATTCAAAAATAGCCCACTTGCCATTTTCATTCAGAATTCATTAGTGCCTACCAAGTAATTACAGATTTCTGGTGAAATATTCTCTACCAACTCATTATGTTATTTACCTTGATAAGATTTTTTATAAATTATTTATCTATTCATATTGTTGATATTTAAGATGTGGTGGCATAGGCAATAGAAATACCTACTAGTAGAATGTGACTTTCGTATTTTAACATGTCGATAATTTGTCCACAGTTTCCTAGAGCCGATTATATTGCCTACCAAGTTCTTTTGAAATCGGTTGAGAAATAAAGTTTTTTGAATTTGCTATATCTCTACAACCAACGAACCGATTTAAATCGTCGTAGTCTTAAAATGTTCGAATTTTGTCATTACTTTGGCCATTTTGACAACTTTTAATTTAAAAAATGAACCCTAAACGAAACCTAAGGAATTCAAATACGTCTGCCATGTTGAATTTTGATGTTTCTTCCATTTTGAAATTATATCATTTATATGCCGTGTATATTAAAAAAATCACTACAGTCTCAATTATCGATTTTAAGAAAAAAATATATTAGTACTAGTTATGAGACATTTGTGTGATAACACTCAGTCATTTTCACTTCTTAAAAGTATACAGGGTGGCCAAAATGGATTTTTAAATTTATAACTAATTGAACTGAATTTTTTCAATTTTTTCAAATGGAACATCCTATATATTTTTGGACAATGTGATGTAGAATTGAAAAACGAACATTTGTTGTATGTACATCCCTATGGTTATTTGAAACCAAATGAAGTTTCTACTGTTCATAAAATTGCCGGAGTGATACTTCTAAAAGCATTTATTATCCTTTCCTTCAAATTTTGGATTATTGTTGGTGTGATGCTTTTATGGGAATCATGTAAAACGCTTATTATAATACCCTCTTTTTGAATTATTTGAAAAAAAAACCCTTAATTTTAATTTTTATTGCTGAATTTTGCAGTTATTGTTCAATAAATTGAAAATGGTCACGAATAGCCATAGGAAAGCACGTATAAAAAATTTTCGTTTTTCAATCCCACATCACATCGTCTAAAAATATACAGGGTGTTCCATTTGAAAAAATTGAGAAAATTCAGTTCAAGTTGTAAATTTAAAAATCCTTTTTGGCCACCCTGTATACTTTTAGGAAGTGAAAATGACTGAGTGTCATCATACAGATGTCTCATAACTGGTACTGACATATTTTTTCTTAAAATCGGTAGTTGTGACTGTAGTGATATTTTTAATATACACGTGTAAATGGTATAATTTCAACAAAAAAAATCATAAAAGTTTGTTTAGCATATTTTACCAGCTGATTTTGTGTGCAAAGGTTTATATCACAATGCTGACTTAATTTATTAAAATAATGGCACATACAATGTATTGGTGATTTTAGCAACATATTGGTATTGGTTCGTTGTGTAAAATGTGGGATTTTGTCGAGAATGCATTGTTGGAGTGAAAAAATTAATTTGTGAAAGAATTTGAGGAGATATACATGGCACTTCATTTAACGCCCTGTACATCTGAAACAGAACGAAATACGATGTATGTTTATTTGAAACTTTTTTCTTAAAATAGGGTCTCTCTCGATTGTCGAAATCTTGGTACTTAAAAGAGGACACCCTGTATATTATTATGTGGATAGAGAATGAACACATACATTGCACCAAAACCCTAAGAAATATAAACATACAACTTTTCGGCAGTTGTTCTCAGTTAACAGAACAGTACGTTTCTTCGTCCACTACATCTTAATAACCGATACAACGCATTGCATCGGACGCTGCAAGTACACCAAGGACTTCCTGGTCGCGTTCACAGCTTCCGTCGCTTTAACTGCGTTTACCCACCATTTACCACGGCACCGGCCGCTATCGCCGCCCACCTAGGACACCGCGTAAATAAGCTAACCACTTGTATATCAACTTTTTAAGACATTGATGAACGGTTTCGAGGTTATAAGCGAATGACGAAATTTGTTTGCCTTCCATCCCCGAAGAACTCTTTAAAATAAAAAAAGTACCATGGGTATTGTATTTCTCTGTTCTGTACACTTACATTTCCATCCCACCTTCTGGGGATGCCTGTAAATTTTTTTTAATTTTAAATAACTTAGGTATCACAATTTGAAGAAACTACTCGTATGATAACTATAGATGCGTAATGGCGGTCATGCTTTCCATAAAAGATATTAGAGACTTGGATATCACACCCTTCTTTCAAAAAAAATGCATGAAAATTGTTATGAAGGTAAATTCATTAAACATAATAATATATTCTTCTAGGATTTAATGAGGTCCATTAAATCCTAGAAGTATAAGTTTGAAATAAACTTAACACTTATGAACAGTTCATAAGCAATATTCAGTAACTATTTTAATGATTCAAATATGCTTGGTCTCTTGGTTTTCGAGGTCCATCTACCGTTTAAACCCCCCAATCTCTTGTCAATCATTAGTAATTTTTGATCATTTGGAATTGCTAATCAATTTGAAAAACTACGTTGAAATCGTTTGTATATTCATGAGTAAAACCTAATCTATATCTGATTTCATTAAAATCCCTGGATACATCCTGAAGCGATTGTTTGCAATTTTCGCAATTATTTTTTTAATATATTTAAAGACTAATGCACCTGCAAACAAATGTAATAGAGCAATCTTCTAAAGATGGCTCCTTTTCTAAGGTGGTAAATTTTCATCAATTATTTCATCTTTTAGTTTCCAGACATTTTCTCTGAGTCTTTAAGATATCGTCCACGGTTGGCAAGAATTGAAATATCATTTTCAGTTTGACAATTGCCTTTTGTAAAATAAGATGATATATTATTAATAATAATTAGATATCTTCAAGGCTATACCGAATACAATAGCACTAGGGTACCTATCGAATCCTCCTCGTCTTCTTACTTCATTAAAACAGTTCTCCAGGGGACCTTGGTTCAATCTTGCAATTTATAAGTATTCAATAACTTATGAATTCACTTTTCATCTCAGGTAAAAGATTATTAAGCAATTTTTATGCATGTCTTTGAACGAATTAAGCAAAATAACTTCTAAACGGAGCAAAATATCGAAAATCTTCAATTGACAAAAACGTTTCCAAATTGATTAGCCATTCTAAATGAAGATAAACTTAAAAAAATGTCAACGCCTTGTATCTCTGAACCGAACGAAACATGATGTATGTTTATTCAATTTTTTTTCTTAAAACGAGGTTCCGTCTTGATGGTTGAAGCCTTGGTACTTAAATGTGGGACACCCAGTATACCGGGTCTTAGGCTTTAACTTTCCCAACATAGAGATCTTATCTTCGATGATGATTCTGAGTGAAGCAAACATTGTAATAGTTTTATAAAAATCATATAAAACACAAAAAGTTTGGATGTCAAATAAGTAACATATGGGAGAAAAACAAAATATGAATTTTTCAATTTCTTCCACATCTGAAAAAACCAAATCAGATAATTAAGTTTTGTTGACACCAAGGTCTTAGCAAAATTATCACACAACTTTTCTCTAATTTAACCGATGTTGTAACTCTCAAGGTAAGGGAGATTTCCATGTTGGGAAAGTTAAAGTCGAACGCACTGTGTGGTGCTCCAAAAAAACGTACCAACCGTTTTAGATCAGGTACATAAAAAGTAAACGAATTTTGCTTAATATACATATGTCCTAATATGAACAGTTTTCGAGATGCTTGAGTGTTGAAATTGAACTTCTTTTAACGCATTTTTTATTACAAAATCAAAACTACAGCAGATGTCGAATTAAAATTAGATATGGATACGTTTTAGAGGTTGAAAAATATGATTAAGATAGTCCTATTGCGATATCTCATAGAGAACTCCTCTTACACAACTGTCATTGAAAAGTTGTGCTTCTAATTTTTGTAAGGTTTTTTGGCGCCGCTGACGAAAAAATATGAAGTATACCTTAATTACATAAAAAATATACTATTATTTAATGTTGCTAAAATACACTTTTTTCGAGTTATTTGAGATTAAAGATGGCAAGTCATATTCAATGAACAACAAACGATGAATGCATTTTTTTGATTTCCAATTAATTTGGTTTTACATTACATTAACAAAATTAATAACAGTCATGTAATCTTAACGCTACTAGTGATTATCTACGTTAGATGATTAAAATGTGTTAAAAAAAAAATAAATTTTAACACGCAGTATTTCAATAACTCTTCACATTAGGATGTATGTTTATTAAGCAAACTTTGCTTATTCTTTGAAGTACTACCTGCCTTAGAAACACGTACATATATACTCATACTCACACCCCAGCACACCTCCACACACACCCTGGGTAATAATGTTAACAATTGACAACTAATAAAATTGTATATAATGTAATATTAACCAAAACATATTTTTATTATTTCCCATATTCTATCTTTATTCTTAGGTTGTCCATTTTATCATATGTATATTTTGCTGAAAATAAAAAGTTCATTGATCATTAAACTACATTTTATTTTTGTTTTAATTATTTCAGATTGTCGTGTAATAATTATAACATGATTATAAATTTTTTATTAATACGCTTAATTTAATCAAGCTAACATTTTATAAATATGTATTTGGCGTACTTAAATTGGCAATTAAATTTATATTAGTAAACTCTTTTTAGTCAAATATAATTTGTCAATCAATAATTTCGTATAACAAGAACAATAGTAATAATAATATTCAAATGCATTTGATTAATTTGTTTGAAAATTTAATAAACAGTTTATTTAAATTTTCTAAAGCCAACTCTGCAATAGCTTTAGCAAAGTTAAAAGCTTGGATACTGTAAATCGAAGTTAACGGCGCGGCGACCATGAAAGTGACTGTCCGTCTTACATACACAGGAAATAACTTTTGATGTATTGCAATTGCTTCCACTTGATACCTCACTCAAAACTATATTCTCTTTAACTGATTCTGTGATTATATGCGATATTCTACATGCCAGCGACGTCTGTAGCCGTAATTTTTAATTAAAATAGTATAACATAGGATGGAACTTCTGGTCTCTATTCTGTGGTTTTGTATAGTAATTATTGTTATGATTTTTTTTTATATTCTTAACTGTTTTAAAAACTAACAGTGTTTTTGTTGTGTTTTATTTAGTTTTATTTTTTTTTCCATGGCAATTTGTAGTTATTTTATATATTTTCATGAGGTAATAATTATTTTAATCAATGCTTAATTTGATATGATATATATATATTTATACTGTAAGTGATTCGCTTTCTCTTATTTATTCACTTCCTTCCTATATGCGACGTTTCTGGCAGAACAGAAAATCCAGAATCATATTGTCAGATTTATCACAGATGTCCCTAGATTCTACCATATAACTCCTTTTTTAAGGGACTTACAAATACTTAAACTAGAGGATCGTCGCTTACTTCATATCGTCATTTTTGTTAACAATGTACTATTTCATGAATCACCTAAATATCTGTTTGTCAAAATAGAAAAAAAGAAGCAATGCTCATCCACAGAATTTGGGACCAGCACATCTCTCTCAATCCCTCAGCACCATACTGTTGCCTTTCGAAATTCATTACCTTTCTAGCATCATACTGCTACAATAACCTACTAATGAGGGTTAACGCTTGAATTCACCACGAGAGGTGCTTGTGTACTGAAATGTCAATGTCACTGAACGTTAATGTTTACTAATGGCTTTTTAACGTTAGTTTTTAGTAATTTTTATTAATATTAGCTGAAAAACTTTTAACACGATGGCAGACGGGGAAAGTAGTAATTTACTTGCTAAGTAGAGAAATTATTGTACTTATCAGAAGTGTCTATGTCATTAAAGTTAGGCTATATCAGGAATGAGTATGATGAAAACAACAAATGATTATTACTCACGATTTTCTGTAGTAGACTCCTTTGGTACCGCATAATCGTCAGGATTAAAATATTTCTTACAGACACACGAATGTTTCAAGGAGTAAAGTTATCTCTATCAACCATTGTTTTAGGCGAGATTTGTCTCTCGGAAGCATATGTCCGCCTTCTGTTTGCGAACATAATGGAACTGCACAACACTGAGACACAATTAACAAGGTTTTTTTATTTGCTGGTGTACGAAATAATTATATCGCCTAACAATAACTTTTGACACGACCTTACTCGACCTGTGGCGCCAACTGGTGAGCGTGAAAACTGTAGCCCTCATTGAACTGCGCAATATTAATTATGCTAAATTAAAATGTGTACTGAAGTCCCAACTCTTCAGTGAGCAATTATTATTTTTAAATCACCAACTGTTTTAACATTTTAATGTGTATTGACAAACAATGTGTGTGTTGCTCCCCATGTTAATTGTAATTATGTCTCTTGTTTTATCTGTGCCAGGCCAGGGTTAGATTTGATATCAGTCTCTGTGTCTAATCCTTTTGTATATAATTTTATTTATAATTATAATTTATTTTGTACAATAAAAGTTTTATTATTTATTATTGTTATTATTAGTATTAACAAGTTAGATCGCGGCAACCCGTAAGCTGGTATGTTTATAATCTGTCTGCCAATCAGAACTAGTGAATGGCCGACGTTTAATACCCTACCACAATTTTATTATGTTGATTTTACAATACAAACTGACTGCAGCTACACTGAAAGTGTACGGATTTGCCCATTCATAAAGTTTTCAAGATAAAAGCTACTACTGCCGTTAACTTTATGCATAAGTTATAAGGTAATTTATTTTCCTGCCAATTTGTACAGCTGCCGCAACATAAAGGTTTCCAGGTCATTTGTGATTTGAAAGAGAACATGTATCCTTCCTCTTCTGTAATGAATAAAATCTAAAGATAGGCAATAAATTGCTTCCCTCCACATAACCCATGCATTCTTTCAAGTAAACGTATATAGTCCAGCAGCCAAGCTACGAAAAAAATTTATTTAAAATTTTAAACTGGAAACCTTTATGTTGCAGCAGCTGTACATTGGCAAATTAATTCTGCATGAAATTAAAAGATTACATCAATATTCCTCCTTTTTAAATTAGATATTAGATAGATTAGATGATCCTGTCTGGAAACTTTCATTCGAACCACCGATTTTCAAATAATACTGACAATTATTCTCCAGTGGTCATGGCTTAAATGAAAAAATAAATTTTCGATAAAAAAAGCATTCCATCATTTTTTCGACGATAAATTGAGGGTAGCATCATCTCATTTTACTTTATGATGCAACACAACGTGATTACCGAATCAGTACGTAAACTCCAAGTAAAGTCAGAACTGGTTCAAGTTCAACTTATTTGACATGCCTTTTAATTCTTTTTTTTTCTACCGGCCCTGTACGCTTGTGTTTTTTTGAATAGGCAAAAATATGAATTTTTATAAAAATATGGCATAATATATTGTCAACCGGCAGTAACATATCTTGGAGTCACAATAGACAATAAGCTTAATTTTAACAAGCATGTCAAACTAATTAAGATGAAGTGCATGGCAAGAAGCAGACACTACCGCAGCCTAACATATAAAAACCAAGGATTCAACAAAAAAATTGCTGCTCATATTTATAGTACAATCTGCCGTCCATTATTAGAATATAGCCACCCACTATACCTTAATACAAGAAGACCAGTCATAAAAAGTCTAGAAATAGCAGAAACATCAACATTGCGATTCATTACCAAAATCAGACACCCCAGAAATCCTCTCCATAACCCTCCCAACAACCTTCTCTATGAGATTGCGCAAATAACACCAATCAACCAAAGATTACAATCCCTAACCACAAAATTTGCTAAGGAAATAAATAACATAGAAATAATACAACCCCTTTGTAAAACAAGAGCACAAGAATTACTTAGCAGAAGAAAATTTCCAGAGCTAACCCTATGGGAACACATCACCGCATTGAATAATATACAATGAAACAAATCTATGTTTTTTTTTTAAACAGTTGTAACAGGCCGAAGGACCTTGGTCGATGGCGTTTTGGTGAAACCAATAAAATACTTTTATTATTATTATTATTATAAAAATATGAATAAATATGCTCCCGTCAAAAATATGAAGTCTCATAAAATATGTGGCGAATATGGCCCTAATAAGTTATTTATCTGCTTCTTTAAAAATATTCATTAAGGAAATGAGTTTTAATGACATTTTATTTTAACCAGTCATTTGAAATTTGCCTTTTTACCTGGTAATTTCTCCTTCCTTTAAAAGCGATGAAAAATTCTGTATTAAACCAGACGTTGAAATCTTCTGCAAATCTTTAGTGAAATTCTGCACAGAACTTCCCAACGTCTGCGATTCAATTTTAGGTAAGTTGTTCTGAAGCAGTTTCTCTGAATATTCATGTAAATATTTTTGAAACGTCTTTGTTAAACTCAACATAGTTTGGCCTCTATCTAGCTGATTGCATTGGATCATGCTCTTCTTGTAGAATACAAACAAGTCCGGACAGCTTGGTAAAATGGCGGCCTGTGTTTCAGTGGCTTCAGTTGGCTTGCTTTGCTTTTTGATCCAAGACGAATCTCTATTAAATCTGATAGATTTCGATCAACACTATCGATATAAATTTCTAAATGTGGAATAAAACACTTTCCTAAAATTAAAAATATGTTTACATTTTGAAACAAAAAATGATAAAAGAAACGCTGCTTTAAATTTGAGAAGAAAAAATTGCAGCCAGGACACATTCATATACAATTTAAAACAATTTTTGACAGTCAAATTTACATTTGCTTATACAGTGTGGAAATTAAGTAACGCATAAATTCAGTAATTCCGTTGATATTAATTTTTTGGAAAAAATCTCGAAGGGGTATTGCGATTTTAACTTCAGCAAATATTTTCAGTCTATTTTCAGTTGCTTATGTCATTTATTTTTTAAGTTATGGCGTCATCGACTTTTTTTTTAAATGACAACCTATATTTTTTATTATTGATTTTGGTAGTAGTTTTTATTCCGGTTCCGACCGTATAAAATTTCCGATATGTTATTATTTGAAAAAAAATCGAGAAAAACAGTCTTAAAGTTCAAATAACAAAAATTTATTAAATTGGGAAAATTTATCTAGTTGCCTAAGTTTGACGGAAAGTTATCGACGGCACATTCGTTTTTATTTTGAAATTACAAATAGTTGAAAAATCGAACTAATGTGATACACCAGCAACTAGATAAATTTTCCCAATTTAATGAATTTTTGTTATTTGAAATTTAGGACTATTTTTCTCGATTTTTTTCAAATAATAACATATTGAAAATTTTATACAGTCGGAACCGGAATAAAAACTACTACCAAAATCAATAATAAAAAATATAGGTTGTCATTTAAAAAAAAATGTCGATGACATCATAACTTAAAAAATATATGACATAAGAAACTGAAAATAGACTGAAAATATTTGCTGAAGTTAAAATCGCTATACCCCTTCGAGATTTTTTCCAAAAAATTAATATCAACGGAATTACTGAATTTATGCGTTACTTAATTTCCACACTGTATAAGCTGGTTCTGAAATCAGTACCACATGTAACTAGGTATATTCAATTTTCTACATGTTTTTTTGTTTTCAACCGAAACTTTGGCCCTCCAAAAGAGATTATTGAGAACCTCTGAATCGACCTTTATGATATAGGGGGACCTAGTGTTGTAAAATGTCGATAATTTAATGATTGTTGTGAATATTCGGGAATTTTCGAGAACGTTTGAGAATATTCGAGAATATTTCATTTTTTAGGAAAATATTGATATTTTATGGAGCGTATATAAACTGGATTATATAATACAATAGGTACATCGATTAATTTAATTGTGGCTTCAGTGGTGTCAATATAATGTTTTATTTTAGTTAAATTAATGTAGGGGGATTACTAGAAAACTAAATATTGTCTGAATGTTATTTGTGGCATTCTCTAAATTTTTCTTTTTCTTTCCTGGGTGTAGCTGATAAAGGCACAATTTTTTTTTTTTATATACACTTCATGGAAATGGACTGTAATTTTACTTTGCTTTGTAAGTCGAGATTTTTTTTTATCCTTGGGGTTGTGCTTCTGAGAAGTGAGGGTGTTCACGTTTATATTTTAAAGTGAAGAGAAATTAATTCTTGTAGACAAACTTAACAAAACATTTATTCGAACACACACTACACATAACACATAATAACATACACTAGTCACAAAAATTAAGGGATATTAAAAAAAAGTTCCAAATTTTAGGGTGATTTTCAACAAGAGATAACTCGGCAAAAATGGTCGTACAGAAAATAAAAAAAAAGGAAATTGTAGCTTTAAGTAGACCTGGACTGTAAAATTTTTTTGCGTGGGCGGTTTTCACATAATTATCCGAAAATCAACAAAAAAAAATGTTTTCAAATTTTTTCTCGTCTTTAAAATGGTCTGTGGACTTCAAAAATTTTTTTTCATCATGCGACCATAAAGCTCTTCTAGACAATTTAATTTGCTTTAATTTGATCTCTGAAAGAGCTCCGTACGATAATTTGCCGCGGAGTTATCGTTGATCAAAGCAAAAAAGTCCATTTCAACTTTGACAATCGATTACTCGGGAACTAATGATCGTACAGAAAATGGAGGTAGGGTTTTGGAAACTGCAAAATATTATCTATAAGACACAATTAGTGGTGATTGATAATACAATTTTTTTTGAAGTGATGATGGCTGAAAAAAAGTTGAAAATTTGCGAATTTAAGGATATTTGGACAATTTGGTATAACTTTGGATATAGTGAATTAACGAAGGATATCTCCGGTAACTTTTTAACCTCAAAGTGTCCCTAAAATACCCTCAAAGTTGCAAAGCGCTGCGATTTTTTTTTCTTAGTGCCTGAAGGTTTAAATTGATCGTTTTCGCCAAAAATCATCAGCAAGCAATTTTTTGATTTTTATGCATATTTTCGACTTCAATATGGTTTTTTGGCAAAAATCCTTATTTTTTTTGCTCAAAAACATGACTCGTTCGAAAAAATAAAAAAGAAAAAAAATTTCAGAAAAAAACTTGGTCCAAATATCCTTAAATTCGCAAATTTTCAACTTTTTTCAGCCAACATCATCGCCTCAAAAAATTTTTTTTTATCAATCACCACTAATTGTGTCTTATAGAGAATATTTTGCAGTTTCCAAAACCCTACCTCCATTTTCTGTACGATCATTAGTTCCCGAGTAATCGATTGTCAAAGTTGAAATGGACTTTTTTGCTTTGATCAACGATAACTCCGCGGCAAATCATCGTACGGAGCTCTTTCAGAGATCAAATTAAAGCTAATTAAATTGTCTAGAAGAGCTTTATAGTCGCATGATGAAAAAAATTTTTTGAAGTCCACAGACCATTTTAAAACGAGAAAAAATTTGTAAAAATTTTTTTTTTGTTGATTTTCGGATAATTATGTAAAAACCGCCCACGCAAAAAAATTTTACAGTCCAGGTCTGAAAACTAGACACTTAAAGCTACAATTTCCTTTTTTTTATTTTCTGTACGACCATTTTTCGCCGAGTTATCTCTTGTTGAAAATCACCCTAAAATTTGGAACTTTTTTTAATATCCCTTAATTTTTGTGACTAGTGTATAAGATGTTGCAGATAAACAAGAGAGTGAGAACTATATTGCAACGAAATTAAACTATAATAATGGCGGGTTGGTTACATAATGTCTTTTTTCTCTCAATGAACATAGATCCAAGATTTGGAGCGATGAAGGATATATCTCGATGTATATTCAGTCTATGTAGTGCTCCTTCTTTTGGATGTTCGATGACTTCCTTATAAGAGCAAGTTCTTTGCCGAGTTTGAAACGCGGGCAACATTTTAGTCTCAGGAAAATGATTAATTGAAATTCTTGGCTCTGAGCAATTTTGTATCATGTACAATATATAATAATTTCCCTCCTCTTCCTATAGTCAATAAATTTTTTTTCTTACAGTGCACAAAGGAGTAAGTACTAAATGACCTTTCAGTAGCTGCTATTGAAGCTAGTAAACCTAGAATAGCTGCTGCTAAATCTTTGAATTTTGTCTTAATACACATACCTTTCCACCAATTCATATTATCTGACCTCATAACAGTTGCCAAATAAAACTTGTACTGAACAAATGAGTTTTGGCTAAATATTTTGTGAATTCCACAGAAAATATTTCTTTAAAATCTTTATATAATTATATAACCTTTGAACAAAATTTTGAGAAACATTCTCGAGAACGTTCCCTAGAATATTTCCGAGTACATTATGGAAAAATACTGTGAAAGTTTTGGAAATATTTCTTTGTTCCTTCTCGGGGGTGCAAATAATTTCGTGACTTACGCAATATTTGGGAATATTCGCTCAGAAATATTCGGCCCTCACAACACCAGGGGGCCATAATTATAAATTATATTTTGGCAAAACACAAGTATATGGGTTTCTTACTTTTGTGAATGGAATTGACCCTATTATGGGTGGTACTGAATTTGAGATCACTCTGTATATTTTTGCAATTTACATACCTATCAAACAATAGAAAGGCGAGGAGTTCAGATCATTTTCTTTATCTTCATCCCCAGCATCGCCCGATCCTTTTTCTCTGACATCCACATTTTGATTCTTTTCATTCAATTCACTTAAAGTTATGCCAGTAAATCTCCCTCGAAAGAAGATTCTCAAAAGCTGATGTTTTCTGGATAGCATAAAGCAATAACTTTACATCTATTTCAGCCTTTCTCTTAGACATTATTTTTGCTAATTCTTCTCTAGTATTGTGGCAGAACTGAATTGCTATTCGCTCAGAGACCTCCCAGTTTTGAGGAAACATATTACCTGAGAAACAAAACCCTTTTCTTACACAAAATTCTTAAAATATTATTAAATATTCTCATATTTATTGACATTTGGAAGCTTTCATTACTAAAACATTAGTAACAACATATTAAAAAAGGTTTTTAAAGCATAGAAATGTTTCAGAATATTTTACCTAATCGATCCTCAAATTCTAACAAATGCCTCTTTATCCATGCATAACGTTTATCAATTTTATCTAACCATGCTGTGTCCTCCGTTTCTTGGAATAAATGATTATACTCCTGTAACTGTAAGTTTACAAACCATTTTAATAACTCCTTTTTACTTTGGGATCCAAAATAGATACCACAAGACAAGCTTGAGCAAGCTGTTTATTTGGTATCATACTTTTTGAATTCGTACCTAAAAATAATAGGAAAATTACACTTTATTACATAAAGCACATTTTTGTAGTTCGAGACGTTTGTTAAATTATAAAACATACCTGAAAACGCTTCCTTAAAATCATGTGTTATTTGTTCTGCTAGTTCTACATGGATCGATTTAACGTGGTCACTTAAATTTTTAACTTGGGGAATGTCTGAATAGTTTTCAAAGTGAGTCATAACTTAGCTTATAGCTTGCAATGGCAAAGCAATTTCTCCATACAGTCTTTTTGTGTAAGAGACTTTAACGTATCTACACCACCCACTAACATATGTAAATGATTTAAAGTAGTTATAGCTAATGTCAAATTCCTTTTTGCACAGTCCAGCTGTTTTATGTCTCGTGTTATTTCACGAACCATTTCTTCAGATTTTTCAGCACGTTCCTTAATATCTTTAATGTGAATGAATAATTGCTTTATAACTTTCTGAGCTTCATCAAGAGCTTGTCGACCATCTTGACTAGCTGCTATTTGTCCACGAACAACAGTGCTGATTTCATTATCTATAGAATTTATTTTATTTTCCATCTTTAGTACCACTTCATCTATATTTGACAATGACTGTTCAGTGGGAAAAAGAGAGTTAATGTAATCAATGCTGTTAAAATCAGGTTCGTCTAAGGGATCTTTGATAGGTAGGACCTAAAATGTATACGTTTATTCTACAAACCTAAAAGTGAGGTTAACTTACTTCTTCTATGGCTTTTTGAACCTCAGGGGGAAAGTTAATAAACAAATCTTGACTATCCTCATCTAATGCATCATCTTCTTGAGAAGAATTCTCCATTGTAACGTTTTATTATTCTTTTTTTAAATTATTTCTCAAAACCTGAGAGTATAAAAACAACTTATACTCTCAGCTCAAAACTAACTACTTGTTATGACAGAGGTGACAACTGAAAAGACTAGAGAACTAATTTTTGACAGTTGTGACAATAATGTTTTTCATTATTTCGTTTCATTAACTAGGTATACGTTGATGGTTATAGCGAAAGTTGTTGCTCTCTGAAGCCGGCTTTCAGAAAACTGAAACGTGTCGCCAGCGACAGCCCGTTAGCCAATACAGATTAAGCATTGTGTGTTCCCCGCACTTCTACTAAATTGGAGGGGATGTGTCGCCGCGAGCATATAAGCATTCCTTACAGTCATACGGAAATGGCAGTATTTCTAGCAATTTCATTGGCCGTTTCAAGGCCACGGCATGGCGTGCTCATCAGATATCATTTTTAAAGGGGAATTCGGCACTGTGAAAATAAACAAACTATAATAAAGGACAAGGAAAAAAATGTAATAAAGGGCAAGGAAAAAATGTAATAAAGGGCAAGGAAAAAATGTAATAAAGGGCAAGGAAAAAATGTAGTCTTCATATAAATCTTACTAACGAACTAAAAAATATTTATTTAAAAAAAAATAATAAGTTAAAGGGCAAGGAGAAAATGTAATAAAGGGCAAGGAAAAAATGTAGTCTTCATATAAATCTTACTAACGAACTAAAAAATACTTATTTAAAAAAAAATAATAAGTTAAAGGGCAAGGAGAAAATGTAATAAAGGGCAAGGAAAAAATGTAATCTTCATATAAATCTTACTAACGAACTAAAAAATATTTATTTAAAAAAAAAAAATAACAAGTTTGTGATTCGAACCCTGGACCTACCGCGTGCCACGCGAGCATCTTCTCTATCGTCTAACAAGTTCCTTGCTGACAAACGATTCCAAAAGAATTTAATACTTTAAAAATGTCATGTAACTGCGCATGCCCTGCAGCTATCTTAAAACGGCCAATAAAATTGCTAGAAATACTGCCATTTCCGTATGACTGTAAGGAATGCTTATATGCTCGCCGCGACACGTTTTAGTTCTCTGAAGCCGGATTTAGAGCACTAAAACGTGTAGTGGCGATGCATCTCCAACTGTTGTTTTATTTTATTTTTGAAGTTGAGAAAATTGAACTACACAGCGACACAAATAGTAGGCTTAACGAGAGGAATACAAAATGCTTGATTTGTATTGGCTAACGCTGGGCTGTCACAGGCGATACGTTTCAGTTCTCTGAACCCGGTTTGAGGCCGGCTTAAGGTAAAATCGGGTTAAGCACTCTCTTAACTCTTTTCACCCCTAGAGCGCCAATATCGTTCGGGTTTTGCGTTTGGAGCAGAGATCTTGTAGATCTCTGGGTTTGGAGTGAATAGTACAATATTTTTGTCGTTTGAGTATTGCGGAGTGGCGTGAATAGTAGAACTCACTCGAAAAGTCCCATCTCGTGAGGTAGAATTTGAAGAGTGGACATGCACAAGTTGAATTAACTTTGACCAAGGAAATTTAACGTTAGAAGCGATTATTTTCCAAAATGCTCTCTTTATTCGATTAATCATTCTCTAAGCTCATTTCTCAAGCGAAGTGGATTATCGCTAAAATTCCATTCATAAATTTGAGAATTAAAATTTTAACTACTGAAAAGCACAGAACATTTTAAAGGTCAAACACAAAACAACTATTTATTTAAACTGTTGAAGTTGAAAATATGATAAAATAATTGTTTGACAGTTGGATTAGTTCATGTTAGGATATAATCAATTGCTCTCTTTACCCTATGGCTACGTGATCAAAATACACTCTACGGCACCACAACACCGTGTGTAATACCCGAACCCACCTAATATACCGTTTAGTATGGCAATCGAAAAATCTTCGGTCCCCTTATGTCATGAAAAGTGAGGTTACTAGAAATTTAAATTCGAGGGTTAAGTGCAAGCGCTGAGGTGTTTAGTTTGTTTTCTGTTCTGTGTTTGTTTTTGTAAAGTTACAAATGGGTAAAAATCATCGCCATAAAAAGGATTTAAAGGCGGAAAAAGCCAAAGTTAAGTTAAAACAATCTAAAACAAAGTTTTTACCAAAAAGACTAAATGTAACTAACACTAATTTTAAAATAAAACCTATTGTGTTAATTGAGCAGTTAAAATTAAAAGATGCTGATGTTGCTCTTAGCAAAAGAAAACTCAGTGTTAAGGTAAGTTATTGTTTTTTCTTATTTTGTCATACTGGTGGTATATTTATATTTAAATTTGAATAGGACCTCCTAAGTAGAATTAAACACTATAATGAAAATGTTAGTCATGGTGCATGTGAAGAATTGGCAGAAATGATTGTAATACATTCAAAGGAGATAATTAACCAACATTTTTCTCAAATAATTCTAAATGTTAGTTCTTTAATGCAAGATCGAGAACGTAAAGTTAGAAAAGCTGCAGTAAAAGTTGTAAATGCTATTTTGAAAATTGTAAGTTTATTAACCACATACAATAACTATTTCTTTCATGTTTCATTTTATTTGTAGGCTCCGGAGACAAAATTGCAACCATTTTTTAGTTATTTTACAACAAATATGCGCTGTGCTATGACCAATATCGATAAAACCATTCAGGAGGATTCTCTCTTATTTCTTGATTGTTTTTTAAAATATAACTGTAGATTAATTTCACAATGTTCTGAAAAGTTATTACCAGATTTCTTCACTTTAATATCAACATTAAGAACTGATTCAAATTTAGAACGTACACTGACCATGAATTTAGGTAGTAAAATGACTAGTGTCACTTGGAGGATAAAAGTTTTGAGCAGGCTGCATGCAGTTTTAGAGGCTATTTTATCTAGCCACATAGTCGTAGATAAAAGTGAAAAAAATGTAAGTATGTATACTTAATATGTATTGAACCTAAATTTTTGGTTACCTGTATTTTTATTACTAGGTATTTTAATGATGATAAAGATGCAGATACGTATAATACATTTCCAATTTACAAAGAAGCCTTTAGTAATGTACTGAATTCTGGTGTGAATAGTTTTAGTAATAACCAGGCAAATAATAGTGGACCAGATATTTTAAACAGGCATATAATTACTTTGGTGCCTTTGCTGTATGAAACATGGATAGAGGTTGTGCCAGAAAAAAAAGATTGGAAAAGCTGTTACTGGTTAGAATTTTTTTTTATATTATATCGTCATATTCCTACCAAAAGTCACTAACTTTTTCTGCAAGACCTAACTCACTGTGCTAATAAACATAACTTAGTTATATCATCTTTGAACCCTAAAAGTCATTAACTGCTGAATATATTTAAAATGGGCCTTTCTGTGGGGTAGAAAATCACTAACTTGTGTTTATACAAAAATTATAGAACTAAAGATACTTAAATGTGTTCATGAGTTTTTGCGTACAATTTAAATATAAACTATTAATAGTAGTAATATGCAAGAAGTCACACAGTTACTAGCACAGTTTTAAACATCTCCAGATGATGCCAACTTCATTGGCGAAAAGTGCGCCGAGTACAGTATATGATGTTTTGGTGTTTCGTGAAAAATCTATCTTCACATCAAGGGTTCCAACCCACTTCAGACGTGACTTTTCCCATGATACAGTTTTTGTAAACGTCTCATTTCTCAGTGGTTATTAAACAGTTAATAAGTATACACACTAAGGATGAGTTGTCTTTCTGTATTAAAATAACCAATCAGACGGAAAGTAAAATAATTGTATTGCCCAGAGTCGGCTCTGATGTTAGTTTTGTAAGTAAAGTACCATTATTATTTTTTCCTAGTATAATGGAAAAAGAATGTCGTTACTTATACAGAGTGTTTCACTGAGGAGGGACCAACCGGCACAGGGTGATAGAGAACCTCGAGACACATCGATTTGACCCCCATTTGTGTTATGTGAAATTTTTTGTTAGGAATTTTTAGTTTTCGTGTATTTTTATCTAAACTCAACTCCGGTTTTGCCCACAAATTTCGTCATTTTGGCTTAATTATTATTAGTTTCTTAAATGTTAATGTAACCTGCTATATTTATATTACACTACTTTTTTAATTTAGACGACATTTTGCTACATTTATTAGCATTCTCAGGACCAGTTAAAATGTGTTTTTCTTGTTCATAATCAGTGATAAATTAAGCGAAATTGGTACAAAACATAGGTTGAAGTAAATACAACATAAAGCACATAAACGGTCTTTAATTTCTCAACGATACACAGCAAATGATTAACTATTAGTATTAGCGTCATAATTTTTTTTTTTTGAACGTAGTCTAATGGTTGCCTATCATGCTGAGAAATAATTTTTTTATTGGATCCGGAAACTATTTGGACAAGAAAAAATAAATTGTATTAAAACAAAAATTATTTCTTAACTTTACAAGACAGTAGCGAAAAAACAAAAAGATAGAAAAAAATTTTAGGAACCATCCTAAAACTTCTATACTTTACTTTCAATCAGCCCGACAAATTTCATTCAGCTAACCTCATGACTTCCCATTAGAAAGTTTTAAATCAAAATTAAAAAGTGGGATTCTCGCCTTTTACACTGCACAGAATTTAAAATTTTCGATATGGTCATGGAGGTAGTTGAATAAAATTTGTCGGGTTGATTGCCAGTAAAGTAGAAAAGCTTTTTTTTTCAGTTTCGATTCCAATAAAAAAAATTACATTAATGTAAGATATTATACTACAGAACCTGCCATTCGAGATGAGGAAGAAGTAGAAAATGACACTAAGTAACCTTTTATTTTAAATATAATCATTTTTAATGTATTTGTTTGATGTTTTTGTTCTTTCAAAAACGATAAAATATATAACTACCATTCACTTCTGTTTTTTTATTGTTATAAATCACTAATTACAAAACTTATTAAAAAATATATATATCTTAACAGAAATTAAAATTACCCTTGTACTTCTGTCATAATAAATACCCCAAACTATAGTTCTCATTAAAATTCAGAACAGTATATTCAAAACCAAATTTAAAAATTACATTAAACTTTTTGAAGGCTATTATCTCAAAAACCAATTCAAAGCTCTGCGTTCCAAAATAAAAAAAGACGTTGAACATGCTCACAAAAGATACATTCAATACACTGAAACAAACATTAAAACTAACCCGAGCAACTTCTGGTCTTTTCTTAACACTATGAGAAATGCAACCAGTATACCGAATTCGAAGCGCTTCAACAATAATTCATTAAACGACACTCAGAGCATTATTGATGCATTTGCCCAATACTTTCAATCGTCCTTTATCACATCATCCACGTACAACTTAATGGAACAGGAAACCACAGGCAATGTTCCCCAACTTAATATTCCAACCATTACCGAAAATGATGTTTTAAAAGCACTAAAAAAATTCAAAAATAAACTCACAACGGGTCCCGATGGTATACCAGCCTTCTTATTAAGAGACTGTGCCTCTATCTTTGCTTTACCACTCTCTGTCATTTTTAATTTAGCACTGCGAACCACTACATTTCCCCAAATATGGACAATCAAAAATCTGTCCTGTTTTCAAAAAAGGTGATAAGACCGATATTGAAAATTACAGACCTATAGTTATCCTGTGTAATTTTGGCAAACTTTTTGAAATTGTCTTATACGATATAATTCTCTTTTCATGCTAAATCTCAAATCTCTTATGGTCAGCACGGGTTTTTGGCAGGTAGATCTACAATTACCAACTTGGTATGTGTTACACATGCCATCGCAAATTCGCTGGATCATGGTGGTCAAACAGACATAATTTATACAGACTTGTTTAAAGCATTTAACAGATTAGACCATGGGCTCCTATTACAGAAGTTGTCAGCTTTTGGTCTAAGTCTTGACTTTCTAAGCTTCTTGGAGTCATATCTGGGCAATAGAACATTAAACGTGAAGTATCATGGGTTTTCATCTATTGAAGTATTAGCGACGTCAGGAGTTCCGCAGGGCTCTGTTTTGGGCCCACTAGTATTTATAATCTTCATCAATGATATCTGCCAAGATATACAAAGTAATGTCCTCCTATATGCTGACGATCTTAAATTGTTTGCATCTATTAACTCCGAAGAAGATTGCCATCGATTACAGCATGACCTCTCAAAAATAAATTCATGGTGTGAAAATAATAGATTACCTTTAAATATATCAAAATGTAACGCGATGACTTTTATGAGGAGGAATAACTCGATAAAATTTTCCTACAAAATAGGCAATGAAATAGTTACGAGATGCACTCAATTCAAGGATCTCGGAGTCATCTTTGACTCAAAACTAACCTTTACTGCCCACATAGATCACATAACTGCTAATGCCTACAGAAATCTAGGCTTTATCATGCGAAATTCAAGGCATTTTAAAGATATTTCCACTCTTTCTCTCCTGTTCAATGCTTTTGTACGGCCAAAACTGGAATACAGTGGTATTGTCTGGAACCCACATTACAATATTCATATCCTTAATTTGGAGCGGGTTCAGAGAAGGCACGTTAAACATCTTTCATTCAAAGCTGACGGAATTTATCCTTCCAGAGGCACTCCACAATCTGACTTACTAGCCAAATTTAATCTAAATGACTTAGCAACACGTAGGATCTACTTTTCTGTGTTGTTCCTACACAAACTATTAACAAGTCAGACTGACTGCCCGGATATTCTTAGTTCCATACATTTCAAAGTTCCATATTCTCAAACTCGCTCACACGACATCTTCTACCTAGCTACACCAAGAACAAATGTACTAAAATCGTCGCCTATTCACAATATGTGCTCAAATTACTTAAGCTATCAGTCGAACCTTGATATTTTTAATTGTAGTGTTAATAGTATAAAGCAATGTATCTTGACTCGCTCTCAAGTAAACCTCTAGTTCATACCAAACCAATGTTTAATCTATCTTCTCATAAATTATTGAATTCTCTTTTTAGTCTAATAGTAATTATTTATCTGTAAAACATTTAGTATTGAGTCGTTTACTCTGTACTGTGCACATATTTCTTTGTATATTTCCTGCCCTGTAATTGGATGCATATCTGTCTGGGCAGCCGTATTCATAAAAAAAAAAAAAAAAAAAAAAAAAAAAAAATAAATGTCAGTGACTTTTAGCAGGAATATGACGATATGTTCCACGCAAATTTCCCAAGCTAACTACCCAAAAACTAAAAGGGGTTCTTTAATTCTGTAGACGGGCCCTTGTGAACAAACTTGATGGTTATAAAAATTAAAATTAAATGTTTTATGTTACTTAAAATTGTTTGTATCACATAGCATTGTCGATTTTTAGGTTTTACGGGTTTTTATTATTGCTATTTTAAATAAAGAACAGTGTAATTTAATTTTGATCTTTTAATTATTCTAAATGCTCTAATGTATAAAAGATATGTTTAAGACCACTATTAAGTATCAAATTATATTCCATTTTACTTCATAATTATAATTAGGAGTGAGCCATAATAGGCCTGCTGATGGCCACAGTGGAAAGTTCACAAGGACCTACTCACAAAAAACCTAACCTAACCTCATAATTATAACAGTGTGATTCGACAGACTAGTATTACCAAGCTTACTAGATTTAACTGACTGCATTGATTTTATAGAACCGAATTTAGATTAGGTGGATATCGATATATTGTTTCCTCTTCCATTCTATTTAATGCACATGTCAAAAAACATTTGTATAGTTCGCGTGCTCGTGATGTTGTAGCTCTCAGACTGTAAAAAACAAAAGGATCTGTTTTGATTTTATGGTGATTGATTCACATTTTTCCACAGAATCTATATTTACTATTATTTATAATATCTGTGTTTTACTGGACTTGTACAAAATGGGGACCTTAAAATATTTACATAATTATCAACATTGTACAATTTAAACACCAATTTATTATAATAAGTTACGGTGTAAGAGTAAAAAATTTCTGATACTGAGACTAATAATTGATAACTTGCAACAAGCTTTTTTTGCAGGAAATTCTTTACAAAGGACTTTCTTTACCCCAACAACAAACACATGAAAAAATACACTTAAAACAACACGTTAGCAGATCACACTGTTTATTTTTCTTCAGTCTCAAAAACTATGACATCAATGCACTCCCAATTGTTTTATTTATTGATGTTTCTTTTTTAGAAAATACTCTCTTGAATGAAGAAACTTCCGCAATATTGTCTTGCATTATGAGTACTTTATATTTATTATGGAAATACGTAAATAGAATTGAAAATGGTTCAGTAAATGTGGTAAGTAAAACATGCAAGTAACACATAGAAAAAAAAGTACCTATCTAAATTTTTTACATGGATCTAATTGTAAGCTCCAATTCTATTAAATCCATTTTCATACCAGATTGAGTAAAAAATGGATTCACCCCCGTGGTAACGCCTCTGGTTGAGGTAGAAAAATGAAAATAACAATTAAACTTGGTACTTATAGAGAAACATGTACTCACTAATTTTCAATAAAATAATTCATTTAGTTCAGATATAAGAAAAAAAATTAAAAAATATTTTACTTCAACGTATTTCTAAAACGGTTGAATTTTCGACATAAGTTTTCTAAGAAAACTCACATTGTTACATTTTATGTTGATTGTCAAATTATTGAAGATAGAATTTGGACCATCCTGTATATCTTTTTGAGATTAGTTGTGATTTCACGTAGACGAGACTTATAATGTCAATAAAATTAGTAAAATAATATTTTTGCAAGACTAAGTCCTTAAGATATACTGTAAATGGTTGCTTGCATTAGTGATAGACACTTAAAAAATGGATATTGCACACACTAGTTAGCATCACAATATTATGACAATTGAAACAAAAGGTTGAAAAGCAACCTATCGGTTGAGAATCCAAGAGTGTTTGATTAATGTTACGTGACAGATAGAGTGGATTTACTATATACCGGGTGGGGCAATAGTGTGTCGAACTTCGATATCTCGAGTTCTAAGTTGACCTGTTTTATACATATGCATTGTATATCTAATGATACGTAATAAAACTTACCTACTTACTATTTCTTAAGTTTATTCTTGATTTTTGTACTTATTGCTCAATAAAACGAAAATGGCTGCAATTAGCAATAGTGAGATACTTACAAAAAAATGTTCGTTTTTCAATTCTACATCACATCATCGAAAAATATATTTGAAAAAATTGAGAAAATTCAATTTAAAAAGTTCATAATTGAAAAATAATTTTTGGCCATCCTGTACATTTTTAGGAGGTAAAAATGATTCGGAAACATTAATTAGATGTCTCGTAACTAGTATTTACATAAGTTTTTCTTAAAACCCATAATTGTAACTTTGGTGATTTTTTCAATATGCATATGAAGATGGCATTATTTCAACAAAAAAATTCATTATATCCAAGTGGTTGGGAGATAGTCAGTTATAATATAGGAATGAATAGTAGTCTAGAAAGAGGCTTCAGAAAAATGTACTGATATACATAGCATTCCGTTTAAAAAAAAGGCACTTTATGGCTCACGCCTGTATATTCGAAAATAATTTCGGTTATAGACTTTTTTATCTAGTTTCCTTGTATTTTTTTTTTAATTTCAAGCTTTCGTAGAACTCGAAATATCGAAGTCCGACGCATTATTGCTCCACTCTGTATATCTCAAGATTTTTTGTTCACTTTTTACAAGACAATTGAGGAAAGAAACACAGAATTTTTACAAGACAATTCACAGGTTTATCAACTGGACTTGAAAATTACTATCAAATATTAAAGCGCACTAGTGATCGAATACTAATTAATACCTTTAGAATCTGGTGTTTTTTCTGACATCCTAAAAATAGCATGTATCAACCATGTACAAAAAAGATGATCCTCTAATTAGCCAAACGGCCACTAGTTGCTTGAAAGAGAAGCTAGTTCACAACATGATGGTTAAATTTTTACATTTGCATAATATTATTTCACCCTGCCAACATGGTTTTATATCCACAAAATCTATTGAAACCGCTTCCTATTATCTTTTAGATCCCGTCTATAAAGACCTTGATAGAGGGAAATATCTTTTTCCCCCAAAAATTTTCCCCCCCCCCCCGCTTTTATTTTTTTTTTGTTTTTTTTTTTGGAAAAAAATACCCAATACTGGAATACAGGGAACTTTACTGAAGTGGCTAGAGTCCTATATGTCCAACAGAAAATTGCTGGTAAAATATATTAATGCTATGTCAGATATGAGGGATGTGCACATGGGAGTTCCTCAGAGTTCTGTGTTGGGACCATTACTCTTTGCATTATATGTGAATGACTTACCAAAGCACATCACAAAAGGTAGAGTTACAATGTTCACAGATGACACTACCATTACAGTGTCAGCACAGACCCCTGAGGAGTTAGCTGAAAATATAACTCATGTCTGCAATGAGCTTGATACCTGGTGTCAGCGTAATCAACTTATATTGAATGATAAAAAAACCGTCTCCATAAATTTTCATAATAGAAGAGGACTTACTCCAAATTTTCTAGTGGCTAACAATATTAATGTGGTGTCAAATATAAAATTCTTAGGAACTTGGCTCGATGCTAAACTCTCTTGGGACAATCACATAGGTTTTGTTTGCAACAAATTAAGTTCTGCGTTTTTTGCTATTCTTCAAATGAAAACTGTACTTGATACTAATGGTTTGTTAAATATTTACTATGCCTTAGTCTACAGCCATTTGTCTATGAATATAGTCACATGGGGTGCAGGCGGAAAAATAAACAGGGTATTAATTTCACAAAAAAGAATAATCAGACTCATTTTTAATTTAAAACCATTAGATAGCTGCAGATGTGTTTTTAAGAAAAATGAAATATTAACTGTAATATGTATTTTTATTCTAAAATGTGTGTGTTATACATATAAAAATTTTACAAATTTTAATAAACTGGGAGATACACACTTTTACAATACTCGAAATAATAACAAATTGACAATAACGCCTCACTCTACCACTTTGTATAAACATTCGCCTAATTACAATGCCATCAGTCTGTTTAACAAACTTCCTGACCATCTAAAAACTATAACAGGCTTTAATAAATTTAAGACAGCTACAAAAAATTACTTAATAGAAATGTCTTTTTATAGTGTTTTAGAGTTTTTGGCAGAATAATTAATTAATTAATTTTCATACATGTTACTGTTTTGTTGTCTACTTTTCTTTTACTGTTCGTTTTATTTTTACTGTTTGTTTTATACACTGTACATAATTTATTTAACTTACCATATATACATGTTATGTATCACACAATGGTTAATAAAGGTATTATTATTATTATTATCAAATGGTTTAGCATAAACCTGCTCTTTAATATATCGCCAGAAAATAAATTGAGCGAATTGTAATCAGGTGATTGAGGAGGCTATGCAATTGGCTCATGTTTTCCAATCCAACGACTAGGGAAATTTGTCTTTAAACAACTTTTAACTGCCACTAAAGTGTTCTGGTGCTCCATCCTATAGGTACCATAAATTTTGTCCTCTAAGGATAATGTTAAGTTGATTGATGAAACACCCATCAAGTATAGTGTGCAATATTGAGACAACTATTTCAGCATTACACATCAGTCTCCAAAGATCCGTTTATTTTGTTCCAAACTTAATGCACTCTCAAAGAAATAAACCATATATAAATTTTATTTTAGAAATCCGTCTTTTTATCCAATGAGGGAGAGAAATTTTTGCATCATTTATTAACAAATTTTCCATACTGCCAGATGGGCAATAGACTTAAACATCATAAAACAAACGATACTTTAAAGGTGTTAGAAACTAATAATGATCCAAAATGTCTAAAGGAAAATATTTTGATATGTTACATGTACTGTGTGTTAAACATAAATTACTTACAGAGAAATTTGAGGATTGAAATGCAACCCATTACTTCTTATGTCACAAGTAAGTTAAATTAAAATAAATGTATATTTATTTTATAAATTATTTATTATATTATAACTAAGCCTGGCCAAGCGATGATAGATTCAGGGTCGGGCGCAATACCAATGCCATCGCGCGCTTGTTTACGATGACGATGACCCGACACACTTCAGTTGTTATCTGTCGGTCGATGCGTAGAGTACTAATAAATAATAAGTAATATTGAGCGTAAAGAGTAGAAAACGACCGTACGCTGATAAAGTGAATAAATTTATCGGTGAATTTCCGGATTTATTCTATGATGGATGTAAAATAATTTGTAAAGTTTGTGATCAAGACTTAATGTGCTGGAATAAATATGGCTGCAAAATTCATGTCAATCGTAACCGGCATAAAAATAAAAAAATGGCGTGTCTTCTCTGGAACCTCAGTTTATGTTTGATTTACTGTTAATGCTGATTGCCTGTGATGTTCCCCTGCGCATATTGGATAAACCAGCATTTCTGGGAGTTCTGGAATAAATACAATCCTCAGGTGAATTTACCTAGTCGTTATCGTTACGTAAATATGTACGAAGTGTTTGTGAAGACATTGTAAATAGGATTAAATGTGCATTAAAATACACGGCTGTGGTTACGTGTTGACGAGACAACAGATTGTAAAAAAAAATTCTATTTTAAATGTTATAGTACGTGTACTCGACCCTGTTAAACCAACATTTCCACTTTTACTAGCTAGCAAAAGACTAACTGCGTGTACTGGCGAAACAATTACGCGGGTGGTGTTGGAGACTTTCGAAAATTTGAACTGCCAACAAGTCAAGTGTTGATCTTTGTGACCGACGGTGCTGCGACAATGCGTTTGGTGGGCCGTTTTCTTCAAAGAGACGATTGTAGGTTTTTACATGTTACGTGTAAAGTGCATGCGTTCCATCTTGTAGCAGAAACGATTCGAAAATGTGTTCCAGAGGTAGATGCATTAATATCAAATACAAAAAAAGTATTCCTCAAATCTCCCCTAAACGGCTTCGAGCATTTCACCCACTGTGTCCTGGTATTCCAGAACCACCAGAGCAGATTCTTACACGTTGGGGAACGTGGTTGAAGGCAGCTTTTCTGAATATTTTCAACAAATAAAAGCTGTGATACTACAGTTCAACCCTAACGAGGCTGCAGCTATTAAGGAAAGCCAGACAAGCTTTCAAGATGTTTCCCTTGAAACATTTAAAAACTATTTATAACAATTATAGAGGACTACACGACGCAATAGAAAAATTGCAAAATACTTTGTTGTCGTTAGTAGAATCACTGCAAATAGTGGAACGATATAAATACACAGCTACAGACTATAAATGACACAAAAAATAAGCCTGTTGTTGAAAAATTCGAGTGTATTACGGAAAGATCCTGATTTTACCAAATTAAGACAAATTTGTGATGGTGCATCTACAGCTGCGTTAAGTGAGTTCACAGAGTGTTTTACTTATGCCTGTATTACTTTCGTAGATGTCGATCGGTCTTTTTCAAAATACAAACATATTTTTTCACCATAGCGAACATCGCTTACTGAGACAACTGTAGAAACATATCTGATGCTACACAGTTATTATAGAAGTGCTCCAGTTTGTGATAACGACAACCAAGCTACTTCATAAATCTGCTTAAGAAGGTGAGTTTTGTACATATTTTTATAAAGTGTACCAGTATTAATAAAATTTATTTCCATTTATTTTATTTATTTATTATTAGTTATCACTTAGATATACAATGTACATGTGAACGTCATTTAACAGTTTAATAATAATGTGCAGCAGTAAAATTACAAAGTATAAGGAAATACATAAAAAAAGAATTTAAAGCGAAGGAAATAGTACAAAAACATACATCACAATATATAAAATATTTTTGTTTTTATTATTGTACTTATTCAAGTATTATGATATGATGCATACCCAGTACGTCTCTGTAGGATTAATGATCTTGGCCAGGCTTAATTATAACCGAGCTGTCTGGCGTAGTGAGGTAGAGCGTTTGTGACGTTGAGTGTTGGTTGGTTGTGTGTTGTCTAATTTATGTGGCGTGGTGTGTGTATTTAATCTTTTTATTTATTTTTTTTAGAATGTTTGTTAACAAAGAAATATGTAGATCAAACCAGTTCAAAGTATCTCACTGAATTTTTGAGGACGTGTTTAGTAGAGAGTCCACAGGCATGGAAAAGAGCTGGAGCAGACTTAAAAACCATATTAGATAGTACGATTATTTGTTATCGCACAATTTCATTAATGAAACGTTCAAGTTAGAAATATTTAATATATTGTCAGATACAGCTGATGTTTTTTATTTATAAAAAAGTAAAATGACTAATATTTTTATTACATAAACAAGTTTTGAAATGGTATGTTTTAGGTCTGAACAATATAATGTTTGGCTTTCTTCCTTACCAAATCTTTTATGTGAATCAAAAATAACCGATGTCCTAGTTACAGCATTACATAATTTATCAAGAAAAATAACGAGGTTTTTCATCAGGCTCTTCTGGAACAGCTACCAAAAATATTAGGTATGTTTTGTAAACTTTTTGTTTTCTTTCTTATACTTTGCATTTTAGAAAATTTGGAGTGTTTAAATATAGTATTAACTACCTCAAATTTAATCAAAGGTGAAGAAATGGTTAGGAAAGAAAATTGTAAATATTTTCTTCTTTGTACCCATTCTCAACAGCAAACAACTAGAGGAAATTTCAAATTTTATGATAAAAAATCCCCATTCAAAATATTGTCCTATTTTTTGAAATGCTACAGTTAAAGGTAATTACAAATCTTACTCCAAAACTTTACCAGATCAAACAATATTGCTTAAAACTATTTATAATGACTTGAGTCACGTTGATTAAGTTTTTATTATTCGAGAAGTTATTTGGATGTATCATCTACTAACGAAAACAACAGAGGACCATGAACAGACCCTTGAGGTACACCACATGCTAGTTTTAGCTTGTCAGATTTGACTCCATTTATTTCTACTGATTGTTAAATAAGAATGGATACAACACCATTTTCTGTTTATAACCATAAAGGTTTAACTTCTGGAAAGTTTTAGAATAACTCATGATTTACTATGTTAAAAGCCCTGTTAGAAGTCCATAAACACACAAACACTTTCATTACCATCCAGGGTTCATTGTTACAATTTTACTTTTTTTATATGGCGTTATCACAATATGTTAGTAAATTCACCATTATCAATAGATAAATGCATTTAATGAGTTGAAAGGTTTTACTCCATAGTTTATGGAATATTTTAACAGAATAGAGGTTATGCCATCCAGAACACAAGAATTAGGTGTTTTTGAGTCGCTTATTGTATTATAAATTTCTGTGTAATATACAGGGTGTGTCAAGATTTAAAGTGACATAGTGTAATGTGAGTTAGAGACTTAGCTGAGTTCAAAACACCCCCAAACTTACCCTTAACTATTTTGAGATGGTTTTATGGTTTTTGACTAAAAGTGGGGCAGATTTAAATATTTTAATAAAATTTGGTATAAATATTATACTCTTTTAGTTCAATCAAAAGCATAATTTACTTTGGAAAAAATTCCAGGACTGGACTCAATTTTCATATTATTGTTCTCAGTGTCGATAACATCACCCTGTGTATCATTTTTTGGTAAAAAGTTAGTAAACATTTAAAAAAGTCAATGGCTGAGTGTATAAAATAATATATTATAATATTTGATGGCACGTTTAAAGTTATTCAGTAAATTTTCCAAAAATATCTATTGACCAAATTTTAAATTCTACAAATTAGGCAGTCAACTAGCGAATGTTACTATTTTATTAATTCTATTTAAATACCCTATGCTAATTAAGAATATTAATCTTTTGGATAAGAACTACATATGTACTGAACAATTAATGGTTCGTGCAGGACTGGACTCACTTAATATTCCATGATTAAGTATATTTTATTTAAATTTGTTATTTACATTATGTAAACCATTTTTGAAATATAATAATAATTAACTAAAAGTTATTACTCATAAGAAGATCTCCTTATTTGTTTTTTGATATGTAGCTTTTAAGTTTGAAATACCCATTTAAAATAACGTACATTCCATTTCTATTATGGAAAAAAGAATGTTAATGATGCTTGTATTGGGTTAGGTTAGACTAGGTTTCTTGTGAGTGGACTCTCCCCTGCGGCCATCAGCAGGCCTATTGTGGCTCACACCCAGTTATATTTCACCCAATAAGTTCAGTCTCTTATTGGATGAGAATGTGTCCAGATCATCTTGCCCTTTGCCAAATATTGAGAATCGGATCCTCTCCACAGTGGGACAGGTGCATAAGATGTGATCTTACTTCTCATTATCCTCCAGGCATAGACGGCACTCGGCGTTTTCCACTAGGCCGAGTTTATGCAGATGATAGTTTAGTCAGCAGTGCCCAGTATATAGGCTAATTAGAGGTTTTCAGGTTTACTCTAAAAGTTTCTTGGCTCTTGATTTCAAAGTGTATTTTATGAACGCCTTTGAATTAACTAATCCTAGTAACTCCTGCCAATACTGGAGAGTTTTGCTTTCAGCCCAGGTTGAGATAGCCATCTTAGCAGTACTTGCCAAGTGTCGGTTCTGGTCCGATGATTCGTGATCCTGCTACTTCTCTGGCTAAGGGAGTCCGCTATTTCGTTACCTTCCATACCAAGTGGCCGGGTATCCAGACCAAGAGTCACTTTGTTGTTCTTGCTCAAATGATTTAAAGCTTTCTGACAGTTCCATACCGTTTTGGAGTTACACCGGTAGGAGCCAAGAGCTTTTATAGCTGCTTGGCTATCTGAGAAAATTTTATTGATCTGCGTGTAAGATGCATATATTCCAGCCCTACGTACACACAGTGCAATGGCATGAACCTCAGCCTGAAAAACAGTTGCATGAGTACCTAGGTTTGAGACTATCCTCACCCTTGGTGTGTAGCTGTGTACTCCGGCTCCTGTTCCCTCAGGAGTTTTGGAGCCGTCTGTAAACCAACAACTGTCTGCCTTCAGTAGGTCGGCTTTATTCCGATCCCACTCATCTCTTTCTGGAGAAAGGATGTTGAAGGTCAGCTCGTAGTTGGTCATAGTAGGCATAGTATCTGAGGGCATTCCCAGGATGCTGTGATTCTCTATGTCATCCAACAACCTGTTCCGCTCCATGATACTAGTCTGTGGCATATTAATGGCCGCTTATTGCAGCCTATAGGTTGCCCACCTGGCCTCTCCAAATATATATGAAGAGGGGGTAAATCCAGGAGGATTTCCATTGCAGCTGACAGTGTGATTCTAATTGCTCCCGTTACAGTCATGCATGATAATCTCTGCAGTCCAGATAATTTGACTTTGGCCGTCCTTTGAGATCCTTTCGCCACCAACCAATGGATCCTTATGTTATCATTGGTCTGATGACCGTGACATAGATCCAGTAAATTTGTTGGAGACCCATGTCCCAGGTTTTGCCACAAATATGTCAGCATGTCCATAAGGACAGCTTTGCTAATGGATTAACTTTTCCAGATGAGAGTTCCAATTAAGTGATCTATTTAGATATTTCACCTCCTCTGCAAATGTAATAGTTTCACCCGTTAAGGAGGGAGGTCTTAAGTCCTCCAGCTTCCTTTTCCGGGTGAATGGAACTGTTACTATTTTTTGAGAGTTTAGAGATATCTGTTTCCTATCACACCAGTTACTCACTGCATCCAGTGTCTCTTGAAATGTATTCGATATTACTCCTTCAATTTCCTCTGACTAGTCTGATTAAATCATCTGCATATGCTAGAACCTCAACCTCCCACAGTGTGAGAATAGCCAGTGGGTCGTTCGCAAGAAGTGACCACAAAAGGGGGGGAGAACCCCACCCTGCGGGCATCCTCTTGTGGCTCTAAACCGAACTGTTTCTCCCTGTAAAGACGTCATACCTCTCACCACTATTCAATTTACCTTAGTTAGTATATGACTAGCAGATTGGCCACTGTCATTTGTCTGTTCCATAACCTATGGCATACTGAGGAGAACAAATAAGTTCGAAACCGGTCTATGTCTGATTAGGAATTGACAAATGATATTGGCTATCGATCTATCATGGTTTGAAGGTATCCAATGCAGGTCGGGGTATTTGCCCGCTGAGTAGTTGTTTCCTTCAAATCATATTAAATGGCGTTGTTATGGTTTTATTTGATAGCATATACAGTCGCCTATAGTACGCTCAATTCCTCTGGCAGCCACTGCTGCATATTAGGAGCCAGGCAGTGCTTTATTAAATGCTCCCTCAATATCGAGAAAGGCTCCACCGCAATTTCCTTCATTTGGAGGATTGGGTGATCTTCTCGACTAGGTTGTTGAGTGCTAGGTCTGTTGATTTTCCTGTCTGATAGATGTACTGATGAGGTGATGATGATTCAGAATGTTCCCCTTGATATATCCGTCCAGCACCTTCTCCAGGCCTTTCAACAGAAAAGTTGTCAGGCTAATTGGTCTAAGCGATTTAGGGCTTGGTTCTTTCCTACCCATTTTTGGTATATATACTACCTTAACCGCCGACCAACTGGATGGGATATAGTTCCATATCAGACTAACTCTGAATAGTTTAATGAGAAATGGGAACAATATTTCCAATCTATTTTATAGTAGAGCTGGAAAAACTCTGTCCTCTCCTGGTGATTTGAATGGTTGGAAGGATTTGATGGCCCATTCAATTGCCGGTAGTGTGATTACCTTTTTTAGCTGTCAGCCAATCATTTTTATCAGGTCGTTTTGTTCAACCTACTGATGGTGACAGCTGTTGGTAATCCGGATTCAAGCACCCTGGGAAGTGGTTTTGTGTTAGGAGCTGTAAGGTTTCTTTTCCAGAGTCCGTATATGAGCCATCCGGTCGCCATAACGAGCCGAATTTCCACGTCGGCTCTCTGGAAATAATCTTGTAAATTCTAGTACTGTGATGTAGGTCAGTTATACTTTCACAGAATTTCCTCCAATATCAAGGTTAACAATTTTATTTTGATAAAATAAAGTCAAAATGGAACTTATTAAGCAACAACTTATAACACTTACAATTAGAAAAAAAACAAATAAATTAATGGAAACGATGCAATTAATTAAAATTACAATAGATTTTCAAAATACCCATCAATACATTTTTGAGAACATTTTAAAAAGTTTTTCACTGATCTATCAATCATTTCCGGGTTATTTCCAACGTTATCACATACATTAATAATTTTGAAAGTAACTTTCTGTGCATCGAATTCTGAGTTGTACACCTCTGACTTGATGTGACCCCATAAAAAATAGTCCAGAGGTGTAAGATCAAGGGACCTTGGTGGCCAGTTAACTTGGAACTCTTTGACTGATCCAACTGTTGAGGTAATGATGATTCAGATGATATCTAGCCAATACAGAAAAATAGGGTCCAGCACCACATGCTCTTAGTATCGAGTGTGTTGTGATATATCAAGCAAAATGTCTAAGAACATTTAAGTAAACTTCACCAGTTAACCTTCCTCATGGGCCCTATTAAGTGATTAAAATAATTCTTTGTGTATGGTTTCGCAATGGAAATGGGGGAGCTGCAAAAAGAGTGTAGACATTTTCCAAATCACCATATACCAAAGGTATTCCAATGTAGTAATGAACATGGAAAATTCCTTATTAATGTATTTCAAAAATAATATACATAATGTCAATAACAAATTTAAATAAAATGTACTTATTCATTTTAACCTATTACAGACCAGCATGTACCATTAATTTTTCAATAAATGTGTATTTCTTGTCAAAAAAATAAATATGCTTAATTTAAGTAAAGCAATAAAATAGTGACGTTAGCTAGTTGATTGCCTTATTTGCACAATTTAAAATATGGTCAAAATTATTGGAAAATAATCATAAAGATGCCATCAAATATTATGACATTATTTTTTACACTGGTCCATTGATTTTTAAACATTTACTAACGTTTACCAAAGAATGATACACGAGGTGATGTTATCGACACTGAAAGCAACGTTATAAAAATTGAGGACTGTTATGAAATTTTTCCAAAGTATACTTTTGATTAGACTAAAAAAATATAATATTTGTACCAAATTTTATCCAAATATTTGCAGCAGTTCCAAAAATACGGCCAACTACAGTTTTAATCCAAAACCATAAAACGCCCTGTATCTCAAAAATGGTTTACATTCAAGGATAAGTTTGGGGGTGTTTTGAACTCAGATAAGTGTGCTCTACCTCCCATAACACTGTGTCACTTTAAATCTGAAACACAATAATAGGCACATCCACAATTTATTTAAAAAATTAAATAATTTTGAACAATTTTATTTGATCTGACGGGATTGCAGCAAATATAAGTCGGTCCCTACTAAAATATTCCCTATACAATTTCAGGTTAGATTTGAGGAACTGTGAATCTTTTGAGGATAATTTAAAGAAATACCCTTTTTTGGAGACCGTCTAACTGTAGATTTTAATGTTATTTGACAGTTCGAAAATAATGTTAAAATGCCATTTCCTGTACTGGATTTTATTTTCCAACGATAGTACCAATTAAAATTACATCCTTAATAAACAATTTGTTTAACATAAAATTATACTTTGTAACATAAAATTTTGTGTTTTCATTATATTTTTTTGCACCTTTTGGCCTTTGGACTTTTTACTGCTTTTTTGATTTTTGACTCTCGGAACCCTTTTTATCCTTTTTACCTTTCCCTTTTTGGTTCATTTTTTTAATTAGATCCGCCTTCTTTTTTACCAAGATATCTGGTACTCCAAAACCAATTGTAACTGTTTTTCCAGAATTTGCTTTCATATCTATTTTGTTTTCTTCGTTTAATATATCAAAATAAATATCACCTTAAATAAGTTAATTTTTAGAAATCAATGGACAAATAAATATGACAGTGTACCAGGTTTATTGCTAAAATATGCCTTTAAAGAATTTTCTTCAATTTCTGTTAACTTATTGGAGAAACTCTCATCCCTAGGAGATTTACTTTTACCTTTCTTTTCTTTTTCTTATCTTTCTTCTTGTCCTTTCCTCCTTTCTTTTCTTCTGGAATTTGTTTTTCCTTGGGTGGCTCTTTGAAATACCCTTCCAGTTCAAACAACTTTTCTATGATAATTGTAATTTCAGACCCACCTTTGTTTTTAATCTACAAATTACAAATCTTAATGAACAGTCTTTGCCGGGTTTAACTTTACCTCAAAAGGATATTCAGCAATGTCCTTTTTCTTTGTTTCTAATCGATATACCAGAAAATTCGGCAAAATATTTATTTTAGGGGTTTCCCCAGTACCCTGAAATATTAGTGGCAAAGTGGTACCCCCTGACCTTATTTCAAAATATTCCTCAACCTAGAACAAAATAAATTGGGGAGAATCGTTATATAGAATGAATTAAATTGTATAAGAAATTTTTTTTTTTTGAAGCCATATGTTTAAATAGATGAACCATGCTGTATCATTAAAAAAGAAAAACAAAATATCAGAGTATACCATAGCCGCTTCTAATTTCAATTAATTTTTCCGAGACGCATAAGTATACCTCGGACAATCGAATTTGTGGTAAATCTTGAGGCATGGGTCCTCAACAAATTTAACAGATCCATATCATGGTCATCAGGCCAATACGGATCCATCATTTGGTAGCCGAAAAGATAACAATGGAGGGCCAAGGTCAAATTCTCTGGTTTGCAGACATTAGCATGCTTGACCATAATGGAGGCAATCAGCATCACACCGTCAGCAGCAATGGAAATAGTTCTGGACTTGCCCCCTGTTCATATACAATATGTCCGCGGATGGGGTTTACAAGATGTGAAATTGCTAAATATTCAACTTTTCGAGAATAAGTGGTTTTACATAAAAGTGTTTACTTTCCTAATAAATACGATTCACGTTGAGAAACTATGTTTTTTATACAGGGTACTCAAAATTACAAAAACTTGAAATTCGCTTAAGAGTAAATTTTCCTTATCTTTAGTTTTGGAACAAAATGTTAAATAGAAAAGTTATTTCAAATGCTATATCCAACCAAAATCCAAAATTTCGATTAAATGTTGTTATATTTGTAAATTACGAGCTCTAACACATGTTTTTGAAACTTATCATCCTATAAGCTATCAGTTCATTGTTAGGCGTTTTATAAATTCAGAATTGTTTATCTGGTACTTATAGTCCAAGTGGGGACCGTAAAAAATGGTTCCAATTTTATAGAGGATGAAACTTTCTGAAATGTCACTATAGTACATATAGTGATTTCAATCATTGCCTAGGCAACCCTGCAAGAACTTGATCCTACAGTGGGGAAAACACCACTTCTGGTATTCAATTTCATGTAGTTACTAGTCCCATAGAGTTAGAGCTTTTAATTTGTATGAATTTGTTGGTTGGTAAGAGCTCTTTAGGAATATATATGGTTGCCGTCTTAAATAATGATAAGGCCAATTTACTCATAAGTGAATTTTAAATTTTTGTAATTTTTGAACACATTGTATAATAAATATAAAGTTTTTCAACGTGAATCGTATTTTTACTTTCTTATACATAATATAAAGAAGTATAGTAATTGTGATTTTTCTGACCTCGAGATTTTGATTGATTTATTGTTTTGAACCCTCCTGAATCCATTCTGATTATTTTCCAAATGATGTCTGTCGATGCGTGTGTGTGTGTGTATGTGTGTATCCGCGATAACTCAAAAAAATACTAATGGGAGACTTCCCAAATTTGGCAGTTAGGATTGTCAACAACATTTTAGGTGACAAATTAAATTTGGTGAATGTGGTACCACCAGAAGAGACAATGAATGAAAGAAGAAAAATTTGGGGAGAAAAAAATTTTATTTGCATTTCTGGACGAATCTTGACGAATTATAATGAAAAAACATAACTTTATGGAAAAAAATCTGTCTGGTTGTCTGTAGTATCGTTGATAGAAGCCACAGTTTTTGAGATAAAGCTTTCAAATTTTTTACATATGTTCTAAAGGCCAAAGACAATGATAAATTTGAGGATAAGCAAAATTGGCCAGCTGAAAGGAGGTCCACGGGACCCAAACTTTTTGTATTTGCCTTTACAAAAAAATATTTTCTTGATGAAAGATTATAAATCATGTCTACTATATCAAGCCAATAAAATATATTTTCCAATTACTTAAATAAAGCTGATGTAAACTTAAATTTTTTATACATTTGACCTCAAAATGGGGTTAGGATAAATATAACAGTTTGCCAGTGAAATGTCTAATTTAGTTACAAAAATCTCAATGTCAATAAGAAGAAATTATTAAAATATATGACATGAATTATTATTGACAGTATCGAATGATGCTGATAATTATTTAAACATTTTAATGAAACATTTCAAGGTATACTATTAAAATTTAATTGAGGTAAGTGAAGAATTAAATAGAATGATTTCTTTATATCAGGATAATATATACTGGTATAAGAAAGTTATGTGCTGGCCATATAAGATATTTTAGTAAAGCAAACACTTTTATGTACAATAACTTTTTCTCGAAAAGTTGAATATTTTAGCAATTTCACCTCTTGTACACACCATCTGTGGACATACTGTATATATTGGAGGAGAGAGAGGCCAGATGGGCAACGTATAGATTGCAACAAGCAGCCATCAATATGCTGCACACTGGTGTCATGGAGTGGAACAGGCTGCTGAATGACATAGAAAGTTACAACATCCTGGGAATACCTTGGATACTATGCCTACCATGACCAACCACCAGCTGACCTTCAACATCCTTTTTCCAGAAAGAGATGAGTGGAATTGGAATAAAGCTAACCTACTAAAGATACACAGATGCTGGTTTACAGATGGCTCCAAAACTCTAGAGGAACAGGAACCAGAGTACATAACTACAAACCAAGATATTAATGCAACCATATTTCAGGCTGAGGTTCGTTCCATTGAACATTGAGCAAACATAATAAAGTGACTGGTCTGCATACTTGTCCACTGTGATTTGGAAGGTAACGAAATAACCGACCCCTTCGTCAGAAATAGAGCAAGATAACGAATCATTGGACCCGAACCGATACTTCAAGTAATGCCAAGATGGCTATCCTAACCTGGGCTGAAGGAAAAACTCCAATATTGGCAAGAGTTAACAGGATTAGTGCATTCCAAAGATGTTTATAAAATTAAGACACTTAATTTATTGGGTGAAATATAATTAGGAGTGAGCCACAATAGGCCTGCTGATGACCCTAGTGGAAGCTCCACTCACAAGAACCTAACCTAATCATACTTGAAAACTATTTCCTTTAGAATAATTATGGAAACGTATTATTAAACAGCTTTTCTTTGTCATCAATGTTCATTAAGTTTATTCCTAACTTGTGTAATAAAATGTTATGAGCATTTGTTATTTTGAATTTGTTAGTTTTTTCATAACATAGAAGAGAGGCAATGAACTGTAAGTTTGTTTTCGCCATTAAGTAACCCTGATAAATGCACGTTTTTTCTATATACAGGTTGTGTACTGAATTATTAGATATGGGTCACTTAAATGGCAATGTTACAATGGAAACCAGAGGCAGGTAAGCCGTCGCTGGTCAACGTAAGCATTAGGATAGCAGAGAATTCATTTTCCTTCTGCTGTTGTGTGGTCAACAGTGCATAATGCCCGCGATCACGATGCCAATTTTCAGTCTTCTATCAATACACTATGTCTAATGCTTCAGTACACACCCTGTATATTTTGAGTCGCCTACTTAATACAAACATCATGTATGATCACATTTTTTTACTTATTAAAATTGGTCATTTAAAAATACTTTTCTTAAAAGTAAGTAATTTGTATACTATTTGGTATCATCAGATTAATCAAGATATAGATAGACTTTTATACAAGGTCCCAAAAGTTTAAAACAAATGGAAAACTTTTTCGTTTCAACAAATAATTACCAAAAAAATTATAACAAAATAAGGTATAGATTTTTTGGTAGATGTTGAATTGACTATTTCCCGCACATTATAAGAACCAATGAAATAGCAAGATTTTGAAAATTTGGACCAATAAGAACAAACTTCCAGTGAAAATTGCATTCCAAGTGAAAATTTTACTTAAAATGACAGCAAAAATTGCACTAGGCTTGATAGCTCAAAACGTCAGTTGAATGATATTTCTTGTTCTATGTTTTGTTCTGAAAATAGTCTAATAAATATATTTCGTACATTAAGATACCGCATTCATTCATTTTGATGTGATTTGACTGAAAAAGTTTTACTCTATTTTATTTTATTTTCATTTTACTCGACTGCATTTCGGACACTTTTTTGTCAAATCACATCAAAATGAACTCAAGAAGTTTCTAGGCAACACGCTTTGAATGCTGAATTTTCAGATTATTTTTAATGCATAATAATAAATTTTTTGAGGAAATATGCATTGTATTTGTTTCACATGAATTTTCATTGTAATAATTCATTTTTGTAGTAATAATTTGAGAAATATTTTTTCATGCTGTACAACCCTATAAAAAGCGGGTGGATTTGATTTTGTAATATTTGCACATTATTTATCGAATAAATCAATATGGGGTAGTCTACTCCTGACTCAATTAAATAATTTGGCATAAGTTTTCATGCCCTGAATTTTTGATAATTTTTAATGCACTTAATATATTACAACAGAAAATATTTCTCTCAAGAAAATGATAGTCATCAATTTAGTTCAGGAGCAAAAAAGCAAATAGGACATTTTGATTTCTTAGAATTCGTCGATAAAATTTTATATTTGGGCATAGTTTGAAAATATAAACTAATAGAAATTTGTGTAACTAGTATTTAATTTAAGGCCATGCACCAACTTTTCTCAAAAATAAAATTTTCTGAGAAATCATAAATGAAAAACTTTTTTGGTCCACTTTGTATGTTCTGAATTTCATTTGTATATCAGGATATTATAAATGTACACTATAGTGAGCTACATTCAGTAAGCTTTACATGACTACACTATTAGAGTGAAATTTTGACATATGTCAAAATAGTTTTTGACAATCTCATAAAATATTTTACTCCAAAATGCCTGGTCCTCGCAAATCGCCAAAAACATGCGCCCCTTTTGGGGTTGCAACAAAAAGATTTGTAAAAGTTGGGTTTCATCCAGAATTAGATATTTCCGGTGCTATGAAAAGAGAAATAACTAAAGTGGGACCTGGTGGTTACGAGCCAGAATTTCCAAAATGTAAATCAAAGCGGGGCATGTGGTAAGTGAGAAATTTCTTTAAAACTATTCCCATGGCATTTAATTCATCACTATTTAGTTGGAGAACCAAATGGGAAACAGAAGAATTTTCAAAATTTTTAGGATACAGAAATGCGAATATCTTAGAAGAACGTGCATTTTTTAAATCTTTGAGAGGCCCCGGTACTAATGACATAGATGAGGGATATTATAAAAAGGTGGATTTTTCTGTCTTACAAGATACCGGCTTTGCGACCTCAAAGAGATTTCAAGTAAAAGAATCTGTTATTGTTCCTCCACCAGGTAGGTAGTATTCATTAGTGTATTAATTATTGTATATGTATAATGAATAGTCTTTATTGGCAACTTCCTGCTACAATATGCGTTGGTTTTCCCATATATGGACATGACATGTTGCAAATATCCAGACATTTTGAAGGCTTGCAATTTTTTTAGACGATGTTAACAGTATCTAAACATAACCTATAAATTCGTGTTCTGTTGTGTTTTGTGACCAATATAAAAATAGAAAGGAGGAATAATATATAATTATTATACAGAATGAAGGAACAAAAACAACATGCAGTTTATAATTTCAGTAAAAAAAAAAGTTATCCAAGATGTTCCAGTGGAATGGTAAAACATATCAAAATACATAAAAAATTTCCAGAATAGGTGAAATATCTATCCGCCAAACAAAAGAGTCTGTGCAAATATTTGGCAATAGATGGACATTTAAATAATCCTGAAAGTGAATCTAAATACAAACAACACGGGAAGTTGACAACCCAGGTAAATGGCAATTAGTAAATTTGCTCTACTTGCTGCTAGTCAAGGTGAGACCTTGAAAACAGTCCAAAAAAATCATGGAAACGGAATTTAAATAAATTTCAATAATATGATAATAATAATAATAATGTATATTAGCATTAGCTAAATCGTACATATAGTTTACATTTACAAATAAATCAATAATTCACAAAATATTACCTTCTTAGATACATAACCATCATAATTTATATTCTTTATATACAAACATTATTTTTAACATACTCGTTACACCTGGATTTAAAAATTTTAATTGCTTGCTATCCTTTATAAATTTTGGAATCTCATTGTTTCAAACCATTATGAAATATATTATTTTGACTGTAATTATTAGACACTATAGAAATAGTCCTGGAATGGGTTGGAACCTTTGATGCGAAGATAACACTAACATAGTTTTCCACTAAACACCAAAACACTATAATATACTATACTCCACGCGCGTTTCGCCAATAAAGTTGGCATCATCTAGAGATGATTACAACTGATATACTATAGAAATAAAGAAATTATTTATATTTCTAATTGAAAAGTAAGAGTCACGGAATTTGTATCATTCTGTCAGTCATGGAATTTGCTTCTAACGTTTCTCGTACGTAAAATCCTATTTTGTATAACAAATATTATATAATAAAATTTTCTTAAACTACCCATTACAGCAGTATTTATGTGGAACACACCACTTGGACTCTACAGTAGTACATTGATCTTTTTTTGTGAAGATTTAAATACAAATAAAGATACATTTATTTGACGTTTGATGTAATCATGTTTATGTATTTACTTTGATTCATTACTCTCATAATTTTTAACTGCTCCTGTTTGTAAAATAAATTTAATTTTTTATTGAAGCACTTCCTAAAAAAAAAAAAGAAAATGCTTCTGTAACAAGAAAATCATAAGTAACACAACAATAATTTGTATTTAATATGTATTTTTTGTATCGTCATGTACAATATTACTGAGAATATTATTTTAGTGCTATGGTCAGACTCCAATAGCTAAAAAGAATGATAGTTATCCCACCTCAACCAAGCGAAGGCCCTACTTCCTTTACACAGTATACATTTGTGTAGACATTGTCGATTAATTTATCAAATAAAATGGTAATGCTATGAGATATTTACCTAGAAACAATGATATGTTATTTAATATATCTGTAGAATGTTATTTTTTGGTGTTCCTAATGAATATATAGGTTTTCGTTCACGCCGTCATTTTCCAAAACTGGCGAAAAATTATCAAAATATCTGGTTTTCAGTACGCTTTAACATAAAAAATGAGGATTAAAATGTTCACATATGGTGCTCTATATTTTTTTCTATAAAGCGAATAGTTTGGGCATCACAGCCTACCAGAATACAGCATATTTGGTATGGCTTGAAAAGACTCATGATTTTAGCTTTCAAATGCTTTCACATCAGTTTCGTTAAGTTTAAATATACTGTATATTATTTTTTCATTTATTTATATATTGCAACAAAATCAATACTATTACTTAAATAGGCCATAATTAGTTTTAAATTTCAGACACCTATTTCCGAAATTTGGCAAAAACATCCACCATGGCCAAGCATCAGTTTTCAAATGTGCCATCTTTTGAATGGGATGGATTTATAGATCGTCTAAGAAGCAGAGAACCTACATATACATTACCCGTCAATAGATATAATATAAAGGATGGAAAAGGTATGGATTAAAATGGGAATGTGTATTTGTTACTCTATTTTACTGAAAGAAAGTGTAGTAACCATGAAAATTGTTCAAGAAAGTTCAAATTATGCATTTTCTGTTTGTATTTTTGCAATGGTGTATGTCTGCATGTTTGCCCGGTCTAGTACCCAAAATGTTGAATCTTTTGATTTAAATCTTAATATCAAGGCTGCAGAGAAGGTTTATTTCATGATTATTTTAAATATTATGTAGTATTTGAAAGAATAAGAGAAAACCTGTTCCAAATAAAATTTGCAACAATTTTTGCTCTTGTTTTTGGAATTTTGTATCGGAAGTGTCGCACATTATAAACTATTTTAAGCATATTCAAAGATTTTCCGTGAATGAGTAAAAGAGAGTCCTATGTTGGCCACACCTCAATTAATGACCATGACAATCATGTCTACAAAGTAATAGATGCCCTTAGTCTACAACCGTGTTAAATCATAATTACTAATATTATATACTACCAATTTCTTTTACTGTAAGGCCCAGTTGTTCAACTGTGGGTTAACTACACTTGCACTTTTAAAATTTTTTCAAACTTTACATTTATGTCAGAGGTTTTAGTAACAGGTATATATGAGTTAACTTTTACGACATGAAACATCACATACCATTCACAGAATGTACATTTTCTTCATAAAAAGTGCATCCAAAAATATATGACTTGTAATATCAATAGAACAATTAATTTGTACTTCTTTACTAGAAAGTCGTTTGAACAAGGATTTCATTCGGTTTAAACTAAATTCTATTATTTCCATTAAAATAATGTGTAAATGGCTATGGTTGTATAACAGATGTTATAAGCAGTTGATACAATAAATATTTTTTTTCATAAGAAAATCCATCTAAAAATATGTGAATTTTAACATCAATGAACGATTAATCTGTACTTCTTATTAGAACGTCTTTTCAACAAGGATTACATTTTTTGACAAATTTTAAAATACGATTTCCACTCCATTTGAGGTAAATGCTATTTTCATTAGTTTGATTCTTTTAATAATCAACAAAAAAATCAAATCTAAAAGAGCCACCTTGCTAGCATACTAACTGAAGAACTAAAATATGTAACCCATAAATTTTTGTTGTGTTATTATATTACTCTCGTGAATGTGTTTGTAGGGTTCCCTTCTTAGTATCAATGCAGAGAGCGATGGGTCATTCAAATAATCAACCACTTTTTACAAGTCGTATATGGTGCATATTTTAGAAGGATATATGCATGCAAATCTGACACATAACCACCTAAAGCCAACCCTGGTTTTACGTCTAATTCGATTGGTAAATCCTACCTCTGGTCATTATTCTAGAGAAATGTTTTATTAACGAAAAAATTCAAAAAGTTTTGAAACTTGGCGGGAACATTGTTGAAGGCATTAGAATTGAAATAAAAGAAAATTCTCTCACCTATCTTGGTAGGAGCATCCCTTAAAATTGTAAAAACCACCCCCAAATACGATTCACCTCATTTATCAGCCGAATTGTTCAATTTTTGGCAAATATGCTAGTATGGAAAAATATTTGCAGCAAGAAGTTCTTTTCATTTTTTGTGTAAAATGAACAGTACTCACGCAAATAAGGCTCAGGTAATATAGTAGTTTTCATGTATGATTTACTCAGAAACTGCTCATTGTATGCAAAAAATTGTCTATAACCTTTTTCATTCTTACAGTTTTCGTTCAATTTTCTTCAATATTTTTACAAGAACTGTGCACGTTGTATATCAGTATCGTTTCCGCACTACTTTTGAGGTAAAGTTGTTGGCACGTTTTTGATAATGGTTTTCCCGATAGGCTTAATTCACTGGAATATCTGCGCTTTCAGCATTTGGGCAGGCCTGGCCATGGAAATGGGAGTTCGTGGTTGAACAACATGGATCAGCTTTTGCACCCCCGCATCTTTTTTCACATCCTAATTAGCAGCTGCATCAAATCAGGAATAGAATTGATGGTGGGGCTGTTGCTTCAGCTGTAGGAATCAGTGAAACTTGTTGATAAAGCAGCCAATACTGTGCTTTGTTTAAACTGTTCCGATTTCTGCTGCTTTATGTACTCTATCACGTGTTTTACTCAATTCAGATATGGTAAGACAAATCATTAAATCCATCTTACCAGCGATTCCTACAAGCACCAGCCCCAGCATCAGCACCAGAAGCGCCATCCCCAGCATCAGTTCTAACTTTGCTTTCATGCAGCTGCAAATTAGAATGTGGGAAAAAATGCAGGTGTAAGATATGTCAAGTGAATTTTCAATTAATAATACACATAATTTATTATGCGTAGTTTTATTGAATATCGTTATGAAAAAGGAAAGTCAAAAATACGATAATAAAGGGTGAGACAGTTTGGGCTTCCATATTAAAAAAAACACGGAAAATTTTAAAAAATCACGTAATTTTGTATTCATTATTTTAGTTCAGTTCAGTATAATTATGTATGAAAGATGATGGCCGCCACGGGTCATGTGACCTGACATAATGTGTTTGTCATAATTTTCTATTACATCGCGGTACAACGCAGGATCTATGTTGGCTATTTTGCGTCGTATCTCCTGTTTGAGCTCTGCAATCACGTTCAGTTTGTTCTTGTAGACTCTACTTCTCAGATAACCCCAAAGAAAGAAATCTACAGGAGTTAAATCACAATAATTCACTTGCACTTTCGGTTGCCAGGACATAGTCTGAATGTTCTTCAATTGCCTTTTACTTTATACGGTGATCCGAGTAAAAATCATTGCACCAAAAATGTGTTCGGTAAAGAAGGATGTTGCATCAATGGCAAGCACTAAATACATCTTTCTTGCATTTTGTTACTTCACAAATTCCAAGTGATGTATCTGCTTCAAAATCGTCTAATGTAGACATGGAAGAAGCACTTGGAGCGGCATCTTCTTTTGATTGAAGTCATTTTCTTCTATGAGGTGATTCTTACTTTCACTACATTTATTAAATTTGAATTATCTTTCATAGCAATTTTGCTCAGTGGGGTGTCTTCAGAGAGAGTCGGTGGCGGTACTGATCCTTTATACCACCCTTTTTTGTACATTTGCACTTTAACTGCCCACATTTTTCTGTTTATACTTTTCACTAGTGAGAGTGAGGTCTTTTGAGTCACAACATTTTGTGTCCCATTTTCCTATACATGTCTGTTCTCGAACTCTGCATTATGGAGCTGTAAACCAATTATATAAAATTATTTGCGAACAGCAAGTAATTGTAACTGTCTTACCTGTTAGTTCGCTTACAGTGCAATGCCAGAAATCTAGTGAAAATAACCAATTATCATAAGAAACACAGAGAAACAAAGTAGTAAGGAACATTAAGGTTAGGGCTGTCGGTTCTACAGCGCACTCGTAATATACGCTTTTATGTGTTGACACGAGTACAAAAAATAGGTTGTTCATAAGTAACACGAACTGTCTTGTCTTTAGTTATGCCACATCATGGTATCTTATTTATGCAATTTGTTAGATGCGACGCGGAACTACAAATTTGCTAATTATGCCAGTTCGTGTTTTGAGGGATGATTTGTTTTTACTTTAATTTAACTCGCAGATTTCAGCAAAGCTGCCGCGAAATAGGGCACCAATATCAGATGTTTTCTTTCACTTATTGACATTTATAAGTCAAGTTCCTAGTTTTTTGGGCACAATGGCAAGAAGAAAGAATAAAAAAATAAAACACTTTCTAAGAGATATGTTCTAAAATAAGAAATATTTAAAAATAATTAAAACCATAACATGAAAAAAAAACCTATAAAAAAACCAATTTGATGTAAGTTCCGATTTGAGATTTATTTGTTGTATCAAAATAATTTGATTTCTCTTGTCCAGTGGTTTGTGGTTTCTTTTATTTTTCTTTCAAATAAGGTATGTATGTATAAAGGTTCACTAGTTACATGTGTTATTAGGTACTGCCAATATTTTGAACAAAGTGGTTTCGCTTAGAGGTCCTTATGATCTGTTCACTGGGCCTAGAGATGGCACCACAATTAAGAATTACTTTAGTCCACCCGCATTCAAAGTTCCAGAATATTCTTACATAAAACCAAGCGATGTGGATGTCTTATTAACACATTCTTCGAAACAAAGGTTTGTGCACTTCATGTGTTGTTTTAACTTATTTTATTTTATGAACTTTTTAGATATGGACGATTTCTGAAAGCGCAGAGATTTCCAAAGAAACCTACTATTAGATGTATATTAAATGATATTAGCCTTTGCTACAGGAATCCGAGTGATCCTGGCCCAGATCATTATGATGTTTCTCGCATAAAGAGGTATTTAAACAATTTTGTTTTATAATTCCTTCTTAAAAATATTTTATCTAGTATAATTGGCAAAGACGAAAGTATGTATCCATTTGATAAGTCCCAGGTAAATGCCAGACCTCCCACTGTTTGGAAAATATCCCCTGGACCAGGCAGATTCAATCCAAAGCCGATAAAGTGCATAAGATCAAAAGACCTTCTTGGGTATTTTTATCTAAAGCTGAGAGAAAAATATTCAATATTATAGATTACAGTGCTTATTAATTCCAAAAGAATCTGTGTAGTAAATAAATAAAAAATACTGAATCGTATTTTCTTTCCAGATGTAATGTTTTATTTATTAATTTATTTAGCAATACAATTGCCCAGACAGAAAGCTTCCAATTACAGAGCAGGGACTATAATATAGTTTATTATAAATTTAATTAACAATAATGACATACCTGTATTGGACAAATTATAATTATTTAAACGGAGGTATTAAAAAAAAAAAACTGCTGCCAATTACTTGGGGATCAGAACTCCCTCACTGTAGTAAAGCTCGACGTTTAAAAAAAGTCACATTTTGACGTTTCAAAAAAGTCACTTTGACGTTTCAAAAAAATCACATTTTCTACGTTTCAAAAAAGTCACATGTTGACGCTTCAAAAAAGTCACATTGGTGGAATATCACTAATATTTTTTTTAGACTGATTTTGCTTATCAACGAACTCAATCTCTTCCTTGACCTCTTGAATGTGTATACCAAATTTGAAAGCTTTATTTCAAACACTGTAGCTGTTATCACGGACACAGACACATAGAAAATTTTTACTGTAAACTTACATAAAATACCTATACAAAACGGGCCATCCGAAATATTAAAATTTTAATAACAATTTAATTAATAGATTTAGTTATTTCCTAACCTAAATACTTTTTGCGAGATAGTGTTGGTTAAAAATAAATCGAGTGAATTCAGAATTAATAATTATTAATTATTGTTATGCCCGAAATCGATATAATTCAATAAAATATATAATATTGTTATGATCTTTATTTAAATATAGGCATGTAGAAATAATTGGGTGTAAGAAAAAAATGAATTGGCAGCACGACAATAATGTCATGTCATTAAAGAGAGAAGGGTGAATAAGTTTGTTTTGAAATATCTTTGGTGCTATATGCTATATATACAAAAATATTACTAAATAAATAATTCTTATTAAATGAGGTGTGTCTATCGGCCATTTTAATAATAAATCGAATTAAAGGTGCATACAGTCAAGTGGAATTTGAGATACCATACTGTATTTTTTTAACACTAATTACATAGTTTTTCTCGTACACCTATATGGTACAACATAAATAGTCTTAACTCTTGGTATATTCAAGAGGGTTTGAGCATCCTTAGGTAATCACAGCTCAGGCAAGTTTTCCCTTAAAATTTGCAATGTCATTGATTGCGGAATGACTTGGTAAATATTTATTTGTCCACATTCTTAAATCATTCTGTAATGTACTTTTACATTTTATTATTTTCAACACTATGTTCTGTAACATATTTTGTAACAGATTTGTTAAGTACAGTTGTTTCAATTAAAAAAAAAAAAAAAAAATGGTATCGCAGTATTCAAGTGGATTTAGTTCATTACAAGCTGTGTAGAGAGAAATTATTTCAGCTGTGTCACCGGAGTTTCCAGTAATACTACCAATGTCATATCTATACATAAAATTGTGTTTTCTTTATTGACAATGATAGTCTCAACTCATTCAACAGCGTCAACAATTCATTTTGTCCGTAGGATAAATCTAAAAATCATTTCTAGGCATATTAAGTAGATTTAAATGAATCAAACAAATTTTAAACGTGCACAAAAACTAATAGCAGTTAAAGAAAACAGAAACTAACAACAAGTTTATTGTCAAGTATGATATGCACAGAAATGTATTGTGTTCCCAAAAGCATGCATATAACATTTATCACTTATATTTAGTTATTTTTTATAAACAATGTAAATTTTATAAAAAAGGTGTCTTATCCTTATGGAGTTACGATAAAACACCACTATTTGCAGGACAGCAGAATTTTTTAAAATTATATAGACGTTACATTTTACATAATATTGTTACGTGTTTGCTATCCCCACAAACACCTATATTCGTAGATTCGTTGATTGAAAGTCCAGGTAACACTTATTCACTACTTTATTTATTAATTAACAATTAACAACAATAGACTAATTACTGTCTTAACTATAATTACACTTGAACACTTATAAGTCTCTTTCTTATTACTTCTTTACTCGCTCACGTTCAACTTAAGATTAAATCTCGGCCCACCGTGCGTCTTATTTATACATGCATTGACCCAGTCTAGAGCACTCCAGAATATTCCCGGCCGTTCGTGTACAATTCCAGCCTAATCTAACCAGTCTACACAGTCCAGTGGCGTAACACTGCCCCCTCCTTAAGCCTGAACGTCCCGATCAGGCAATTCATTGTTCCCTGCATACTTGGCTAGTCTCTCTATATGCACCACCTTCCTCTTGGATTTTGGACTTTGCTGAATTCTATATACAACGTCGTTTAGTCTGGTGACAACAGTGTAAGGACCTTCCCAGGGTGGGTGAAGCTTCGGGGATCTGCCTTTCTTTCGTTGTGGGTTATATAGCCAAACCAAATCTCCAGCTTGGAACCCTCCTGAATTCGCCTTAAGATCATAACGAGCCTTCATGCGATCACTTGCTATGGCAATTCGGTCTCGTACCAGCTCATGGATATTCCTTAGCCGTTCACCTACTTCATCGGCGTAGTCATTTATGGAAAATCGCTCCTCATCTGGTGTGCCAAACACCAAGTCACATGGCAGTCTAATCTCACGTCCAAACATCACGCGAGCTGGCGTCTGTTTTGTTGTTTCATGAATGGAGGCCCTGTAGGCCATAAGGAAAAGAGGTAAGTGACGGTCCCAATCTCTCTGATGTTTCTCAACCACTTTGGATAGGTGCTCCTCCATGGTTTTATTATATCTCTCCACCATTCCGTCTGATTGTGGATGTAGGGCTGTTGTTCTTGTCTTATGAATTCCCAGTAAGCGACACATCTTCTGAAATACCCCTGATTCAAAGTTTCTTCCTTGATCCGAATGCAATTCTAGGGGCACGCCAAATCGACATACTAGATTATCTACCAGAGCTTGAGCGACAGTGGCTGCTTCTTGGTTGGGTATGGCATAAGCTTCAGGCCACTTACTGAAATAATCCATGGCAACTAAGATGTATTTGTTTCCATCATCCGTCACGGGGAATGGACCAGCTACGTCGATCGCAATTCGCTCAAAAGGAGCCCCTACGTTATATTGTTTCATTTGGCCCTTACTTCTTGTCCGTGGCCCCTTACTTGCCGCACAAACTTCACATTTGCGGCACCAAGCCTCCACATCTTGGCGGCTGTTCACCCAGTAGAATCGTTCGCGTACTTTAGTGAGAGTTTTGTTGATGCCAAAATGTCCGCCAGATGTTCCATTATGCACTTCCTGGAGCACTTTTGGTACGCGGCACCTGGGAATTACCAATCTCAAAGAAATTTCCTTCCCATCTGGACTTTCCCAAGCTCTTTTCAAGAGTCCGTCCTCTACTCTAAGGGAATCCCATTGTGCCCACAAAGCCTTCAGTCCCACTGCCTTGTCTGATATGTCGTTCCAGCCTGGTCGGGCTCCTCTTTCTTTCCATTCCAGAATAGGACCAGTTTCTTGATCTTTTAACTGCTCTTCTCTTAATGTCTCTCTTGTCCAATCGTCAGGAACATCAATTTTAATGGTGTTTACAATTATTATCCCTTGTTGTTTTTCTACCCGGTGGCAGTGCTTGCAGTCTTCCCGACAGGGTCTTCTGGAGAGAGCGTCTGCATTTCTATGGGATTTTCCAGGACGATGTTCGATTTTAAAATCGTACTGCTGCAGTTTTTCTATCCAACGAGCTAGTTGGCCTTCTGGAGTCTTCAATTGTAATAACCACTTTAATGCAGCATGGTCGGTCCGAACTTTAAAATGTTGTCCATATAGGTATTTGTGAAAATGGTCTATGGACTTGACAATGGCCAATAGTTCCTTCCGTGTCACACAATAGTTACGTTCTGGCTTCGACAACGTCTTGCTGAAGTACTCAATTACTTTTTCCTGTCCATTTTGAATTTGGGAAAGAACACATCCAAGTCCAGAATTACTGGCATCTGTGTCTAATACGTAGAGGCCTTTCCGTTCTGGGTATGAAAGAACCGGACTCGAACACAGTGCTGATTTTAGTGTTCTGAATGATGTTTCGCACTCTTGTGTCCATTGGTACTGAACCTTCTCTTCTGTAAGCCGGTGTAGTGGTTTCGCAATATCAGCAAATCGTTCCACAAATCGTCTGTAATAAGTGCATAGACCAAGGAAGCTTCGTACTTCGTGAACATTTGAGGGCCTCGGCCAATCTCGTACTGAGGAAATCTTGTCTGGGTCTGTTCTTATCCCCTCCGAAGACACGACATGTCCTAGGAATTTTACCTCTTTCTGGAACATTAGGCACTTTTTGGGATTCAATTTCAGGTGTGCATTTTTAATTCTTCCAAACACTTCTTGAAGGTTCTTCAAATGCTCCTTAAAATCCCGTCCCATAACCATCACATCATCAAGATAAACTAGACATGTCTTCCAAGTTAGTCCTCGTAGTACCAGTTCCATCAGTCTTTCAAAAGTTGCTGGTGCATTGCACAGGCCGAAAGGCATCACAGTGAATTGATAAAGGCCACTTCCTGTCGAAAAGGCTGTCTTCTCTTTGTCATCTGGATGAAGTCCCACTTGCCAATATCCACTTCGAAGATCTAGAGTGGAAAACCACTGTGAACCTGCCAGCGTACTTAGTGTGTCATCAATTCGGGGTAACGGATAGCTGTCTTTTCTAGTGACGTCATTCAGCTTCCTGTAGTCGACACAGAATCTTAAAGTTCCATCTTTCTTAGCAACCAAAACTACTGGCGACGACCAAGGACTGGTTGATTCCTCAATAACTCCGTCTTTAAGCATCTTCTGTAACATTGCGGAAGCCTCTTCTTGTTTTGCTAATGGGAGCCTCCTAGGTGGTTGACGAATAGGAGCTGATTCACCAGTATTTATCCGATGTTGCACTATGTTGGTCTTTGTAAGAGCTTCCGTGTCCTTTGCAAATACTGTACTTTCCTTCTTCAAGAATTTTAAAGCTTCTCTATGTTCATCTGCAGTTAAATGTTCTAACTGGGCATTTAACATCCTTACAACTTCTTGGTTCATATCTGTAGACGAAGCTCCAATGATCTGTTCTTCACATCTCGCAATCCATGTGACTGGTTCGTAGGTGCCAATTGCTTCGCCTTCTTTGAACGTCGCTGAGTGTGAATTTAGGTTAACCACTCTAATCGGTATCTTGTCTGTAGTCTGTGTTAAAGTCCTTGCCAGGATCACATTGTCTGTCATTTTAATTGAGTCATCCTTCTCGACGAGACCAAAGCGGTACCCCACAGAATTTTCCTCCAGGACGGCCTCAATTACTTTCTCTGTTCGTGCAGGAATTTTTACTGCCCTCGAAGTTAGTAGCCTGATATTATGGAATTTTTCATCTGCCGTTGAAAGAATAATTTCTTCATTTCCAATCCTGAGAACTCGTTCTCCAACGTCAAGTACAAATCCATATTTTTCCATAACGTCTAATCCTAAAATGAAGTCATCTGTAATGTCAGCTACGATAACTTGGTGTTTAAAACATAAGCGGCCAATCTGCAGTTCCATGTCGACTTCCCCATGGACCGCCGCCCTATCTCCCGTAGCTGTCCGGATGACTAATCTATTCTGTCCTTTATTTACTTTGAAACCCGTTATGAATCCTGCCCGTACTATTGATGACGTAGCTCCTGTGTCGATTGTGAACACACATTTCTTCTTATTTACATAACCCTCCAACAACAGACTACTTTGAACTCTCCGAAGTTGGGAAACTTTTATTTCTCGGGGGTCACAACATTTCTTGGCCAGCGCAGCCCCCAAATTGCCAGCCATCTTTAGTTTTCCTGTAGCTCCTCAACCACAGCAGCATTTACCCTTTCTGGGCTGCGTTGACGACAGTTCCTCTTGATATGGCCCACTTTGCCACACCTGTAACAACGGATGCCTCCATTCGGCCTCATACTATTTTGTTGTTGGTCTTGTCTCTGCTGGGAGTTCGATTTTGTCAGTAGTTGGGTGATCATCTTGTGTAGATCAGATATCAAATTTTCTGTTCTGTTGTCTGGCTTGTCTTCCTCCACACTCACAGCTCGTACTCTCTGATTTGATTGTGTGGTATCCTTATAGGCAGCCTCAATCTCCAGCGCATGTACTAAAGCCTCACTACTAAGCTTATGCCTGGCCAACTTAAGAATTCGCCTAACTTCCTGGTCCCTTACTCCATCAATAAATGTACCAATTGCTAACTGTTGTTGAAATTCAATTGGTGCATCAGGATAGGCTAGATGGGCTAATCTTTCTACCGCAGCCTCGAACTCCTGGAGGCTTTCTCCACCTCGTTGTCTGCGTGATTTGAGCTGAGCCTGATATACTTGGGCGAGATGTTGGTCGCCATATCTTAGTTCTAACGCTGCCTCCAAAATGCTAAAGTTTTGTTGCTGTGCGGCAGGAATTGTTTGGAGCAGGTCTAATGCTTGGCCCCTTAGTGCTAATACCAATGCTGTTGCTTTTTCCTCATCGTTCCAGTTATTTGAACGTGCAGCTGCCTCAAATTGTCTCTTATATGTTGACCATGAACTTTGACCGTCGAAGGAAGGTGGTTGTAACCTAGCACCAGACGACAGTACTAACTGGCCACCCTTCTCTCTTAATTGTTGCTTGAGTCGGGCTACTTCTCCTCTGACTTCGGTTATTTCCCCTTCAACTTGGCTTACTTTTTCTTTAACTTCACTGACCTCTCCTTTAACTTCAGTTATTTCTCCTCTAACTTCTTCTTTAACTTCCATGACTTCAGCATGTACATCTTCCTTCAATTGTTCAGTGACCGAGAGCATGACTTGATGTTGTCCCTCCATAATTTGCCTTAATTCCTCCTGGCGTTCCTTTCTTTGCTGTTCCTTTTCTTCCTGTCGTCTTCTCTCTTGTTCTTCTTTTTCTTCTTGTCGTCTTCTCTCTTGTTCTTCCTTTTCTTCTTGTCGTCTTCTCTCTTGTTCTTCCTTTTCTTCTTGTCGTCTTCTCTCTTGTTCTTCCTTTTCTTCCTTTCGTCTTATTTCCAGGCCTTCGATCATTTTTATCAAGTCTTCTTTTTCTTCTTGGCGTTTTCTCTCTTGTTCTTCTTTTTCTTCCTGCCGTCTTCTCTCTTGGTCTTCTTTTTCTTCCTGCCGTCTTCTCTCTTGGTCTTCTTTTTCTTCCTGTCGTCTTCTCTCTTGATCTTCCATAATTTTTCTCTGTTCGTCCATCCGTTGTAACAATGATGCAAGCATGTCCTGTGTTTGCTTCTCCGCCATACTTCTTGTTGTTGGCATTAACTCACGACACGTAAATCAATTTCAGAATAAAGTTTATTACACTATAAAGTCCGTGAAATGTTGAAATCACGTCTATTTTGTCAATGGAATGTTCTAGAAAAATCTCGAAACAGCACTTAGAAAGTCTTATTTAAAGTCTATACTTCTTTTGTGTTGACAAAATTCACTTATCTCCACTAATTGTCCAATGGAATGTTCGAGAATTTTCACGAAATATCACAAATAAGTCTTGTTTTGAGTCTATAACACGTTTCCGTTAACACAGTTTACGTATCTTCTGTGGTTTTCAAATCGAATGTTCTAGAATTGTCACTAAAAGTCACTTATAGTCTTGTTCTTAAGTCTACAACACGTTCCCGTCGACACAATTCACGTATCTCCTGTAGTTTCCAAATAGAATGTTCTAGAATTTTCCCGAAATTGCACTAATAGTCCTTTTTCTCAGTCTACAACACGTTATTACTAGCGGCACTCGCGTATTTGCAGTTATTTCTAAATCGAATGTTCTAGAAACGTCTCGAAAATCCACTTGAAAGTCACTATTCAATCCAGAAACAGTCCTCCAAACACTGTCCAGTAGCTTAATTCTTCGTGTTACCACTAATTTCTGAGAAGAACACTGTAGAACCTTTTCGAATATTCCAGAAATTTCTCTTCCAATCCACTTCCGACACCAAATTGTTACGTGTTTGCTATCCCCACAAACACCTATATTCGTAGATTCGTTGATTGAAAGTCCAGGTAACACTTATTCACTACTTTATTTATTAATTAACAATTAACAACAATAGACTAATTACTGTCTTAACTATAATTACACTTGAACACTTATAAGTCTCTTTCTTATTACTTCTTTACTCGCTCACGTTCAACTTAAGATTAAATCTCGGCCCACCGTGCGTCTTATTTATACATCCATTGACCCAGTCTAGAGCACTCCAGAATATTCCCGGCCGTTCGTGTACAATTCCAGCCTAATCTAACCAGTCTACACAGTCCAGTGGCGTAACAATATTAACAGAATCTTAGTATGCGTCAAATATGGAACCCGTTACTTAGGACTGGTAAAATAAATTAACATAAATATTATAAATTTGTGTTTCGTATGATTTAAAAATATTATTTTATCAATTACATAAATATTGTTTCACTTATATGCAGTGGTGGCTGGTGGATTTAGATTATACAATATCTCAATATTGGAGCTTACAACCCAAGCAATATTTTAAGGCACAACTATTAAGAAAGTTTTGCAGAAAAGAAATTTGAGAAAAAAAGTTACAAATATACGCAGCCTACCCCGATTCCTTCTAGAACGTTCTAGAACATTAGTAAAATCTTTGCAAACAAATTTTTATCGTAATCAGAAGGAAAATTTATCATACCGTTTTTTTTTGTTTTCAAAAATTTTGATTTTTTATAAAGTTATGACTAAAGCTGCAAATCGTTTCTGTGTATCGTATTCGTAGAGTACAGAATGTACTTACTGTCGCCGGCATTCACCTTGACAGCGAAACTCTTTCTCCAGTCCAGTCTATTATTAGCTTTCGAGTTGTGTACTCGTTAAGTCACTTGGGTGTATTGCATATTGTTTTTGTGTTTTTATTTTATTTGTTGTACTGTATTGTTGATATTAATTTAATAATAAAGCATGGCAGACGTACGCAGGGGTAGAAAACGGCCATTTGCTGATAAAGTGAATAAATTCATAGGTGAATTCCCGGATTTATTCTATGATGGTGCTAAAATAATTTGTAAAGTGTGCGAGAAAGATTTGATGTGCTGGGAGAAGCGTAACTGTGGACTTCACGTAAATAGTATACACCATAAAAATAAAAAAAATGGCGTGCCTTTGACAACACAGTTTATGTTTGATCTACTATTAATGCTGATTGCCTGTGATGTTCCACTGCACATACTCGATAAACAACCATTTTGAGAGTTCTGGAATAAATACAATGCCCAGGTGAAGTTACCAAGCCGCACAACGTTACTTAACTATCTACCAACTGTACACGTAGACATGGTGAATAGGATGAAATGTGAATTAAAAAAATACATGGCTGTGGTTATCTGTTGATGAGACAACAGATTGTAAAAAAAATTCTATTTTAAATGTTATAGTACAAGTACTGGACCCTCTTAAACCGACAGTTCCATTGTTACTAGCTAGCAAAAGACTAAGTCAGTGTACTAGCAAAACAATTATCAGGGTGGTGCTGGAGACGTTAGAAAAATTTGAACTGTCACGTGTTGATGTTTGTGACTGATGGCGCCGTGACAATGCGTTCGGTAGTCCGTTCTTTGCAAGAACAAGGTTGTACGTTTATACATGTTACGTGTAAAGTGCATACTTTACATCTTGTGGCAGAAACTATTCGAAAAGGTTTTCCAGAGGTGGATGCATTAATAGCAAGTACAAAAAAGGTGTTTCTTAAATCTCCTAAACGTCTCCGTGCATTTCATAGCAAGTGTCCTGGCATTCCTAACCACCACAGCCAATTCTTACACGTTGGGGAACATGGTTGCAGGCAGCTTTTTATTATGCTGAATATTTCCAACAAATAAAAGCTGTGATACTACAATTCAATCCAGATGAGGCTGCAGCTATTAAGGAAAGCCAGACAAAATTCGAGGATATTTCTGTTGAATCAGCTTTAAAAAATATTACGAAGAGCTATAAACCATTACATGAAAGCATAAAGAAATTAGAAAACAGTATGTTGTCGTTAGCGGAGTCACTGCAAATAGTGGACGAAGTAAATCTACTGCTACACGCTATAGGTGACGCAACAAATGAACGTATTAAAGAAAAATTAGCAAGTGTGTTAAATAAAGATACCAGTTTTACCAAATTAAGACAATTATGTGATGGTGCAGCCCCAGATCCGTTAAGTGCGTTCAAAGACTATTTTACGTATGCATGTATTACATCAGTAGATGTCGAACAGTCGTTTTCAAAATATAAGAATATATTTTCACCATAGCGAACATCACTCATGGACACAACCATAGAAACATACCTGATGCTGCAAAATGGCTACATATCTTTTCCAGTTTGTAATGAGCAAGCTAGTCCATCAAGCTAGTTAAGATGGTAAGTTTTACATACACTGTTATAAATTGTAACAGTTATTGTTTCTCATAATTGTTATTTTTTATTTATTCTTTTTTCCTTTAGAAAATTTTTAAAGCCCTAGTTATGACACTTTGAAATTTAAGTTCTTCATTGTATAAATTTCAAAATGTCATAATTTTACAAAAAATCAAAATTAACGAAAACAAAAAAAAAACGGTGTGATAAATTTTCCTTCTGATTACCAAAAAAAAAATACAATAAAAGATTTTACTAATGGTTTAGAAGGAATCTGGGGAGACTGCGCATTTTTGTAATTTTTTTTCTTAAATTTTTTTTTTCAATATTTTTTCTGCAAAAATTCTTCAATCAGTACTGATAGTCGTGCCTTCAAATATTGCTTGGATTCCATGCTCCAGTACTGAGATATCGTACAACCTAAATCCACCAACCGCCACTGCTTATATGACCTTTACATAACAAAGAAGAATCGTTACCACATAATGAACATTTTAAAAATAGTGGACACAAATATGAAAGTAGGACATTTTGTTATAAGACAAGGTTCTTTTTTTAAATCTTATCGAGTTATATAACTACTATAAGTTTGATTGACTAGATATTACAGATATAACTTGTTCAAAATATATATTATAATAAAACGCCATTTGCAACCATATTCATATTCCCCATTATTGTTTTCCAACTTTCCATTGGCCAGTAAATATTGGAATCATTTGTATTTAAAATTCGAATTAACTCCTTAATATATTTAAAAACAAATTAGGTATCCTCTCCTTGGTAAAAGTTTAAAATATAGAGTGAAATGAAAAATAATAACGCTGAAAATTTTTTACTAATTATTATTTACTAACTTTTACAAAACTTATCACAAATAAGTATAACATGTATCTTTTTAAACAATCATTTTCCCGGCTATTTGCCAAAACGCTGAAACTTGGATTACAAAAAAGATAATATGCACATTATGTACAGTGTGACTGACTCAATAATGTTATTTTTAATTTCAACTATTCTGTTCAGTAAAACCAAAAATAAATAAAACAAAAGTACTCACCAGTGGAACAATCACTTTAAAAAACTTTCAAACATCCATCGACACGTGTTTCTGCTTTTAGCGTTATCAAGGTAGCTCATTGAAAGCATCTAAAGCAACTAAATTTTGTAAACCCTAATGTAATAAATATTAATTGCCTCGGAGAACAGGATATTTGAAATTATATAGTGAAAATTCCCCGTAGGTCAGAATAATTTTAAAAACAATTAGGTATCCTCTTCTTGGTAAAAGTTTAAAATATACAGTGAAATGAAAAATAATAATGCTAACAATTTTTTGTTAAGTAGAAATTTATTCTTGTGAAAAATATTAGTCTGGAGATATTCTGCTTTACCCAAAATTGTAGAGGAGGCTCAACCTCCCCTGCCTCCCCTGACGAGCCGCCACTGCATTAAATAACAGAATGAGCTTCTCTGTGTTATTAAATTGTTTGCAATTTCTGGTTATAAAACCTAATCTTTTAAAGGTGCAAGTAACAATATTATTTAAATGACTATTAAATTCGTTTGGAAGTAGAGTCCTAAGTCCTTAAACTGATTGCATCTATTTAATAGTATTTAGGTCCGGTTTTTCAGTACCTAGTTAGTAAAATTATCCGTCGGTTAGTGTGAAATGGGTGAATTCTATTGGCTGAGCAGTCATTAACTGACAGATAATTAAGCTAACCAAGCATTGATAAACTGGCTCCTAGTATCATCTACATTATACCTAAATTTAGGCGGTTCCAGTTTATAGGAATAGTAACAACACTACATTTATTAATGTTCAGGTATAATTTATGTTTAATGCACCATTTGAAGGGCTCCATGCAAAAGTCCCTAAAGGAGTTTTTTAACATTTTGAGATATTGTCATTTAAGAGTTTATTGTCGATACTGAAACAGATGGCGGCCTTTGTTTAAGAACCTATGAATGTCACTTAGACATTTTTCATGGATCCTTTCAATTGTTTAATTTGTAAAGATCATCTTGAAGAACACAACAGTCCTCATCTGTATTAATGTTAGAGAAATAATTTCAAATCGTCAAATAAAGTAAGGGTTCTACATTGTAGACCATCACTCATGGTGATGTCATTCACGAATGTAACAAATAGTAGAGGCCCAAGCACAGAGCCCTGCGTGATGCCAGAAGTAGTCGTAATATTGACATATTTGAAATTATGATACTGTATATACTGTTTTCTCTTATTTAAGTAGAAGCAAGAAAAACTTATGAAACATTAGTAAATCCTTTTAGCATTTCTGTAGTAATATACCATGTTCGAGTCTGTCAAATGTTCTCGAAAAATGTGTGAAAATGATATCTACCTGACCTGTCATATCTTCGTGTTCAGTAACATATTGTGTAATGCATACTAATTTGCTACAAGTTGATTGACCCGGTATAAATATGTGTTGATCCATATTATGTAAATGGCTTCACAGGATTATACAAAACACTTTAGCAAAGTTGCACATGATTATAATTAGGCAATAATTCTCAGTCAGCTGTTAATCATTCTTTTTGAAAATAGGAATGTCTTTAGACATCTTCCATATACAAGGATACATTGAGGACTGAAGCGATAATTTAAAAATATTGGTTAATGAACAATAAAAAATTACTTCATTTAGAAGAAACTCACATAAAGCTAAGATTTGTGGGGTATGTTCGTATGGTCTGTATTAAAAATCGGCATGAATCCGTGTGTCACAACAGCTTCAAAAATGGTGTATTTATACAGGGTATCTCGAAACACTTGTCCAATTCCAACAATGTGTTGTACTCATCAAAGAAAAAATATTGTATAAACATACAGTATGTGTATTAAAGTATTAGACAGAAAATTGAGGAAGACTGAATGGCATCATATCGCGCGTAGTGTGCACGCTAACCTTAACGAGCGGCGGTTTGTCTGCCTCTAGTTTACATTGTAACATTGGCATTTAAGAGAACCCTGTCTAATAGTTCAATATATATATTATATATTCTAAAATACTTTGCTTTTGAGATATGGGGTGTCGAATGTGACTCAAATGTACGGATCACTGTGAAATTGGAGGTGGAGTTACAGCCATCCATTTTGAACAAAAGTATATAACATCTGGCTCTTATCTCTACACAATGGCATAGAAACAGGAAACTATGTCCTGTGTTTTGTTGAAAATTGTGAAAATTCTTACCAATTTTTTTTCTGACGTTAACTAACCTACCTATAAGCATTGGGGACAGTATTTTACTATAAGGAGAAAATAAGGTGTACCTGTCCATCGATTGAGGGTTCAAATATTATAGGCAGTTCTAGAAAATGTTCTGGTGGTACCCTCAAACTCTCCATATATGGCACACCAAAAGGACCCATAGGATTTAATAAGCTAAGTTTTGGTTCGATCTCAGTATCTAAAATTTTGTAAATCAGTAAATGAATAATTATTGAAATATTTTACACATTTTACAGTTTATGTTTTGTAGAATGATTGGTTCAATTTTTTTCATTCCTATGGCAACTTTACCAAAATCAATTCTTTGTAGTTTCAAATTTGTAATGAAATCTGGTTTAGTAACTGTGCAGGAAGCGTCCAAAAATATTGTTTCGGATTTTCTTGACATATTCTCGCTTTTGTATTCGATGTTGCATGTAAATTTTGTGTTTATAATATAAGGTTGTAAATTCCTCCAATAAAACATTTCAGCTGGGTATAGATCCAAGTAACCGAGTTTGAGTTCTTTTTCTGTTACTATAATTTCAGGTGGACGTTCCTCCTTTGGACCTTAAAATTGTATCAACAATTATGTTTTTAACAGTACAAAATTCCAAAAATATATTCCAATTCTGACCTGTTTTGTAACGTATTTAGTTGGCAGTATGCACACAAGAACTATTTTTTTAAGTGTTAAATAATGACTGTATTTGAAATCGAATTTAAACATTAAGTTTATACAGGGTGCCCCGAAGACATTGGCATAAAATTAAGTTAAAGCAAATTCCCATTCCCAAAAAATACCCCTTCCACTTCAACGATTTTGTGCCTGCTGGGTGAAAAGCTTCAGGGAAACAAGTTCAGTCATTAAAAAGAAAACCAGTGGTCCATAAAAATGCCAGAAAATGTGAAAGCTGGCGCTTGGCGCGAAAAGAAGTGCAGACTTTAAAGATTAGTTGTTAGTGTGCAGCGATTCTAAGTAAGAATATGCACTTCCACCATTACAAAATCCAGCTAGTTAGAGCTCTGAAGCCTGTAAACCTTCAAACAGAAGAAATGTTTGTGAAACCATGCTTAAACAGTTTTTTGGAACCGATGATTGTCGTCAAACAATCTTCAGTGATGAAGATCACTTTCATTTGGATGGTTACGTTAATAAGCAAAATTTTCGATATTGGTAACCTGAGAATCCAAGACAAAAGCTTCAAAGACAATTACACAGCCCTAGAGTAACTGTTTGGTGCGCACGGTGATCAGCCGGTAAAATCGATCCATACTTTTTTGAAAATGCAGCCGGCCCCATGGTATTGTGGAATTATTCGCAATTTTTTTGGTCCAGAGATACAAGAAATTGCTGGCTACAACCCTAGCACAAGGTTTCAGCAGGATGGGGCGTCAGTACATACCATAAGAGAATGAAAACCTCCAGGTTTGGTAACATCTCTTGGCCGACCAGGTCACCCGACCTTATCCCCCTTAATTACTTCTTGTGAGTGTACCTCAAAGCGAAAATCTACATTAATCTCTTGGCTACTATCGCGACGCTAAAAGCCCGAATTTGACAAATTTTCAATATTCCAGTGTATTTCAAATGTGTGGACATATGATGGAGAATTTGAGATCCCGATGCGAATTGTGCATGGCAACGAGACGGCGGATATTTGGATAATACTATATTTAAAAAATAAAATCCGCAATGTACTGAGCTATGTCTTTTTTGAATAGGGTTTTAGGGAGATTCCAAGTGAAAATAATTACACCAATGTAACCAAGACCATTTAGTGTACTCCAATAAGGATGCTACAATTGGTTTTTTACATTAAAGTCTGATACCGAAATTGAGAGGTTAATATTTACCTGACATTAAGGCACTAGCCACAATAATTATTTAAATAAGTAGTCGGCAGACAAAAACCTCTGAGACTGTCTATAATAGCATAGATGTGCAGGAAACACTTTCCTCTGGGCAGAAACTGATTGTTCTTTTCAATTAAAAAAAAAAAACGTATAAAAAGAACATAAATTTGGAAGTTTTTTGTCCCTCAGACCGGTTTACTGGTTACCTACTTTAAGCAGTGCATTTTGAAAAAATATATCATGAACAATTATTTATAAGTTCCGGTTCAATACTTTCAAAGTATACTAAGTAATTATCTTTGCGAACGCAATATTTATCAACAACGATATTATGTCGACACTATTAATTTTAAATAACATAAGTATTGAGAAACATTTTGAAGTTGTGGTGTATCTCTTTCAAATCATAAATATATATTTGTATCTATCGTTCTCCTTGTGGAGATATCAATTTTTAGTTTGGGTTAAAATCTTTCAAGGTTTCCTAAAAATTTTTGTTTGGGGCCGCCAATTTTTTTCCCCCCCGTTTTTTGGTCCCCCCTTTTTTTTTTTTTTCTTTTGTTTTTGGGATTTTTTTGGTGGGGGGTTTTTTTTTTTTTTTTTTTTTTTTTTTTTTTTATCGTTCTCCTTGTGGAGATATCAATATTTTTGAAGAAAAATTATACCAAGTCTTAGAATTTATCACTTTTCATAATGTCTGTTTAATATCGTAGGGAGTGATTTCAACATCAACTTTCTTGACAATTCAAAGCATATCCAGGATGTTATTAATTTATTTCTGTGTTTTGGCGGCCTACATTCAAATTTTCAAGATTACACTAGAGTTTATGGTAGATCTCAGTCATGCATTGATAATATTTTTACAATTTTTTTTGTGGACAATTCTGAATTAAAAGATCTTTATTTATTGGACCATAAGGCACAATTTGTGCACTTTAAGTTAAACAAAAATGCTTCACAGAAACTTAAAACTATTCGTAATAAGAGCAAGTCCAACAAATATAAGTTTCCCAACTATCATGCTAATGAAACATGTTTAGACATTAACTGTCAGCTGATGCATTAAGAAATATTTTAAAACTGAAAAAAATATAAATATGAACAATTGGTTATTAAACATAAAAAATATGAAATACATAAACAAATCTTAAATTCAGCAAACAAACCTAGAACAATATGGAACTTTATAAACACTACTTGTGGTATAAGTAAAGGCAATTCAATTTGCTGTTCAAAATCAGCAGATGATTTCAATACTGTCGCTTAAAATATCATTAAAGACTTAAAACAGCCAGATAATAGCCATCTGCAATACTTGAATAACTTAGAAATAAAGATCAGAATCAGTTTTTTTTAGTCCAGCAACAGAAAAGGAAATGGCCGGTATAATAAACTAAAAAATACAGATTCTACCGATATATGTGATCACTCAATAAGTAGGTTTAAAGAAAATATGTACTATCTTCTAAAACCTATTATATTATCAATTTAATTCTTGAGACTGGCATATTTCCAAGTGTGTTAAAAATATCAAAAATTATGCCGCTTTTCAAATCAGGCAATCCCATTAATATTGAAAACTAGAGGCCCATTGCCCTACTGGCTATTCTAGCAAAAATGATTAAAAAAGTGATTACTTTAAATATCACAACATTTTTTGAAAAACATGTTTTATTTGTACATACTCAATTTGTATTTAGGAAAAATCGGAGCAAATCAGATGCAGTGTTGGAGTTGATACACTTTATAGGCGAGGGATTTGAAAATAAAACCACTACTCTCTCAGTGTTTGTTGATCTTAGCAAAGCATTTGATTGTATTTCGCATGGCATACTATACCAAAAACTATATTTGTATGGTCTCAGGATTATCCCACAGCTTAATGTCATCATATTTGTTAGATAGGAAACAAACAGTTCTCCATAACGATGAATTTAGTACAAGTGCGCACGTTATTTGATGTTCTGCAGGGTAGCGTCATTGGACTCTTTTTGTTCTTAATTTATGTTAATGATTTCCCAAATTCAAATAGTTTTTTTAATATTCTTTTTGCCGATGATCCACCCAATAAACAGTAGTGACCAAAGAGTTAAATATTATTTCAAAGGCAGAAAATTGATTCTCTGCAAACAAATTATGCTTGAACAAAAACAAAACAAAATCAATAGTTTTTTTCGTTAAGATCATTAGAATCAAAAATTTTTAAGATTAAATATAGACACCAATTTAAACTGGCTGGCGCATAGAGATATATTAGGAAGTAAATTATTCAGAGCAATCTATACAGTAAAGACCAATAAATATAGAATAAACTTAGAAGCTGCTATTACTGCATATCATGCACTATTTCACAGCAATATGACTTATGGTCTGATAAATTGAGAATAATTGTGCCATGTCCAGAAAAGTTTTATTTTGCAAAAATGAGCCACTGTCAGGTATTTTTCAATGACACGTGTAAACCTTTTTTTGCTGCATACAGAATTCTCTACTCCTCCTGGCGCAGTCATTTACGGTAATCTACCATATGTAAAAAATCACTTGGAAAAATTTAATGCACAATCAGAAAACCATCATAACACCAGATACAGAAGAGACTTAACTATTCTTTAACATAGGATAACTTTCACCAGCAACAGAATGTTAGGAATCAGACTTTTTAATAAACTGTCTGTGTTTTTGAGTGATACACGTTTAAATATGTTAAGTGTAAGTCTTTAATAAGAAAATATGTAGTTGCAAGGGCTTATTATGATTGTGACAGTTTTTCATACTCCAAAGTGTGAAATGTGATTTTATAATTTTATATTTTATCTTTTCTGTGTATGTTTATATATGTATGGTTTGTAGTATGTACATTCTATATAAAAATTTATTTTTAAATTATATGGATTAGGTAGTGATTAGTATATTTATTTAACTATATTTATAATTAAATTCCTTTTATGGACTCTTGTTCAATCGTGTACTGTGATTTGTCTTATATTTTAAGAAGTTTTTTGTACTCTTGACTTGTCAAAACACCACGGTGTAATTTATGACCAATAAATCAATCAATCAATATATTAATAGATCGAAGGATATCGCTTAAAATATAAACCTCTTGCATCCTCAGAATTTCAGTCACATTCAATGTTACATATTAACATCTGGCATTTTTTTGTAATTTTCACGAACAACTATTAACTGATTATGAAAAACAAAGAAATTTTTGTTTTTAAACTGTCAAACTATCTTTTCGAAATATCTACCTTGTATTTTGTATATTTTCATTATATTAATCAATTATATTTTAATCATTTCTCATAATATGATTGTAATAGTTTGCAGTTTAATTTAATATCTGGCGGATGACTGGAAAAAGAATATCAGAATTAACTTCAAATAATAAAATATTAAAAATTCAGTTCAAAAGCTCTTATTTTACAAATGCCACTAAATATTTATTTTGAATGGAAATATTTTTATATCTTTCCTGATGATAATATACCCACACATATAAATTTTGGGAATGCTTGATTTTTTTCCCATATTTTGAAGTTAAAGTCAACTATGACTCACATTTGAAATAAACTTGGACTTGATATCTTAAAATTTAGAAGTGATAAATTTTTTTTTGAAAGATGTATCGTATTCTATGTTAAAAAGTGCCTGTAGACAGTTTTTACTGCATGAAAAAAATATTCACAAATAGTTATGAAATTTTTTTCGAAATCTATCAAATGTCAATTATCGTCGATATCTCGAAAACGATTAGAGATATCGAAAGGTGGTTTTCAGCTAACGACGTTTCACGAAAATCTAGCTCGACACCTTGGTCGGTTTTTTTCTATCTGGTCTAGAAATAGGAGAAACAGCTAAAATCAAGCAATATGGGACACCCTGTACTGCGTAAGAAATTTAAATTAAAAAAATTTGTATGAGTAAAATTATACCTTTACTATCCTTCGATTGTTTACTCTTTTTGGATTTCTTATCTGCTTTTTTGGATTTAGTGTTCTCCTTTGCCTTTTTATCTTTTCCTTTCTTACCCTTCTTATCCTTTTTCGAAATCTTTTCCAGGTCTTTTAACCTTTTCAATTCATACTCTACTTTTTTTCTTTCATAAATTTCTGAATATTTCAAAAATTTTGCTGTGTTCATTATTATCTCGTCAGGAGTGTTTGGTTTAACTATCAGAATTATTTTTTTTGAGCTAAACAAAAAATTATTTAACATGATTTTAATAAAGAAATCTTAAAATATCTTTTTAAAATATATGTTTTAATTTATTAAGTAAAAACAGTTAATTTGTGCAATGAATATATACCTGTTACCTATTATTTTTTCCTAAATACATGCAGGTCTTTTAGATGACAACTGGACTAATGTACAGTATGTATGTTTTTTGCTCTTTTATAGTGTAATTTAAATGTACAGAGTGTTTGATAAGTCAATACCTACAAATATGTTAAGGAGATGTTCTATATTCCAAAATAGTAGTAAGTACTTAATAATCGTAACCTTTCAAACACTTCTCATATAAGCACATAAATAGTTCTAGAATAGGTGCGCGGTATTATAGAAATAGATTTTATGCATTTTTAATGCACCACGCGCCTATGCTAAAGAACTGTGCAAGACCGAAGATTGACAAAGGGTCGCTCTGCGAGCCCACGTAAACAGTTTTCTATGTGTCCATATGAATGAACGAAGTATAGTAATTAATTATAAATGGCCTTAATTTGAATTGAAAACAAATTTCTAATCACTAGCTAGTGGTCTGCGGTAGGCGGTTTTTCTGGATATTTTTTAAAAAAAAAAATGTATTTGGGGCGTCACATAATAGGCCAGAATTAATATTTAGCAGGGTGAAACCTAAATTTGTAAGAATTAATTTTTGGAAAAACTCCTTTATTAGAATCTACGGAAATGGTCAATGCACATATATGAGAACCAAAAGACATTAAATAGTGAGAATTAAAGAATACTAATAATGTACATCCTTTCACAGTTTAACAATTGTTTTTGAATTGAATAGGAGTGGTATTGTGTTCTCGATTGTTTTTGAGGGTGTAAAATCTTTTCTGTAGGAATCATTTTGTTAAAGGTATGCTACTTTTTTTCTTTTTTATTTAACATTTCTCAGTTTATCAGTTGTTTTTGTATTGTATAGAAGTGGTGTTGTGTTCTCGATTGTTTTTGAGGGTGTAAAGTCTTTCCTGTAGGAATATTTTTTTATTTGTTACTTTTTTTCCGTTTTTATTTAACATTTTTTAATACAGTTATTTTTGATATTATCTTATTCAAAATATTAACAAAAAAAATGCCATTATTTTTAAATTACATATACTTAGGTTTATAAAAAATTGCACGCATTTGCATACTGTAATTTCAGGTTTTTAAGGAGGCTTATACAATAACTGTTAGTGCCCGGTAATGTGCCCATTAGGGACATATAGGGAAAACTTGTTTTTATTTGAGCTTTATTTTGCCTTGATTAGCATATTGTTCTATTTATAGAGACAATGTCTGTTACCAAAAGAGAGTTATTTGAATTTTTAATATACAACGGGCGATCTCATAACCCGGATTGTGCAGTTAAATTCAGAATTAGCTAACTATAGTGATAAGCAAATTGACTTTTAAAAAATCAAATAACTCTTTTCTGGAAATAGACATTGTCTCTGTAAATAGAACAGTATGCTAATACTCAAGGTAAAAGAAATCTCAAATAAATACAAGTTATCCATATAAGGTAACACTGGATATCATTGACACGTCTTTACGATTTATTTTTTTCTCAGTTATAATCATCACGAGAAATTTGCAAACCTAGCTTTGGTTAAAGCAGTATATTGTGCGTATACATTGAATAGCAGTTTGGAGATTAAATTTCGGGTTTCAGTTTTATATATATTTTTTAAAAACACTGCATAGTGTCAATGTCATCCGTCCGTCGGCTAACATTGACATCCTTTATAAACTGCATTATAAAGCAATGTTTGCTAAGCGTAATATATCATTGACAAAAATAAGACGTTTATACACAATTTTTGACGAATTTTTTATTTGACAAAATACAGTGAATAATAATATATCGGTTACTTAAGCATAATAAAAACATTGCAAATGAATAAAATAATCTTTAACTAAGATATAATAAGGGCTTTTCCAGAACCAATGACTAAAATTGTGAAATGAATGCATTCCTCGACGAATGGTGGTTCGGAAGAACTTTTACACACTTTGAGCAAAACGATTGCCTCATCGCCACGAGATAAACAAAGCACTTTTCCTTCCTTCTTAAAAATGTCACCATTCCTTCGCGACATTCTGCAACAATTTCTGTTACTTTTCCAATATAATAGACTTCATTTTTAGATACTACGAATTTTACCAGAACCCAAGAACTACATAATTTTATTGATGTTCATCTGTAATACTGGCTCCACACTTGTGTTAGGAGAGTCATCATGCTCTACTTCAGATACATCTAAGTCAGAATCGTCATTTATTTGTAAACTTTCATCACTATCTGAACTACTTTCAATGACTATCTTCTGGCTCTTTGGTAAATTTTTTTTGGTCTTTCTGAGGTCTTTGCATTCTCTCTAATTGCATTCGTTAGAGAACTTCTGCACTCGTAAGACTTTCAGCAAATTTTCGGCGAACTCTGTTCCTTTTCTGCGTTTCTGTTTCTTTTTCTTGCCTTTTTAATGCTAACAATATTGAGAGCCTAAACTTTTTCGGCACATGACAACTTGTTGTGAAGTTGAGAAATTTGGAGTTGAACTAAAAAGCCACTTGTTCTAATCGCAGCTACGGAGCTACTTGCAGAATTGGCTCTCTGAGTTTGTTGCAGTGTTTGCATTAGATGTATTTGGAGTAATAGCTTCCCCTTGGTCTACATTCTCAGTTGATGAAACCACGGATGATGTCTCACATTTCTTTATTATTTTGTCTTCGTTTAATGGATAAATACCAGCTCCCTCGATCCCCAAATTGCTTTGCTCTAGAGAAACATCCAGTTTCCTACATCAAATCTGTATAATATTTTAAATTTTATTAACTATAAGAAAGTTCTTGTTTTTTTCGACAATAGTACCAATCTGTATATACAGTGGTTTTTATTTTACGTTTACTTCTACTATTTTGCTTATAGCTTATGTATTTGTATTTGTGCTTTGTATATTTATATTTATATATATCAACCCTGAATGATCTTTAAAATTTTTTTTTCTCTTTTAACTATAAGATTTTTGTGCTCTGACTTGCTACAAATGTACAAACCTGTATATAATGTGGTTAAATAAACGATATCTATCTATCTATTAAGTTTTTTTGCATGAAGGAAATGTGATTTTGTCTACATTTTTGCATCCAGTTCACAATATAATCTTTTTAAAACTTACGCCATGCATTTTTCCACACTTAAGCACCCCAATCCAAGGGTTGTAATGCATGGGGTGTGTGAGCTGGCAAACAGAAAAGCTCAATGTTATTTGCACAAGCCATTTCGATTAATGGGATCGTAAGATGGGAGTTATGACTATCGAATATTAAAAGCTTAGGACCCTCTAGTTTTGTGGTATGTTTTATAAAAACATTTTCCAACCAATTGGCAAATTGTGATGCGTCCATCCATCCGGACAGAGAACAGTTGTATATGACATCTTCAGGACCATTTTGGCACCAGTTGGAATAAAGGTGTAAGCCTTTATAATTAACGTATAAAGGTAGGTAATCCCCCTATCGCGTTGCAACAAACTAATACAGTGTACGTTGATTTTGTTACACTGCCTACAACTTTATGTGGATTTCTAGATCCTTTCCGGCATAAAATTTTTTGTATTCCAACATCTGTTTGGAAACCAGACTCATCGCAATTAAATATATTTTGAGGCCTACTCTCTAAATTATTATGTTCAATGGTATCTTTTAGCTTTCTGTGAAAGTCTTTCAGCACTTCAACAAAGCAGGCTTCCGCTCGATTTTTGGGTAGGTTTTGAGCAATTCTATGGCTTAGTTGATCTTTCCAGCGCTTTTTCAAATTCTGCAATCCATCTTTGCCAGGCAAACAATTTTTAAATGGATTCTCTCTATCAATTCTTCTAAGATAATCTTGCACACATATTTGTAATTGAAATCGTCAGCCAACCCCAACCTAATTTAGTAAGAGCATGCACTCAGTTGTTCTTCACCTCGAGTGAGCACAGTGGGTCTTCCAATGGCATTACATTGATAATTTTTTACATGATTCATCAACGTGGTACGATTAATAGTAAACATTTCAGCAGCCCGTTTTATGCTAACACCATCATTCTTTACACAATTCACAGCAGACTCCATCCTATCCTTGGAGTATGTTTTATAAGGCCTCTTTGACTGCGACATACTAACTGAAAAAAATAAAACACTGAATTGACACGCCACAATAGGGAAGATTAATCACACCGTTATTTAAAAAATTTTCTCGACTACGCGAAATGTGACGAATACGTTAATAACTTTATCAATATTTATATAAAGCAACTACTTACCTTGCGTAAAAAATGCAAAAACAGTTGAAAAATTGTTCACAAACAAAGTTTTGTTGCCGCACGAATAACAGTTTCTCCACAATTGTGTATTTAAAGGCTTACAGAAACCTATGAAGTTGCCTCTACTCAACTTTCAGCTATTCTCGCTAGAGGACAGGACTATAAATGAATTTGTAAAGACATGAAAATTGCATTCTTATTTAACCAAGCACAGGGCAGAATATTGAAAACGGCCAATGTTAGCCTCCTGTCAATGTTACCCCGGCGTTACCTTATATCCCTATTGGGTACTACATTTTATAACAGTTATTGTATAAGCTTCCTTAAAAACTTCAAATTACAGTGTTTCTATAAACCTAAGTAAATATGTAATTTAAAAAATAACAGCAATTCTTTTTTTTGTAAATATTATTATTAAGATAATACAAAAAATATTAAAAAATGTTAAATAAAAAGGAAAAAGTGGCATACCTTTAACAAAAAATTCCCACAAAAAGATTTTACACCCGTAAAAACAATCAGACACAACACCACTTCTATCCGATACAAAAGCAAATGATAAACTGAGAATGGTCACACATTATTAGCATCCTTTACTTGCTCACTATTCCTAAATTATTTGTTTTTAGAAATTTTCATATTAATGTCGTTATGCACTGACCATTTCTGTAGATATCAATAAAGAAGTTTTTCCCAAAATTAATTCTGGCCCACTGTGCGCCATTTTGATAAATTTTAAAGAAAAAAGTCTAATGGAAAATTAATTGTGAGTCATTTAAATTTAAATAACACGTTGTACCACTAATATTTCTAATAGTTTACTGTTTGTTGAAAGTACAGGGTCTTCATGCAAAAATGCCCTTTTTTTGAAATAACTTAGTTATTTTTTAAGTTATCAAAAAAGATGTAGACTTTCAAGAACTAATTTTTTTCCGCAGAATCCAAATTTTGAATAAAAAAAACAAATTGCGCATCGTGTTTAAAAAATATGTAATTTTACTTTGTTTTTTTAACTGGAGTATTTTAAAATATTTCGTTTATCCTCATTTTCAAAAATTTCAAAAATTTCAAATTTTTTTAAGATATTTGGATTTTGGTATTAAAATATCATTAATTAATGATTTGTTAAATGTTGTCTTTGAAAAGAAAAAGAAAAATTAACTATGACAGACACTCTTTTTTGATGAACATTACTTTGACGAGTAAACTGCATCATTATTCCACAAATGCAGCTATCTTTGGTTGATAGACTCTCCCTTTAAAGTATTTGTACTGATTTAACAAACACCCTGTATACATACTATGTTTTATAGCACAACATTTCTGGACAATAATGTTTACCTCTCCATTTCTTAGAATTCCACAAGTGGGTTCGATTTTTATTTCCGAACTTCCTCCAGTAATTTTAAATGAGGCTTCATAATCTGGTAGTGGTGGTCTCAACTTCCTTTTAAAAAAATCACATTCTATTTGAAACTCTGCCTTGAACGCGGTCAACTCTATTTGTATAATTGAATATGAGCCACACGGAGTATCAGGAAATTCAACATATTGATAGGAAAATTCCAAAAGAGGTCTAACAATGTGTGCATTTAACCAGAGTTGGGTTAGGTGTGGTTTATTGTTTTTTTTCAGATTCTTATACTGGATTTCTTAATTTGGATTCTATGTTCTGTTTCTCCAGGTTCAAAAAAATTTTTAAAACCCCCGCTTGTCCGGCCCTTGGCGCCTTTGCCCCGTGCCCAGGTCCCCGGGCCCCCTGCCCCCCCCCAAGCCCAAACCCAATTTCTTCATAATCAACTAAATAAATAATTTTAAGAGAGGCGAATGAACTTTATAAATACTTTATATCTACATACCACTTATCAGCATGCTTTCGACTCATAAAGTTCAAATTCATCCAGATTCCTTCGGATACATGTTCAATATGTCCGTTCAATTGTCCGGTGTAAAATTAATCAATGTTTTCTTTTAATCAATTTCTTTAAACTAAAAATCACGTTGTCGTTTCGTCCGGATATTATTGCGATAATGCAAATACAATGCATCGTAGCCAAAAAAGTTTTAAACAAAACTTGTAGATGACAGTTTTTTTCTTTAAAATAGATCCCTCGCAATTTGTTTTTGTTGAAAATTTCTAACTAGAGCAAATATCTCGAGCATCATAGCTTTTTGCTACAGCTTGGATCTTTCAGAAAGTAAAGGTTGAAGTTACAGTCAGTAGATTTTTTTACATTAATATTATTTTGAGCAACCAGTTTATGAATAAGGAGGTATCGAGAAAATAAATACATGCACAAGACGAAAAATATGTTGTTGATACAATAATGAGACAGCTTATACTATATTATCTCATCCTGATTTTCATTTATATTACCTGCAACTTTAGAAACTTTATTTGTACAACTATCAGAACAACAACAAACATCACAGAACTACAAGTCCAATGAAAGGCATAAATTTTAAGCGAACATGCTGATTTCCCACCACGAGCAGAATTTTCAAAAAAATTCAAATGCCGTGTTAGAGGTGTCTCAAAACCTTATGAGCCGTGAAATGCGCAAAAGGCGGAGCTTATTCCATAATATAATTTTAAAACATTGACTCAGCTATCTACCATCTGTATACAATGGGAGCTCGGGATAAATGTAAACAATAAATCTAATGTTTTTAGGAAGTGGTGTAACTAAGCCGACGCACGTCCGGAGTTATGCATCTGCGCATATGAAGGTCGCAGCTCATAAGGTTTTGAAACACCTCTACTTTCAAAGTAATTTAGTTCAAACTCCATTATTCTCAATGAAACCACTTCCATAATTCTGTTGATCCATTAATAGTTTGAGCCAATTTATCATTGGACATACTGTTACACCGAAGTACGATCTGTTTGCGAAGTTTTTTTAGGATCATATAAAGATGCCAGGAAGGTTGTCACTGCTTGTGTAGCCATTTCTGTAGGCAATCATATGCATCATGGGAATCAAACGAAGATCTGGCTGCAACATCCTCGTCAATGCCTGAGAAGTAGATTTCTTGCCAATGCGAAACAGAGATGACACTTTATCACATCTAGTAAGAGCATATACACTCAACAACTACAGGGTAATTATTCATATTGTGTTCTTGGATTTTTTTAACTGGAAAATAAGACGGGTGTTTGTATCTAAATGATTGTACTCTAATTCTCGACATGATAAATATGAGAGCTTTCACGTGCTGAAGATAGCCATTGAACACTATCTTTTTAACTCGATTCACCAACAGAATTTTACTGTTTGGTAACTGCATACACATTTTGTCAAATCGGATTTATTTTCGTCGTTCGATTTTTTCCAGTTAGTCATGAAATGGGTTGGAACCTTTGATTTGAAGATAACACTGATGTAGTTTTCCACTAAACACCACCACCGTTACCAAAAATGATTACTGAAGTAAGAAATATACTTAAATCCTGCAACAATCTTATTGTTCCAGCTTTAAATAGGAGATTACATGTATCTAACCCAAGTGTACCTAAATTGTACTGCTTACATAAACCAGGAAAGTCGGTGCATCCTATTGTTTCAGCAATCGGAATGCCAACTTACCACCTATCGAAATGGTTAACAGAGAAATTCGAAAATGTACCTATTGCACCACCTAGTTTCTCTGATTAATTCCAATGATTTCGTTAATAAGGTGTAAAATATTCATTTACAGGAAGGTGAAATTTTGATATTCTTTGACGTTTGTTCATTGTTTCCAAGTATTCCGATACTTGGACTACCTTAAAGATCTACTCGAATTAAATAATCTCAGTCAAGATGTAGTAACAGAATATCTTCAACTTCACTAAACTTTGTATGAAATAAAATTGCTTTCGATTCAACAATAATTTCTTCAAACAACATGAAGGAACAGCAATGGGTAACTCTTTGTCACCATTCATTGCCGGTTTCTTCATGAACAGATTCGAGACGGAAGCAAAGGAAGAATTCGAGTATTTCCCCAGGGTTTGGCTTAGGTATGTGGATGGTATTTTTGTAGTGTTTGATACAAGAGTCGCTGATATTGACAACTTTGTTTTTAAATTAAACAGTCGTTTCACGTCAGTTAAATTCACATATGAAATTGAAAACTCTTAGTCCAGTCACATTAGAGGTTTCACCTCCGAATGAGAGATAATGAGCTGTAAACTTGTATAAACCTTTATTTTGGCGTTCTAAAAGTTGTCTGAAAAGTCTCATAAAATCTCGTGTCCGCGTCTTAAGGGGCCTAGTCGGGAAAAACCTTCGGATAGCTGTGTCACTCTCTAGAAAGTTTTTATACATACGCCGCTGAATAATTTTGCTCTTGACTATACCTTCACTGGACGTTTTCTTCACCGACTTCATTGAGGTGCGATTCCCGATAGAGGTAACACTTCCTTGCTCCATTTGTAGTGACTAAGATACTTATTTAGAAAATTCTTTTTAACCAAATAGTACGGAATAAAAGTTTGAAACTTGCTGAGCATAATTATGAAGATTCATTCTAGACGACATGTATGAATTTTACCTCGAATTTTACCGATTGATATCATAATTCAGGAGCTAATCACGTCCAAATTTCACTTATATTTACAGTATAAATTTTCCCTACATAAAGTGAAAATTAATTAAAATAGATACACATGTACCCTCTAGTACACTTTCAACTACTGATCCTCCAAATTTGGTGTAATTTGACCAAACCGTATGGAAGAAATAAATGTTGAAAAATTACCTTACAAACACTGGTTCGATTAGCCCTCTTAAGATATTGAAGTTCAAAGGTCACAAAAATCGGTTTTTTGCAAATATCTCGCTTCCTATGGTTTTAATGCCATTTGCAGTTATTATAATAAATGTAGAGAATAAAATTCTCTACAACTTTTGTCTCAAACATTTTTTTATATACTCAACCGTTTTTGAGATAGAGGGCGGAGAGCGCGCCGCGCTTACCTATTCACAGCATAATGCAAGGTCAATCGTAAGTCCCGGTAAATAATACGCCGTATAAAATCTGTAAATTATTAAAAAAATATATAATTATGAATAATTTGCATTGTTTATTAATTACATTATATTTAATGATATTTTTCATTTATCGAATATCTATTTGTTTAATATTACTTAACTTTCCGTGTAATCAAAAAATTGTTGAGTGGAATGCTTTAGGTATATTTTAATTATATTCTAATATATATGTTAATTATATTTTAAATAAAAAAAAGAATAGAGTAAATACATTTTAATTATATCTTTATTTAGAAATATTTTTTCATATATTTATTACAGTTGAAGTTCAAATGTGGGGAAGTTTTTCAAAAACTTTTATAATTAGAAGGACTTGAGTCTTAATTTTCTTCTTCTTCTTCTTCTTCTTCTTCATCGTCTTCCGGTCGCTCGAAAATTTCCAATTCAATATCATTTTCGTTGTCAAGGACCTTCGAGAATTTCGAGGCCAAATGTACTATCTTCATCGAGATCGCTTTGATACGGTGAAGCATTGAGGCACGCTTGCCCATTACACTGGCCACAAGCTAAAGAACATTGCAACCCCGATTTCCTGCATCCGCAGCGTGAACCACAACCATTCTTGCAGTTGATTACATGGAAAGGTAAGTAATATTAAACAAATATATATTCGATAAATGAAAAATATTATTAAATATAATGTATTAATTAATAAACAATGCAAATTATTCATAATTATATATTTTTAAATAATTTATAGACTTTATACGGCGTATTATTTACCGGGACTTACGGTTGACCTTGCATTATGCTGTGAATAGGTAAGCGCGGCGCGCTCTCCGCCGTCTATCTCAAAAACGGTTGAGTACATAAAAAAATCTTTGGAACAAAAGTTGTAGAGAATTTTGTTCTCTACAATTTTTATAATAAATGAAAATGGCATTAAATTTCAGATTAATCAGGAATGTATAACAAATATTAGACATTTGAAAGCTTGGAAATCACAGTGTAAAAATAGTATGAATAGTGACAGAGGGTCAATACTAAATAGCCCACTTTATTGGTTAGCAGGTCACGGTTCACAGAACATTGTTAGCTTAAGGTTAGTTTTAATCATCTCCAGATGATGCCAACTTGGTTGGCTAAACGCGTGTCAAGTGCAGTATTTGGTGTTTCGTGGAAAACTACGTCAGTGTCGTTTTCCAATTAGGTCCGAAAACCTTTCACATCAATTTTATTTCATTCACTCCCGTATAAGATTTGTTCTAGAGTTAGTAATTTTTGATAAAATGAGATTGTAAGATACTTATTTTAAAGAGAAGATTATGCTCTATAAGTGTTGTTTAAAACTTTTTTGGCTACGTTGCATTGTTTTTACATTATCACAATAATTATCGGAAGCGATGTGTCCTTCAAAACAAACACACGGTATTTTAACAGAGTTTTTTGTTTCGAAAAATCTATTAAGATGATAATACGTTGTTTAATTTTATATTGGACAATATTTCGATATCCAAAAAAAATTGAATGAATTTGAACTTTACGAATCATTTAAATTTACATAACCGAAAGCATTAAAATATCTCACGGGCCCTCTTCAAGAGAAATAATCCAAAGTTTTACGACTTAAAAATAAATAAAAAATACACGGTCGTTTTCCTTTTGATGTACACTATAAATTAAAAATTATACTAGCTCATCAAATGCAATTAGTCTGAAAAATAAGGGTAACTCACTCTCCTAGTAGAAACAACTTACGTGTATACTTATTATTGTTTTTTGCACACCACATGCTTTATTTTATGCAATAAATAATAAAACATATCATATATAATCGTAATAAATTGCATTTGCCAACTTAGAGACTAAGTTAATATATTCCATAGTCAGCTAAATCCAGTTACTCACATAGATGACTGTCAGAGATTATTCCAACATTTTTTGTATGTACCGTTTATAACAGATAAAGGTATATTATAAAAAAGTGACATTAAACTTAGTTGGTATGATTACTAGGGATTACTGACAACTTGCTAATATTTCTGAATGAATGTAAACAGGTGGAGTTTATATAGATTTGGCTGTCATCTGCGTAGCCTTGTACCTTCATGTTTAATAGTATGTCTGTGATATAGATAGAAAATAGGAGTGATCTCATGACTGACCCTTATGGTATATGTAACAGTACTGAAAGTGAACTTGATTATTCATTGCTAAATAAAACCATTTGATCATCTCTGTTATTTAAATATGATGTTATTAAAGTTGTTAAAATTTAAAAAGTATTATTATATGGTGAGGAAAAACTTTGATGCACAAATTGTCAGTGGTTTTTATATTGATTGTTAATACTTGCCTTATTTAGTTTACTTAATTATAATAGTGCCTTATTTACTATCTCCATGGTAAAATGTAGCAAATAATTTATACGTACCTTGATCAAACTTATATTTATTAAATATATGACTGACCGATTCTTCTTCTCTTACATGTTCACAAAATAATTCCGATTTAATAACAAGTGCACAGATTTGTATATCTTGTATTAATTGTGTATTATATGGAGATTTCAGTTCTTTCAGAACAAATTCAAAAGATTTTCGTAATTTTTTGTAATTAAATTCCTAAAATTTTCAATTTTGTTATTTTGGAAGACAATGTCTTTTATTTTAAAATTGTTTACGAGTAATATTCAAAGAATATTACCTTTGTTTTGTGAATCGAATTTGACTCCCATATACATATTTCATGAATGCTATAAAACCTTTGATAAAGGAAACGATTTTTTTTTTTCGAAATATTAGATAAATATTTTTTTTTTGCTTTATCCTAGTTGTCAAAAACACACTGACATAAAGTCACAGGCACAGATTTAATTTCCCAGTATATACTGAGTAATCATATTTTAAATATTGAATTTTAGAAAAGTGTTAAAAATGCAATAAATTGATTTGTAGGTCTTATACCTTTTTAGTTTGTCCACCATAGCTAATTGTTTCTAAAGTTATCCTAAAAGTTATGGTATTTTCCTTATCACGCCCTTCAGTCAAGAAACTAGGCATATCGAGAATATCGGGATGAAAATAAAGTTTTAAAATTTTCTTTTCATTTGGCCATATTTCCCCAAAGCCATAATTTGGAGTTAAAGACAAACACTGTAACACAAGATGTTTCTATTATGCATATGGTTGTTTTATACAGAATATTCCAAAAGATGCTATGCAGTTATATATGTTTATAGTAAATTAGTCGTTTAATGAATGTATTGAAAGAAAAAGCTGTAAGTTATGTACACTTTTGATGAAAATAATAGTTGTAACTCCACCTCAAATTTCACAGTGATGTTTAACAATTTTTTAGAAGTGTGAAAATTTGTTGTTAAATGACAATCGATACACCGTATCTCGAATTTTAAAATATGTGTTTATATCAAATTTTCCTTACTTTATAAATACAACAAGTTGTTGGAAATTCCCTGTATACAAGGTGATTCAGATCTTATATGGAAAATTTTTAGGTGATGTACAACGTATCCATACAAATAAGATAATGTAAAAATAAATGAAAACACTCAAAATCTTTACTCGTTTAAAAATATTTACTCGTGCCCCACTGGTAATTTGGTTGACTCTATTAAAACTGTAACATATTAAAGAAATATGCCATACGTATGAATCACACGTCAGTTGTGTGAAGTTGTTTTTTACATTCTTGGGGTTTCTCTATAATTGTCCAACTAAGTAGTGTTCAATAACACCATTACTTTAATATATTTTTTATGTCTTCTACTAGGATTTTATTTTATTTATTTATTTATTTTTTGGAGGTGTCAGCTCCAATTTTAAGGATGCATATCTCCTGAAAGTTTTTCGGATAAAATCTGAATTAAGTCATTTTGAAGCTGTTCCAATTTGAATTCATGGAGATACAAGTTCTGACAGACCGTATAAACACACCTTGCAAAAATTATCTTTACACAAATCTGTTCAGAATGAAGTCAATTTTTACTGTTTACTTCCTGGAGATTGCGTCTACTACAGTAAAGCTATTGCGCATTTTTCTTAAATACAGAAATATTTAGAGCTGAAAAACAATATTTTCAATATGTTATGTTATAATTTGACAATATATTCAACATATTGTTAGGCTTGTATTTGATGTTTTTACCGAAACAATAAAACATTTGGATTTTCTCTAAACAACTTACTATACAGGGTGATCTCAAGTGATTGCAAAATATTTTGAGAGGCGTTTCTTTGTCTCATTTTGGGACAATAAGTTCATATAAATGTATGTCCTCAAAGGCCTATTGTTCAAGATAAAGGTTGTCGACTAAAGAAAAAAATTAGATTCTTTCCAAAAATATCGAAAACGTTTCAATATATCTCTGAAATTTGGTATGATTTTTATAATATTTATTTTGGTTAGCTTGAATATTTTCCTGCGGCGCTAGTGGCGTATGTATGGATATAAAGTACAACTTTTGTTAAAAATACATCTAACATCTTAGATCTTTTTTAAAATTTTTTAAAGTGTTCAGTATAATCTACACAAAAATTGCCTCTTGATTTTTTATTGTACAACAAGCCATTTTTGATAAAAATGCAAAAGAAATAAAATCCTCCAAATTTTTTTGAAACAATAGAAAATGATTGTTTATAAAACTTTAAAAAAATCAAAGTAATTGTTGAAAATGACCACCCCTCCCCAAGCGTCCATTCTCCTTTTCATTGATTGCCGCACACAGTCAAAAATCCCTGGAGTATTCCAGATTGTTTCACATGTGGTTCCTCATATCCTCAATATTTTTAATCCGACTCTTGTAATCCAACATCTTGAAGTGTCCCCACAAAAAATAATTCTGGAAACCATGGGGGTCAAGTTTGTGATTGCTCTACCTATCCAACGATTAGGATACACAGCATCTAAATGTTGTCGTATAGATTAAAATGTGCCCGAGTCTCGTCGTGCATGTACCACATTTAGTTTGTAACTTGTTCTAGCATTTTTCAGCAGCTAAGGTAGATCATCCTCAATAAAACGGCGATTCGTCTAGGAAGGAAATGGGGTCTAATAATAAATTCATAATATTTCCGACCCACATATTAATGAAAAATTTATATTGATGGAGGATCTCAGTTATTGTGTGTGGGTTTTCTTCGGCTCATAAGTAGTTATTTGTGAAACTTCATTATGCCTTCCATAAAGAAGTTAGCTTCATCAGTGAAGAGGATTGTGATGAAAATTGAGGATTTTCTCCACCATGTTAACATAAAGCAAGTCTTTGTAGAAAATCACGACATAAAAGTGCTTTGACCCGCCAAATGTGGTATGGGTACAACTGTTGTTTTTGTAGCGATCTCCATATAATTTGGAGGCTTGCATTGAAGGTAGTAGCAATTTTTCTCGTACTTGTTTCCCAATCGTCTTCAATTTTATGAAGAATTGCATCCTCTATATGCGGCGCTCGCACTTCTCTAAATCTTCCGCCACTGGTTCCTCTTTTCAAACACCTCGTTTCATGTAAATGTTGTTGAAGGTGCAAATAATGATCGATATAGTCATATGTTCTTAGGACAATTCTAAATTGGAGTAATTATTCCTGCGCATTATTTTGAATGGTATTGGCATAAGGAATATTTAAAAACTGCACAGATTTTATTATGACATCTGACTATCATTTTGAAAACAAAATCAGTAACTAAGAAATAAAATGAATAAATAGAATACATATTTTTCTTATCTGCCGCAAGAAAAATTTAAAACTAACCAAATGAAGTCTCCTAAAACTTTATAAAAATCAAAAATCAAATTTTAGAAAAATATCTTGTAGCATTTTCGAAATTTTTGGAATCTAATTTTTTTCTCCGAAGTTCAACATGCTTTATTTTCAAAAATGGGCCATTGCGTCATGGGCCATCTATATATTATATGAATTTTTTTTGTTAGAATAAACCAAGGTCTCACCCTTTAAAACATTTGGGAACATCCTCTATAATGTTCCAATGCATAGTTCCTTTTTAAATATTCTGTCACATATTTACCTCGGGTAAATCGGGGAATCCATATATTTGTGGGGCCAATGTATTATTCACTATCTCGATTTCAGTAAATACGGTCTCATATGTTGTACATTCTCCTAAATCTAAAGCTAGCAGTGAGTCTTGAAAGTAAGTGCAGAATTCTGTATTTAATGGGGTTACAGTTAAGGATTTTTGGGTTGTCACTATAGAGAAAACCACAAGTTTTACTGGTGGTACATCTCGATAAGATTTACTTGGAACACAAATATGAATGGGAAATTCCAAAATTGAGGTCTCTTTGTCATAGTATATAGTATTACTGAATATGTCATTCCTTAAATAAAATATTAATACTAATTAGTAATGAAATTATTATATGGAGTGAGTCAAAAATATGGAATAATCTAAATATTTCGGAAATTACTATTCTGGTCTCATTCAAATTTGGTGTGGGGGAATAAGAAGATGTAGTGAACTTGACACCGATACCGGCACTATTGCCATTTTTTTTTTTTTTATAATTGCTACCAACTTTGTTATTTCAGATGGAACACCCTGTATATTTTTAAATATATATGAATTTTATTCAATTTTCTTGATGTAAAATTTGATACCATTATCACTAATAACGAAGAAATTTCATAATAAAGTTCAAAAGTACACAAAGTAAATAAGTACGCTACGTTTACAGTCAATAATCCATTTGTTTTTCTATTGCTTCACACCTGATTTAATTTTTGACATATTTAGTGTTTGTTTTAAACAAAATTTCTTTTTTCGTAAACCTAAATGAATCAGTTAACTCAAAAACAATGAATTGAAGTGATAGTGATATCAGGCTATAGTGACCAAAAGAGAACCCAGTTGAAGGTATGTGTTATTAATGAAATATATCAATCGTCCTCCAATAAGACAATCAACAATTTGTATAACGTTGAAAAAATCCAACTAAACAGGGAATGTCAATAATTTTAAAAAGTCAGGACATCCCAAGACAGCCCAAGCAACGACATGACCTTAGATGTTCTATTGACACTACAAAAGGATCCACATTTTTCAACAAGGCAGATTGGTCGGTCATAATCTGGAAGTTCCACAAGGTTCGGTGACAAGGATTCTGAAGAAAAACTTCAGCCCTACAAAATAAAATCGAATAAGACCACATTTTGTTTGAGCGGCGAAGTCAATAGATGTGAAAATTGCCAATTATTGGCCCAAGAAAATCCCATTAATTCCAGGAGACTCATATCCATACCCAATTTTTCCGGAAAATTAGTTTGAGCGGGTATAATAGGCCCGCTCGAAGAAAATTTAGTTGGTGACAGATATTTGTAACTTATAAACAATATTATACCGATTGTAACAGCTTTATGCCCCAATCCAGGTGAGATATTTCCATCTAAACTTGAATTGGTGAGTAATGGCTAAGGTGAATTTTGCTCATAGGTAATAACAGATTGCCAAGTAATAACATTTCGATGCAACAAGATAGTACTCCACCGCATTATGCACAACCATTTCATTTGCTTTTAGGCAATGTATTTGAAGGAAGATGGATAGGCAGAAGGGGTTCCATCGAATGGCCTGCTAGATCTCCCTACCTGACCTCCCTCGATTTTTTCTTGTAGGGTCATCTGAAGACCGTAGTGTACAAAACAGGCAATCCTGACAAATTATGAAATAGGATAGAAACCGAAATAATAGAAAGAATGGACCCTCTTCAAAATGTATTGAATATCTTTAAAAGTCGTTTGGCATATTGCCAAGGAGTAAATGGATATCAATATGATCATTTAATTTAACTTTTTCCATAGCTTTTTGGATTTCAACTCATTCTTCAGTCATTTAGCACTTTTTTTTTTATTCTGTTAGATGTACCTTTCTTAGGTTATCCAAAATTTTTCACTATCCAAAAAATCATTAAACATCATATCACCAAATTTGTAGAAGAGAGCTTCATCGCATGGTTGAAAAATATACAGGGTGTTCGATTTGAAATAACAAAGTTGGTAGCAATTACGAAAAAGGACCAAAGACGTGGCAACAACGCTGATATTGTTGACAGATCCGCCATGTTTTCTTATTCACCCAGACTAAATTTTATTGATATCGGGCTAGTAATTTCCGAGATATTTGTATTATACCATACTTTTGACTCACTTTGTATGTATGTTACCTTGGTAAAAATTTTAACCATATCGTTCTCGTCCCCTGGGAATTGATGCATAAGTTTGAGACATCAGATTTAATATTGTCGGTCATAATTGAGGGGAATTTTATAGATATAGTTTGAGTAGCAGATGAATTGTTATAAAGTTCAAAGCTTAATTGGTATATTGTGTTTATTATACAAACTCCAAAATCCAAAACCTCTGGCTGTGCTTTGATAAAATGGTCTGTAGTTTCAGCGAACAAATAAATTTCCTTAAAGGAAGTTATAATACTCAATAATTGAAATGGTCCCCTCCGAAAATTGGTCCTATTTCAAATAGCTGTAACTTTGACAAATATCGAAAGTGCTTTAAGAAAATTTTGTATTTTCATTTTAGAAACAGTGTGTTGTTCACAAACAAATACATTACTAGACAATATTTGCATAATTACAAGATAGTCAAACTACGATTACTTGTACTATCCTCAGCATTGATAAAATTAACTATGGGACTGAACGAATTACCCTCTAAAAGTCATTCAGAAAATAAGTATACATCAAACGGAAGACTATGTGTTTTTTATTTACTTATAAGCCCGGGAACTTTGGAATATTCCTCTATGAAAATGGCCCATGAGAGATATTGTAATGCTATCGATTATATAAATTTAAATGACTTGTAAAGTTCAAATTCAGCCAGATTCTTTCGGACACATGTTCGATATGTTGTCCAGTGTAAAATTGATCAATGTATTATCTTATTCGATTTCTTTAAATAAATAACTACGTTAAATTACAATGTCGCATCGCTTCCAATAATTATCGTGGAAATGCAAGAAAACTATATCGTAACTAAAAAAAAAATTTAAACAAAACTTGTAGAGAACAGTTTTCAATTTAAAATAGGTGCCTCACAAACTGTATTTATTGAAACTTTCTTACTAGAGCAAATATCCCAAGTGTTATAGCTGATTCGCTACAACCTGAATCTTTAACAGGATAAAAGTTGAAGTGGAGGTAATATGTCAATGGATGGACTTTTTTTGGCCGCTAAATGATACCACAATGAATTTACTGAAGTAAGATATGCCCTCGACTGTTTCTTAGAATCATATAAAGCAGCTGGTAAAGTTGTCACTGCTTGTGTAGCCGTTTCAATAGGCAACCATATGCATCATGCCAATCAAACGAAGATCTGGCTCCATCATCTTCTTTAATGCTTGAAATGAAGATTTCTTGCCAATGTCAAACATAGATAACACCGTATCAATCATATCCAGTAAGAGCATGTATGGCTGGAAGAACAGCAGATAGAGTGGGTCCTATCCTAATTTATTTACGAAGGCGTTTATTGACAGGACAACTAAGATGGTCAATGAGAGACATTCTGTCAGTAAAAAACCATCTCAGCTTTTGATGTGAAATTTTTGAAATGTTCAATTAACAGAACCATTACATCTATATCAGGCAACTCAACAATTACAGAGTAATTATTCGAATTGTGTTGTTGGATTTTTTTACATGGAAAACTACCTCTTTGAATTGATTCTCTAACAGAATTTTACTCCGTAAATAATTGTTCATATAATTTTATACAAATATCGTCAAATTGGATTTACTTTCGTTGTTAGATAATACTTTTTTTCCAGTCAGGTAGAGGCCGAAAATCTTTTACATTAAATTTGTTTCATACACTCCTGTGTGAGATTAGGTCTAGAGTTAGTAATTTCTGATAAAAATAGTTTGTAGTATCTTACATTTTAAAGAGAAAATTTCCGAATGATGTCAGTTTTAGAAACACGACGAAAAAATTTATGAATAGATACCTGGGAATTAAGTCATCTTCTGTTAGAAAATCTTCTATGGTATGATTTTCAGGCAAAACTGCTCCGGCATTGACGTCATATAATCCATATAGTAGGTGGTTTCATAGTCGAGTGGTAAGGACACTTGCCTCTCACCCTGGAGTTTCGGACTCAATCCCCAGTCGAGAAGCTAGGATTTTTTTTTTAACTAGAAATTAATCCTAACATACTCGAACATTGAGTGTGTGGTCATTGACTCTAAATGTGTAGCCCTTCCCACACAAGGTACCTTGAAATAATTTCAGGAATACAGGGGGTTGCATACGCAAAATATTTAGAGAGTCGGATAAATGGGGATTCAAAGACAGCATGGAAGGGCTTAAAATCCTTTGGTTTGAACAAAAGAGGTTTTGAAATTTCAGCAGACATATTTTTAGCAGATGACGTAAACGATTATTTTCTCACTTCAAGTAACATAGATATGGATATGGACAACAAGCAATCAACTATAGACTATTATACAAGTAGATGTTTTAAAGAAGTAGATGAACCATTTTCTTTAATGCAAATAAGCATGGATGATATGGTAAGATATATAAGTGAGATAAAAACAAATGCGACAGGGTCAGACAAAATTTCTATAAAAATGCTAATTCTAATACTCCCCTACTGTGGATCGGCAATATTGGATATTATAAATTCATCAATTGCTAATGGTGTATTCCCAAACATTTGGAAGACTGGTATTATATTACCATTGCCAAAAATAAAAGATGCCATATCACTGCAAGATTTGAGACCTATTTGTATACTGCCTGCACTATCAAAAGTTACAGAAAAAGCTGTTTGTCACCAGCTAAAAGACTATCTCAGAGTTCAAGACATAATACCAAAATTTCAGTCACTACTAAATGTGTGTGACGATATTACTAGAGCAATGGACAAATCGGAATGTGTTTTATTAGTTATGCTGGACTTTAGTAAAGCATTTGACACCATTTCTTCAGATATTTTATTAGCAAAAATGAAATATTATGGTTTCGCTGAAAAAACAATAAAATGGTTTACCACTTATCTAAATGACAGAAAACAGCTGGTACAAATAGCAACTAAAGATGATCTAGATTTATCAGAGACAAAATTTGTTAGAAACGGAGTACCTCAAGGTTCAATTCTAGGTCCAATATTATTTATATTGTACACTGCAGACCTGTGCAATATCTTTAAGTCAGTTAATGTACAATGTTATGCCGATGACTATGAACTTTATAAAAACTTCAATGTGTTAAATATAATAGAATGTGTGGAGACTATAAGAGACAACATTTTATCTGCCAATTTTTATAGTGAGAGTCAATGCCTAAAATTAAATATGATTAAAACTAAAGCTATTGTGTTCGGTACTAAATACTGGTGCGATACTACAGAAAATCTAGTGAAATTGCAAGTTGAGTCTACAGAAGTTGGTTTGGAAAAGAGTGTTAAAAATTTGGGACTTTTAATGGATAATAATTTAAATTTTACGGGTCATGTAAATATTGTGTGTCAGAAATGTTATTACATTCTTTATAATTTATATAAATACAAGAATATTTTCCCCAGTAGTCTAAAACTAAAATTATGTGAAAGTCTTGTTCTATCAAATATTAATTATTGTTTAGTAGTATATGGATCATATTTAAATAATAGTGATTTGCAAAAACTTCAAAAAAATTCAAAACAACTGTGTAAGATATTCACTCAATGTCTGACGAAGAGAGCACATTACCCCCTTTTTGTGTAAAATAGGATGGTTAAGAATTGAATATAGGTTTAAATATTTACTATCTATAGAAATATATAATATTTTGTCAACTAAATTGCCATCTTACTTATACAAAAAAATTAAATGGAGAAATGATGTACACAATGTGAATACTAGGAATTCTAACAAAATGCAAATTTATAAACACAATACTGAAAAATTTAAAGCCAGCTTTTCATATCTGGCAGTCAAACTATACAATGAAATACCTGATTATTTTAAGATTAGCAGTGTCCACATTCAAAAATAAATTGAAATCTACCTGAATCAACAAAAAAAATACTCTTAATTAATTTTTATTTATTGACATTATTTATATATACATATAACTTTTATTCTATTAACTAATCCATTGGTTGAGAATTAAAAACAGCTTTAAGCTGATCTCCGCCTTTTTGTGATATATATTACATTTTTTTTTCTCTTTTCATTTTCTTTGGTACGGTGTTTTATAATATAATGTCAGCTACTTTTTGTGTTTTTAATATTCTGCGTATTGTATGTTTGTCTATGTTTGTATTTTATCGATTTTTACTGTATCACAAATAAAGCCTATTTATTATTATTATTATTACCTGTGGTGGTATGGTATAACAAATAACAATTTAGCTAAATTATTGAACTTTGAAGTTGAATGGCATTTCAAAGAATTGAGAGGAAAAAAATATCAACAATATCGTATATGACTTTGACAACACAATTATTGTCTGCACGTAATTGTTTCCGAAGCAACTTTCTAATACACCCTATTTAAGATTATTGTATATCTTTCTTATATACCCTAATTCCAAAGGACTGTTAAAAACCTTCTAGTTGATGAATATTTTGGTGAGCACTTTTAAAAACCTTTTCTGTCATTATATTTGTTAGTTAATTTTCCAAATATTTATTGTATCTAATTAGCAATGTTTGTACTATAAAATATATATATTGTTTGAACTTAAGACTTTTTACAACATTGTTACAATTTTTCTTACAATAATAGTTATTTATGTAACAAGACCGGAAAGTGATTCTTTACCGGGTGTGTTGAGTACAATATTTTTTCTGCAACCGTTCTTGCTAGTGTCAAAAAACTTTTTTACCTTGAAATCTTTTGCAAGCAAAATTCATAAAATTCAAGTGACAGATGTTAGATGCCATTGTCTAGAGCGCTTAATTATGTATCTACCCTACTGCTGTCAACCAAAAGTGACATAAGGAAGTGGAAAATACTTTCCAATCCCTTTGTGGGCTAGACCAGTAAAGATTTATTTTCCACTCAAAAAATTAACCAGAAACAGTTAATTTTCTAGACGGTTGCAGAAAAAATTATATTGTATACCACAATAGTTAAATTTCCGAAATTATATAGATTTCCTTTCTGTAATATTTCCAAATGGATTATTTTGAAATGTTTTCCAATTCCAATTGACATCTCTAAAAAAAATCAAAAAATGTTTGGACGAAACGGGGCTGCTTAAAAGTCGACTATTTTGTAACACTGTCAGTGCCACATAGAATTTTTTAATTATTAAACGGTGTAATGATTTTACAGAAAAAATAAATAAACTGGTATTATTTGATCAAATTCCAATCCTTTGATATCGAACCAACTTTCGGAGTGCACCACTTCACACAATATTTTAAAATATTTTCTGGCTATAGAAAATATATTTATTTTACCTGACAACCTACACACTCAAGTATATTTTCTGGACTAGCTTCATATACATCTATGATATACGTTTCAAAGAAATTTCCAATATGATCAACATTTTTCAATGTAATCTTTAAATTCTGTTTCTCAAAACCTCCTAAATTAATATAAGAGTCCTCAAATCTAAAGGTATTAAAAACATTCTCGATGCATTCTTTTAGGATATCTTTTATGCCTCCCTCATCTTCATCGTCATATTCTTCCATATCACCAGTATAGTCTTCGATTGACATATATAATTCCAAAGGATCGAATACTTTTTTTATTACTAATTTGCATGGCTTAATGCTTTCATTTCTTAGCTATAAATAGAAATTGTTATAGTGTTGTATAATAATATAGGGGTTAATATGTAAATTTTTTGTTAGAAATTATGTTTTCAAAACGTTCTTCTAATTTACTTTGTGATTGATGAACACTATATGAATCAGTACCCTCTGGTTGAAAATATTTCACGACTTTATAAAGTGATACTGGCCCTTCATTGTTTTATTGAACACACACAGAAACATTTACAGAGGGGAGTAAATTTTCGGACACCCTGTATACACGAAAACATGCAATGTGAACTTTACGTTAGAGTAGGCAATTGCTTAGAATTACTCAAAAAGGGCAATTTTGGCAAAAAGTGAAAGATGTCTACTCTGCTAATGTAAATGAATGCTTGAAGCCTTTATTAATACTATAGGATTTTTATTGGACAACATCAGTTGTCCAATAAAAAATGTAACATTAAAAAATATATAACAGAAATTTGAAAATGGACTCGTACAAAAGATTTAATTGAACAAAGTGATTATGTTAAAAATCTTTTCTGGTTTATGACAAACAGTAAATCTGTGGAAATAAAAAAATTGTATGACCAACCGAAAATAATATACAAAAAACAATATATAATTAGCTAAGCAGGATTATGATGCAAACAAAATAAACAATGCCACTAATAAAACAACAAAGAACTTGGGATTTTATAAATACTAAGCTGGGACGCAAATAGGTCAATAATAAATGCATACATTTATATAATAATAATGAGAAAATTATGGATACACAACACATACTTAGTTGATATGTTTGCAAAGAACTTTTCCACGGATGTCCAAAATAAACTAAGTCAACACTTTGGTTTTAACTTATCTTTACCGTGCAGTATTTCAACATATAAGGAGCGTTCAATATATTTTTCACCAATTACTCTCCTGGGTTCGATGAGATAACCGAGAATATATTAAAAACAAGCAGGGAAAGCATAATATTTCATTTATTACACCTGTTCAATATGTCTATAAGCCAGAATTATTTTCCTGATATATTTAAGCAAGTTAAAGTAATACTAATACTAAAAAAAGGACCACGTGATGATATCGAGAACTACCGGCAAATTTACAAGCTATTTGAAAGAATTGTTTATGATAGAATCATATCTTACAGCAAAAAATATAATATTCTTAAAATTTTTCAACATGGTTTTACAGCTGAAAAATCAACAGAGACGGCAACTTGTCATTTACTAAACTAAGTATACATTTGCTATATTTATTTTAGAGACTGTATGTCTTGTGCATGAAAAGTTTAAACATGTTATAAACACCAGATCCCTAAATTATACACGTAAAAAACTCTAATAGTAAAAAAGTATTCAATCATCTTCCTGTAAACCTGAGGCAAATGGTAAATGAAAACAAATTTAAAATCAAGTAAAGAAATTATTGATTAAAAAGGTATATTATTCATTGAATGATTATTTTCAAGATTCTGAAATTGACTAAATTGTTTGTTTGCTCAACCTACGTGATTGTTTTATAATTAGACTAGATTTAAGATTTCTATGCAGGGTGTGTGCTGTACACTATTTTAGAGACACCCTGTTTAGTCCTTTATATGTGCTGTACATTCACGTACTGTTTTATCTTCTACCAATGTTTTACATTAGGATTAATGTTTGGCTTTGTCAACAAAAAACATTTGTATTTTTCTGAAAATAAAGCATTTTTGATTGATTGATTAGACAGGAGCAAGTATGTCATCTCAATAATGTTCGATTTGTCAAAAGCTTTTGATACTGTAAACAATTATTTTTTGAACAAAAGCTCTATAAAGTAGGAATAAGAGGCAATTTAACTCATGGATAAATAGTTACATGGAAGGGAGGACATTAAAAGTTCAACTTAGTGCTGTGAACCATATGATATAAAATATGGAGTTCCTCAAGGCTCGGTCCTGGGACCACTACTTTTTATGTTATATGTCAATAATTTGCTAGCTCACTTAACCACCGGTTATCTAACAATGTTTGCTGACGATATAACTGTAACTTTATCGGGAGACACAATAGATGAACTCCGCTCACTTATTAGTCAAACTTTTCAAGAGGTTAGTATTTGGGCGCAGAGAAACAGGTTGATCTTAAATGAAAACGAAACAGTAATTATAAATTATGGATTGCAAAAACAATTACCATATGGTTTAGTGTTGCATGATCAGATTATTTTGTTTCGGAATACAAAATTGCTTGGCACTTATCCGGATAACAAACTATCAGGGAGCAAACATGTATCTTCTCAGCTTAATTAGGCTTATTTTGCTCTATTACAAATGAGAATTACACTAGATGAAGCAGGATTAGTGAGCGTATTTTACGCTCTTGCGTATTCACATATTTCCTATAATATTATTGCAGGGGGTATTTCAAAGGACAAAGGTAGAGTTTTTATTAGTCAAAAAAGACTTGAGACATATTTCACATGAATTATAACGAGAGTTGTAAAGATATATATTTAGGAACAAAAAAATACTAATTCCGTCCTGTATATTTATATTAAAATATTTGGCTTATACAATGAAAATTATGGAATTATTTACACAAAGAAAAAATTACCATTCATACACTACAAGGCATGGAGAACTACTTAGCATTCCTACACACCACACAGCGAATTATATACATTCTCCTCATTATAATTGCATTTTTTCTATTTAAAAGTCTCCGCCTTAATATTTGGCAAATGCAAAACTATAAAAAATTCAAAATGGTGGTAAAGGATATGTTATTTAAAGATGTGTTCTACAGTATACATGACTTTTTTAAGTAAAGAGCACTGTGGTCGTTTAAGCATATGTATATTCATGTATGCACATGTATATGTGTATTTTGTGTATGTGTATATGGGTACATATGTTAATGTAATGTAATAATAACTTGACACTTGGTTGTTTGTTTCATATTTAGTGGTTCGCTTATTTTTTGAATTTTTTTCTCATTAGTGTTTGTTTGTTATTTAATATTTGTTATTTAAATCTATATTATATATGCATGCTTTTATTTCATGCATTTTGTATATTTAATTTTTCGTTAGTAATCTAGTTTACACCATATTGTGAATATCATTTTTTGCATAGTAATAGTGATGTAGCTATATTTTTAATATGTTGACTAGAAAAATGCTACCTGCACTTTAAATAAAAACTACAGTTTTCTCGGAATTTGTTTCACGGTTTTTCTTATCCCCACTAAGCTATCAGTATAAGTGAAACTACATTTATTTACCTTGATATTTTTAAATTGCACATTACCAGCTTTCCATATAGGAATTTTGCCAAAATTAACAGTAGGAGGACAGACTGTCAAACTGGCATGTGATGGAATGCACTCAACATATATAAAAAATTGACGGTATCGCAAAGTGTTAGTATTATAAGTAAGAAATACAATTTTTCCTTCAATAGATGTATAATCATCTTTAGGAGTGAACGTAGTAGTTATGTCCAGAAAACATCCTGCTGCTAATTTTTGAATTCCGATAGTCGGTTCTATTTCAAATAACAGTGAATCGTATTCATTTAAAAATACAGTTTTTAGTAATCTGAACTTTTGACGTTGTGAACTTATGTTTCGTATTCGTACTTTTTTCTTGTAGGTTTTTTCCATCCTCATAATTCTGGAAGAAACAAGTTTATTTTTTTCCAGTTAATCTCAAAAGTATCTACCTTAAAAAATAATGATTTTGGTCTGCATAAAAAATTGTTGTCGATATCATATAACTTGGATTTTTTCAATTTCTTGTGCCAACATATGTTCGTTCTCTAAAGCATCTTCTAATCGCTGAAATTCTGTAATCAAGTCTAGCATTTTTTTCGTAATTTTCAGGACCAACTTTCTTTCTTAAGTTGCATGTAGGGATTACAGGTAAAACTAATTCTGAATCATCTTTCTGAAAGTGAAAAATATTAAATATGGTGAATCAGTTTTCAACATGGTTAAAAACAGTACTTTCTTTTTTTTCCTCCGGCTTTTTTTACTGCCTTTTTTTACTACTTTTTTTGCTACTTTTTTTGTCATTCTTTTTGCTCTTTTTCCCATCAGCTTTGCCGCTCTTTTTACTACCTTTGTCGGCTTTCTTATTTTTCTTTTTTGTTTTATCTTCCTTCACTTTTTTTATTACTACTTCCTCTTCCACAGTAGGTAATTCTTCAATAACTTCTTCTATTTCATACTCTGGTTTCTAATAACATTTTTAGCTTTTACAGAACACTGATTATGACCAGACAAAATAAACAATGTAAATATTAACAAATATATAATGGTATCACACCACCAGAACAAATCAGTCACATGGTGGGAGCATAGTATTTGTAAAAATGGTATTTTTAATGTGCAAAAACATAGTTATGTTAGCACAAGAGCATGCGAATTGGCAGCAGTAGAGATCTTAGTGTAGATGTACCATAATCGCTGTTTATAGGGCGCCTGACAATAATGTTATTAAATTCAGTAATTTTCTTAATATTATTACCTATGATTTTAACAAAGTAAGTTCGAATTCTAACAAAGTTATAATCGTAGGCGATATCTAGATACATTTTATCAGCAATGATAATCTAGAAGATGGCTTGTTTACTCTCTATAATATAGTCGAATCAATTAATTTCGGTTATATTAAATTTCCTCATTTATCACAATGAACAATTTAATTTGTTTATCGATAACATTGTTCAAAGTATGAGAAGGGCGTTTTCAGAAAAAAACAATAATCACAAACTCTCATAAATCACACTGTCACCTGGTACAACCCTTACCTGAAGCACATGAGAGAAACTCTTGCATGACATGTATCAAAATGACCCTACTAAATTTAATAAAAATGTTTGTAATAAATATAGAAGATTATGTAGGGCTGAAATACAAAATATCAAATGAAAAGCCAATGATTACATAAAATCTAGAAATAATTCACCCAAAGCATTGTGGGGCGTTAATAATAATAACCGATCGAAACCGAAAACTCAGTGCCATCAGACTGTTGAAGTGAATGCAGATGAATTTAATACTTATTTTGTTAATCAGGCAATAAACATAATATCCAACTTACCAGCCACTTTGGGTAAACCTAATAGTTTTTTAAATAGAGCTGTTAAAAAAAAATTCCAGCTGCACGAAGTAAGTTTTAATGATGTACCTGCAGCAACAGATAATCTAAAAAACAAAAATTCTAAAGACGTCTATGGTATAACAATCAAGAACATTAAAAATCTAGTACCGCTACCGTTAACTCATTTAATTAATGTATGTATTAGGACATGAAAATTTCTAGATGCACTGAGGATATCGAAAGTGATTCCCATATATAAAAAAAGGATGCAGAGATCATCAAAGCAATTCTTATGGGCTTTTATTACTGGTGCCAATAATGGCTAATATCATTGAATGGTTAATAGTCAAACAAATCAGAATATTTCAAGGATAATAGTTTCTTTACCAATGAGTAATATGGTTTTAGAATAAAACGGAATATGGAATTGACTTTTAGAATTAATTACTAAAATATCGGAAGGATTTGATGAAAATGACTATGTAGGAGTAACACTTTGCAACTTATGCAAAGGTTTTGACTGTGTCTCGCACAACACTTATTTTAAAACTATATTACTGTGAATTTAGTCACACAAGTATTAAATTAGTTCAATCGTATCTGTCAGACAGGAAACAATTCATACAGTACAGTGATGAAAATACAGAACTATAATAAAATATGGAGTACGAAGTACCCTAGGGGTCGGTGTTTGGTCCACTGCTATTTCTTATTTATATAAATGATCTACCAGATTTCAGGTACCAATATTCTGTATTGTTATGCAGATGACACAACAACCATCAATACCGATAAAATTTTAAATGATTTTTTAAAATGTATAAGTGAGACACAGTCGAAAGCAACATCATGGTTTATTCCTAATTAACTAAGTCTCAATAAGAACAAAACTATGATTTTGATAAATTTCAAGATATTTAGGCCCTAAACTGCCTTGGAAAATTCATACAGGCCAAAGAAATTATCAAAGAATATTTATATCGGGCAGTAAGTAAGTCAGTAATTTTAACAGCTTTGAGCAGCCTCTTCCAGTCACATCGGTTTGCGGTATAATGGCCTGGGGCTACAAGTGGCATGCAAAACAAATTTTTAAATTCCAGCAAATAGTGGTAAGAATTACTTGTGGTTTGGTACACTGGGATGAAGTAAAGTTTAAGTTTGTACAACTGAAAATTTTAACTTTAACGTCATTGTATATTTTGAGATGTCTACTGTGGGTTAAACAAAACAAACATAAATCTTTTTCAATTCCGTGGTGATATGCACGACCACTTCACAAGGCATAATATGGATCTTGCTATTGTTTATCACTGAGTTCATACAAGTAAATTTTCTGCAAATTATTATGCTCCCATATTTTATAACAAACTTCCCGAGCAAGTTAAAAATATGCCATTTATATAATTTAAATGATTTGTTAAAAATTTTCTTACCGAAAAGGCACTTTATATTTTGGATCAATTTTTAGCTTTAAATTTTTAATTTGAGATAGTTAAAAAATGATTGTGCTACTGTTCCTCTCTTTTAAATTGTTTTGGATGTCTCATGTATTGTATTGTTCTATATTTAATAAAAATGTATCTGAGTTATATTGTTTTTTAAATATTTGTAAAATTGTTGACGTATAAACTTTTTTTGGAGTAACATGATAAATAAATAAATAAATAAATTATTCTAAGATACTTAGTTTTTACTAGCTAATTTTACCAAGATTATTTTCTCTCCGATAATTTCCATATCTGTCATAATTTTTTCTTTTCTCTTAACTTTGTAAGAATAAGTTTTGTTTAACATTTGATCAATTTTCTTTTTTCTTTTATATTCCTCTGTTAACTTCCGTACAATCTCCATAATATTACCTTTTATTTTTAAATTTCTGCTGTGCATTATTCTTTTGTAGCACACCACCTTTTCTTTTATTTTGTTTCTGGATTTTAAATTTAAATTTGATAGGTCTATATTATAGGATTCACAAAATTCCTTTAAAATTGTTTCATCGTGCTTTTCTCTTTGTTTAAAAACTTTGCTTCTTGTGCAATAGAATATTTTTTTTAGCTTCTGCAATTTTCTCCTAAAATAAATCTGAAAATAAAGACAACTTTTAATATAAACCATTCTGACCTTGATAGTTTTAATTCCATTTTCTTGTTTTTTTCAGCAGATCTAAATTTCTTTCGTTGTCAATGTATTTTTCAAATTTTTGTATAAAAGCCCACATTTTTCTGTTCTGAGATGTCAAAGGATGCTTATTTTCTATTATTTCTGAAACACCTGTGATTCTAGAAACATCTTGTTCTAAATCAGCTTCCCTATATTGGGTCGAAGCATCTATTTTTATTATATTTCTCTTTTTTTCTAAGTATTCCTCATATTCTTCTGAGTTTACGAATTCTTCAATAAATGCCGATAATTCTTCCCATCTTTGCTCTTGATCTTCATTGAATTGATCTATGAAATCATCTAAAACTGTTTCATTTTCTTCATTATATGTCTCCAAAAGTTTCGTATACATTTTGTCTTGTCAATATCTTGATGACATTGACAAAATTGTAACAGTTTCTGAGAGGAAGTTTAAGAATATAATAATCTATGCAGCCATGAAAAAGATATTACAATATTTATTAACTTTTTTAAGTATTATTCGTCTATTATTTTATAGATAGCCCTTATACTAGAGTATAATACGCATCCTACAAGCCTTAAATAAAAAGGTATTGGGCACTTCATGTTTAAAATGTTTTGGCTATTAGAAATCATTAAATGAGCCCTAAGATTCAAAACTGATTTGGTCATACAAAAATTGTTTGGTAGGAAGGGAAATATAAATAGAAAAGGTACAAATATTTTTCACATTTTTAATTTGTAAAAAGTTCTATGTTAAATATCTCAATTTTATATCATTATCGTTATTATAAATGCGTTTAAAAAATTGATTTATTTATTTTTTAATTTTTATTGGTTTCACCAAAAGGCCATGGACCGAGATCCTTCAGCCTGTTACAACTGTTTAAAATAATTTACATACCATTTCATTTCATTACAGTACAAATATCTGTATTAAAAAAAAACAGATTTGTTTCATTGTATATTATTCAGTGCGGTGATGTGTTCCCATAGGGTTAGCTCTGGAAATTTTCTTCTGCTAGGTAATTCTTGTTCTCTTGTTTTGCAAAGGGATTGCATTATTTCTATGTTATTTATTTCTTTAGCAAATTTTGTGGTTAGGGATTGTAATCTTTGGTTGATTGATGTTATTTGCGTAATCTCATAGAGAAGGTTGTTGGGAAGGTTATGGAGAGGATTTCTGAGGTGTCTGATTTTGGTAATGAATCGCAGCGTTGATGTTTCTGCTATTTCTAGGCTTTTTATGACTGGTTTTCTTGTATTAAGGTATAGTGGGTGGCTATATTCTAATAATGGACGGCAGATTATACTATAAATATGGGCAGTTTTTTGTTGATTCCTTGGTTTTTATATGTTAGTCTGTGGAAGTGTCTGCGTCTTGCAATGCACTTCTTCTTAGTTAGTTTGACATGTTTGTTAAAATTAAGCTTATTGTCTATTGTGACTCCAAGATATTTTACTGCCGGTTGACAATATATTGTGCTATTGTCAACAGTTATTGTTGGAGTGTTTGGGGATATGCTATGGATAAACATGATGTATTGAGATTTTAGGGGATTGGGTTTCATTCGCCATTTGTTGAACCATGTTAATGTTCTGTTCATCATATAACCTATAGCCTTGTGGAACACCTTTGTGGGTTTTTATTTTTTTTTGTAAAAAGGGCTTTA